>OX465097.1:15308749-15848749 GCA_949987625.1 Chalcis sispes
CGCAGTCGCGCGACACACGCGCAGTTATGTTTTCCTCGTTTTAATTACGCGCGTATTATTCCCGCGCGATTATTCGGTCCAGCCGCACGGCGTATATACGCGCGAGTCGGAACAAAGTCGGGAGTCGAGGATCAAGATTGCGACGGTGAAACGTTACCAACTTTACGTTCCTTTATTTATTTATTTATTTTTTTTCTTTACTTTATTCAAACGCATATAATTAACGCTTTGAAAAATCCGTGTACTCACCACGCGCTAGTCGAATTCTTGCGTCTCGTAGAGCTATCCAGTCGCGCGGTTTGCCTTCTTTATCTTTTCTCTTTCTCCTTTTACCCTTTTTTAACGCTTTCTTTTCCTTTTTTCTACTCGTTTTAACGCATCGACGTGTAGACCGGACAAAAACGACTCGCGATTCGCTAATTTCTATTTTAAAAGGTTCGCACCTCGTGCTACCTCGAGCCGTACACACAAGTCGATGAAAAGAGCCTCGCTCGCCGGTGTCCAAGGATATAATGCATTATGAATGGCGCGATTTGTCCGCTTAAATTATATTAACCAATTATATACCTCGCACCGGATACTTTACGCATTAACGAACTTTTTGTGATATTTATTCCTCGTATAGAAAGAACTCGTCCACGAGTATGACTTTCAACTTTTTCCGTTATTTTTAAATATACAAAAGTCCTGCATAGAAACGTTAACGTGACGACTTTTAAAAAGACAATGTTGATCGACAATGATTATTTCTAATGCAAAATGTATAAAATTAAATTACTTAAAAATATTTTACGAAATTTGAAATTTCTTGATTAATTTATTCTTATGGAATAAATTTTTACCTCGTTATATTAACTTAAAATAAAACCAAAAAAAAAGAAAATTACAAAATCATGAAGAAACAAGTCGAAGGTCAAATGTATAAAATAAATTTGATTTTCACGACTTCTAATCCGACCCTATATCCTAATGAATTTCAAAATACGTATAAGAATGTAAATTTAAAAAAAATCATCGGAACATCTAATTCAAATTCTAATCTTATAAAAAAATTCTTTCGATCACGGCCGTGCGATTAAAAAGGGCTTTTCGCAGATTTGTACATCGTAAAATGTGTTTTCGATGCCGCCTAACTTATTATAATAAAACGAACTGGAATGTAGAAAGCGAGTCTGGCTGAAACAATCATAAACTACTCATGCTGCTCCTCTCTCTCTCTCTCTGGCAGCTGATAAAACGTAAAAATCATAAAAAGAGTATAAAAAGTTGAATTTAAACGCAAATCAATTTAGAAAATTAATAAAATATCCACGATGTTATAAATGGTTAATTTAAAAAGGCGTTGTGTGAGAAGAAATTTATATATCTCGTAATTTTTCATTATTAAACTATGTCTTTGAAATCAATTATTATTGTACACCACCACCGTTAGAATTTTGTGGATACACACATTGCGCAATTAAAAATAAAAATAATTGACGCTTTTATTATCGATTCGTTTGAAATAAAAAAAAAAAAATTATTAAAAATTACTTTTTTATAATTTAGTTAATGCCGTACAATGTAATTTTTCTTCCATCACATCGTGAATGCGCGATGAATATTTACTAAAAATATGCAATAGGCATAGTGTGCATAATAAAGCGTTTTTTCATTCAATTTTTCAAATTTATTACGCGATAAAAATTTATGAAAAGATAATTTATAAAAGTATATAAAAATGATAAAACTAACTATTGAGATTATCGTGGAAAGTAAATTTGTTATAAAATCAAGAATAGCGCATGAAATCGTTCGATTAATTATATCGCATATTTTTCAATTCTTTAAGTGATAGTCCAAGGTACATAAGATTTTATTTCAATAATTCGAATCTAAAAACTTTCAGCGCGCTCAATTGAATAAATGATAAGGTATGATAACGAAATTCGAACGAAACTTCATTAAAATAATAAACTTTTCCGTAGCACCGGAACCTGCCATTGCAATTGTTAAAAGACTGTTAGAGGAGAAGGGAATCGTCGAGCAAGTTCTTGAATAAGGATTCACGGCAATAATACGGTGCGGGAGACTCGTAAGAAGAAAACATTTAAGAGAAACCTCTCATTCCGAAAGGTTAAACCGTGAAGACAAAAAGAAACCTGCGAGAAGAAGCAGCTCGCGCGCTCTCTCTCTCTCTCTCTCTCTCTCTCTCTCTCTCTCTCTCTCCCTCTCGTGTGTGTACATATATATACACACGTACGTATGTACGTACGACGTTCAAGTGACGAGGATCGAACAAAAGCTCCCTCCCACGAAGAAAAACTACGACTACTTACATCGGACGCGGACACAAAAGTCCTATATAACCGAGCCGGAGGAGGAGATTTCTCGAGCTTATGTGTACAGCCTCTAGAAGAAGAAGAAGAAGAAGAAGAAGAAGCAGCGGCGGCGACGGCGGTAACGCGCAATCGGATACTCCGTTCCTCGGGGACATTGGCATCACTGCCACCGCTCGGTTCTACTGCAGCTTCTTACCAGGGCCGGTGTGCCTCTCGCGCGCGCGCGCGCGAGATATACCCCCAGAATGAGAAAAAGAGAAAGGGAGAGGAAAGAATAACGTGCGCGTATACAAAAGAGAGAGAGAGAGAGAGAGAGAAAAGCCGCGTGGATATCATGTGGACGTATTCGCACGCTCGCGGGACCGCGTGTGTATTGCCTATGGGCAAGCGATGCGACGGCCAACAGAAGGTAAGCGCGCTCTCTCTCTCTCTCTCTCTCTTTTTCTCTCACAAAATCGACTTCTTCGCTTTTCCCCCCTTTCGCTCTTTTCCCTCTTGAACTCTCTCGCGGACGCAGGGAGAGAGATAGAGAGAGAGAGAGAGAGAGAGAGAGAGAGAAAGAGAAGGAGACGCGCGTTCAAAGGCGAGTCCGTTCGGGACTTTCTTCTTTCTTTTGCTTCAGCCTCTTCTTTGCGGTTTTATCCGATATTTTTTTAATTAGCTCGACGTATACATACACATGTATATTATGAATATACGCAACGCGAGAATATACGTGAGAAAAGTCATATGCGGGAGATAATGGGATTCGAGAAAGCGAGGGTTGATGCGAATACGCCGAGGAAATTCTTTTCCTCCTTTTTTACGAATCGGCGAAACTACGGTCGATAATTTCTAATGATATTCAATTTTGATGATGAATTTATTGAAAAAATAATCGTATCTGCGTTTATTTACCACTATTTGTTATTTAAAATTTTAATCTTTAATTTTTTTCATTACACGTTTCTGTCGAAACATTAATTGTCAAGTCTGAGCTTTTTTAAATACCTATAGATTATTTCAAAGTTTTCATTACAAAAGAATTTTTATCAATCTTTCAGAAATTTTCAGTAGGGTAAATTTTATATTCGACGATTATTTCAAATTTACCGAGCAACGGCACCGTTACGTACATTTACAGTTAGATTTGTTTAAACTTTAAATTACAATAATGTAATTAAAAATAATAGAAAATATTACAATAGCATGCGAATATCAGATGACCAATTTTTTTAATTTATTATTCATCCTGCCTTTATTTTATTTCCTTATATAATGCTTTTTGTAAAAGTTTTAATTATGAAGTCTATAATATTCAAAAAAACTAAAACAGTTGAAATATTCAGTAATTTCTTATTTGAATATTATCAAAAATGGGAATGAAATTTCACGCTAATAATAAAGCAATTTTAATTGTGTGTTCTTCGTGTGAAAAATTATTTTGAAAAGAAAGCACATATAATTATAAAACAAACCTGTTATTATGTGTTCCTCTATGCAAAGTTTATAATGTATAGGTTTAAATTCATACATCTTTAAATCGTTATTGTTGTACCGCATAAAAATTGTATTCATGCAATACTTTAAAGACTTTGTAATGATAAAATTTCAAAAACTGCATATTAATTAGACAACAAGTTTTATTGTAAACCATTTATACGATGCTTGATATACACAAGCAATAAAATAAGAGCAAATTCAGCTACAATATTTAAAAGTTTAAAACAAGCTAGGATATTGGAGATAAAAACGCTAATATGCCATATTTCATGAAAATTTAAAGATTATTTAAAATCCATAATATATTTTCCACGAAAAGCTGAAAAATCTTTGAGGCTCGGGTGAACCGCGAAGGCATTTCCTCTCGCGCTCTTTAAAGTAACTCGGCGATGCGGTAAGTATGACGACTCGCGATCGTACATAAATCGTCGCGTCTCTCCAAAAGAGAGCCAACAACCGCTCTTTGCCTCTTCTCACGGCGGTCGCGCGTAATATCAGCATAAAACGTCGAAAACGAATGAAATAAAGAAAAAAAAAAAAAAAAAGAAGGTTTGGAGGAACGAAATTCTGGAGGAGAAAGAGAAAGAGAAAAGAAAGCTCCGAGAGGGATTAATAAAGCGCCTCGCGGGGGATCGGGAACTTTCCTCTCTCGTTTATACGCAAACAAAATTGTCGCACGCCGCGATAAAAGTCCGAGTCCCCGCCACACGGGGGTTCCCCGTATAGGTGTACGTATATACATATACATTTATAAGCGCATTCGCGAAGGGATAAAGGAAAGAGAGAAAGAGATCGAGCGACGGGAGAGGGAAGAGATCGGAGGGCCGCTTCGAAACCTTTTTCTTTTCTCCTCTCGATGTTATCTCTTTGGTGTTTTGACGTGAATTATGTCGTTATTCGAATGTCGTTCGGTCGCGCGCGCGCGCGCGCGCTCGCTAGATAAGAGAGCCTCTTCACGGACCTTTCAGCCGCTCATTTGTGATCAAGATTCCTCATTCTCGAGTTTCTCTTTTTTCTGACCATAAGCCTCGTCGGTATAGGCCGCTCGGCGGTGAGGCCGCTTCGATGATATACTTGTAAGTGTTACGGATACCTTCCCATTAGCATGCTTAATTAACTTTTTCTTTATAACAACAAGACAGTTCTTTCACCTGTCGTTAAGCGCTTTAAGAATGTATGGATACTCGTGAAATCGACTGCTTTACGCTGACCAAAATATTCCCCGCAATAAAATAATGTACGCTTACTGTAATAATGTAACAGGAAATTTCTTTTTCTCTCTTGAATTCTTTTATTTATTTATGTATATATTTTTTTTCTCTTTTTTTATAGGTCCAACAAACTTTTAATATAAAACATAACGATTTCCGCTCCGAAATTTTTCACTTTTTTGACTTAATAAAAGTGTATTTTAAAAAAGAGATTATCGCTCCAAAATATAATTATAAACGCAATTTATTAAAAATGAGATGCGTAAACTTTTTATTTGAATAATAATAATTTTAAATCTGCTTATGCAAACCACATAAAATTCGTTATATCTTTTAAATTAATGATAATTTTTTGTTTTCCTTTTTTTTTCTTTACCACAAACGCATGTTAATGAATCAAAACTTCGTCTCTTGATATATATTAAATAAATTTTGAATTAACAAAATAAATAATGTAATAAAATATTATTTTATCAATGTATTGCAACTTTTTTATGTATGATATTTATTAATGTAAAATACTGATTTTCTGACAATATAAAAATATTACAAGTAACAGAAAAATTATGAAACTAATTTTGTGTCATAAAAATAACATTTTTAAACATCAAGAAATAAGTAATAATAGAAAAAATTCTTAAAATTTATAAATAAATGAAAAACCTGAAATCATTATAATAAATAAAACTTGTTATTACTGTTTAAACAAATTGTCATCCTTAAACAATTGTAACTGTCATTGTTTATATTTTATTTGAACAAAAGAAAAAAAAAAAGATGAAAAGAAAAAAAAATTAACGAAATGAAATGAGTGTTAATTTACATAAGAGTTATTCTTGTTCCTTAAATCACAATTTTATGCTGCAAATGAAGATGCAAGAAAAATGACAAACAATAAATAAACCCGCATAAGCTTGAAAAAAAAAAGTGGTTAGATAAAAATATTTCAATAAATTGCTTCATTACCAAGAGTCTTGTTAATAAAGTGATAAAAAATATCGTGTAAAAAGTCTCATAAAGTCCACTTACGTAAAATGGCCGACCAACTAATGTACCAACGCGATCCATGTGAAGCATCGATGATTTATAGAACTTATCACTTAAAGTCCGATCGGAATGTTAATTTATAAATTTTTTTTATTAAGTAACACCGCGACAGAAAAATCTTTGTTTCTCTATATTCACCGTAGCGATCGAGTAGCATAACGCCTGAATCTTTTAAAAAAAGTTAGCACGGCGTGAAGTAACGCCTCATCGAATTAATCATGAAATTCAATTTGCTCGTTAGACAATATAATTTTCAAAGCTCTCGTTCGACTTTATTTTTGTACTTTCTACATATTGAAAATACACGGTAAATTTAGCGTTTACAATCGCGACGCTCGTTAATTTTTCGTTGTAAAGGAAGTTCGTGTAAGCGAGCGAAATTTCAAAAATTCCCCGATCATAAACCGATAAGAGCAAAGACTTTCCAAACGATTGCGCGACACTTGCTCGGTTTAAGCGTAAATATAAGAGCGCTGTAACGCACATATGTATATATATTCATACGACGCGGGTTACCGTCGTATAACTCAAATATAGCGGAAAGCATAAGAAGAAGAATAAGCATCAGTAAAAAAAAAAAAAAAAAAAAAAGACGAAAAAAAACGAAAAAAAAAGGAATTGTGCGCGCGTTGCGAAAAAGATTGGCACGGAGATCGCGCGACTGAAAATACATAAACCTGTTGATGATTCCGCGCCGTCATCGCGGTTTCTGTCTGCGTGTTTTATCGCTCGCTCGAGATCGGACTTTATATTTTTATGCGCTTATGCACTCTCCGGCCGCGAGAAACACAGAGAAAGAAAGAGAGAGAGAGAGAGAGAGAGAGAGAGAGATGATACGTTCTTTTACTCTCTCTCTCTCTCTCTCTCTCTTAGACAGAGGTAGGAGGAGGGCTGTTCAATTAACGTTAGTAAACGCGCGCATTTTTTTTCCTTTCGCATTACTACCATGGCATCAAGTTGTAAAAATGAGATGTTCCGTTTAAAATACGTTATATTTCAGGAGGATAATTTTAATTCGTAATAAGCTACCTTTCGCATTATTTTTATACTCTCGGCGTTATTTTTCAAACGTTATGGGGCGAAATATTAATACCTACGCTGCGCGTGTACGATTTTAAACTATATGCTTTATTTACGTAGTTATAAATTGTTCATATAATAACAATTTTTTTATTTTTATTTATTTCTTTTTTTTCTTTTTTTTTTTATCTGTATAAAAGTTTACGTAGTGCAAATTTAATTAAAGAAGAAAATTTTCCATTAATATCAACGTACGTTCATATTTATTATTGTGATTTTATAAAATGTGAAAATATAATTTTATAAAATTTAGTGAGTATGAATTGATTCATATGAAAGCTTGTAATGTTCTCGAGTCCCTTTTTATATATGCATATATAAAAGCGTCTCCTCAAAATCACGTCTTTATGAATATTTGTAAGCAATAGCTCGCACATTGAACGTTGATTTCGAAGACTGGTTGACCGAGTTAATGCACATAAATAAGGATAAACGTCAAAAGTTTCCAGATCAATTTTCACTCGCATTACTCTCGACGATGAATGCATTTTTCACGAAAGGCAGACTCACGCGCAGGAAGTGTACGGTTTCGGTCGAATTCATCGAGCTAAGTGCTCGTCGATGCCTAGTTGCTATCTCCCGAAAATTTTCTCCATCCTCCAATGCTCTCTTTCACTCTCGTTAAAATTCAAACAAATTTTCTCGCATTAATCTTAATCTCGCTTCGATGCATTTTCTCTTACCGTGTGCTCGTAATTTTTTACAAAAGCATCCAAGTCGAAGACAGAAATCGTCTGTGGCCGTGTACGTAAGGATGAAAAAGTCTTTTAAAAGTAAAAAAAAACAAAACAAAAAAAAAAACAAAAAAAAAAAAGGGTCAATGCCCAACTATTATTTCTTTCTCTTTCACACGCCACAGTTTTTAACCGTGAAAGTGGTTCAGTTCGATATTACGAATTTTACGAGGACGTTAATTATGAAGTTTATGCTTGCTATTTAACCGGACAGCTTAATCTATCAGAATGTAAAAGTTGTTGGTTAATAAGCAGCGTAGAAGAAAGAATTTGTATGCTATATAGTCGTAATATCTCTGCTAGACAAGAAAACTCGAGTCTTTTCATCCGTGTATCTCGGCACCGATACTTTTAGTAAATTTAATTTTTAATTTTTTAAATTTCTATTCTTCATGAAAATTATTAAAAATTTTTTAGTTTAAACTATTTTCAAGAAAGTTTAATTAGTATAACAATGAAAATAGATGATCTTATTAACACCGAGGAATTTACCCTTCGAATAAAAGTACAAGCACAAAAATTTTAAAAAACCATACAACGAAATATTGAAATAGTATTATTTTTCAAACGAGAACAAATTTCTATTTCTATATTTTTACTCAAATGATGACGATTTAAAATTCTCTAAATAGAAGTACCGTTTGACTACGGCCTACCGATTATAATCTACTATTTCCAAGCAAGTGTGCTTACACTTATTATGACGATTGCCTTAAAGAAGAGAAAGATTAGATTCGTTGCGTCGCTCGTATAATAGACAAGGCGCGCCGGAAAACTCTTTTTCTTCTCGTAAACTCATTAGTAAACCACATATCCACGTACGCGGAGGCAGCGTCCCAACGAGTCCACATCGAGAGAACAAACGTCGAAGAATAAGAAGTAGAAGAAGAAAAAGAGACGATGAAAGAATGCTCGCGCAAATGGTTTTTTGAGGTACGCTCTCTTGCGCGCGCGCGCGCGAGGTCAAAAGCTTAAGGTGTGTAGGCGCGAAGAAGAGTCCCGAGGCTAGTATATATACTCTGAAAAAAATTTTCGAAACGAAGACGATGCTGCACGGGAGGAAGAAAGGGGGTTGAGCGAGATACAGAAACCAGTTCCATCGCTTAATTTCTACAAATGGACATCTCACTTAATTTATGACCGACTCGGAGTCCCGAGCCTCGTCGCTTTCGACATTTTATTAGATCCCGAAGGCGAGCGAGCGAGCGACCGATGATCGCTTTTCTAGACCGACGCACGCGCGCGAGCGCCCGAGCATACGCCCTGCGCTTTTTCACCTGCGTCAAAAGTAGAAAGCCCAAAACTAAAGAGAGAGAGAGAGAGAGAGAGAGAGAGAAAGAGAGAGAGAAAGAGAGAAAGAGAGGAGACGTCCGTAATGGGAACACAGAAAGAGCGAGGCACGCACACCTTCCAATGGGTAATTAGCGGACAGCTCTGCGACCAATTGGGACTCCGCGAGTTTCGCAATCGGCACTCGGACGCTTTACGAGCGTCTCGCGCGATCGAGATACGCGCGACGAAGATGGAGAGAAATAAAGAGAAAGAGATAGAGAGAGAGAGAGAGAGAGAGAGAGAGAGAGAGAGAGAGAAAAAAAGAGAGTGAGAGAAAAGCTCGAGAGACGCGCGAAATGAGGGAAGAGATAATTTTTCAAGCGATCTACGTGGGCGATAAAACTCGGAAAGAACACCGGGGGATAAGCGAATCGAGATACACACGTTTCACGAACGAATTGTAATAATTAGATGCGGCCGGCATTCGAAGAAAGCGAACATCGGACTTTCTATCAGTGCCACACTTACGCATATACAGGTAAAAATCCCGCGCTATGCACTTATCGTATTTCGGTATGGGGTAGAATGCCATTCTAATGGTCGAGTAATGGCCAATTAACTCTGGAAAACGAGTTAATGGCAGAGACAATCAATTTCAATTTACGAGAATAAAAAAATTTGACAAATGTTTGCTTTGGAATTTTTAAAGAAAAATTTTTAATTGTTAACTCACCGAGTACATCACAGCCTCTAATGCTATTACAAGTACTTTCAACATTTTCAACATTTTCGTCAATTTATTTTCGTCAATTTTTTTTTTTTTTTTTTGTTTCTCTTTTCTTTTCTTTACCGGCAAACGTTATACTCGTTATATCTACTAAAATCGTTACGCCGTGAAAAAAAAATGGTAAAATAAAGATTTGTACAAAATTGCAAAAAGTGAAATAAACGGCATTCTCGACGGATAAGTCGACTTTTCGCGATTAAAACATTGTATAATATTCGAGTACGAAAGCAAAGTTGCGGATGGCAACGAGTGCAAACAACATACATCGCAACATCGTGTACCGTTCATAAAGTACTAGTCCAAACGAAGTACGTTACAATAAAATCGTGATTTATCGAGATACGCTATACACAATTAAAGAAGCTAAACTTTCACGCGTGTAAGAGAAAGCATTGTTTACGTACGTTTACGTTACGTATTGCATTTCTCGAAATCGCGGCCATTAAATTTTATGCGTGTATAGATATGTGTATATATATACGTAAGGTAGAATTTTTATTCGAAAGCAAGTAAGCGCGCGTAAGAGTAGACTCCGGCATCAAAATTAATCGCTGAAACTATATCATTAAACTCGTTTTTTTTTCCCTGCCTCTTCTTCCTGCCGTCACTCCGTGGCCCGAACAGCATCACAGCGAGGCATATACAGAATACGTTCGATTATCTCCCGCTCTTCTTCCTTTTCCCTTTAGTCTCCTTCTGCCTCGCATCCTCTCTCTTTCTCTCTCTCTCTCTCTCTCTCTCTGTCTCTCTCTCTCTCTCTCTTTTCCTCTCGCTTTTACTCGTCTATTCATCAAACCACCTGACTTTTAATGATTCCACAGTCCGCGCGGCATTGTGAGTGACTGCCGCGCGTTATAAAGGCGGTAGTTGCGGTAGCAGCGTGCGCTATACACACATAAACGCTGACGGTCAGAAAAAGGATTTCGAAGCGGCACATTAACGAGCCTCCGCGCCAATTTTCTCTCCTTCTCTCTCTCTCTCTCTCTCTCTCTCTCTCTCTTTCTGGTTCTCGTCAAACGTGTCGCCTCCATTACGAATCATCAGCGCTCATTATCGACGGGCCGCTCGCTTTCTCTAATCATCTGGATCATCCCGTTCGTACGAGAGGTCACGAGTAAAAGTCGCGAGAGAGCGAGAGCTTCGTCGCTCGGGGAAGAGCCGATTGCCGGCGCGCGATCTCTTATGAAAGTATATTTATCCTCCTCCTCCTCATCCTTCTCATCATCATCATCATCCTCTTGTCCCTCTATTTTTCAACGTGTCTTTGTACAATGTCCCGTATACATATATGTATGCGTCGTTAAAAGTAGATGCCAAGATAGCCGCCTAGCCTTTGCATTCACTTCAAAAGTGTCTTTTTTTTCTATAAATATATATCACCGGTGATATTTATTCTCGATGATATTCGAATTTTAACGTTGAAAATTTAACGACATTGTGCCTTTTACGAACGTATACAGCTCTCGATTAATTAATTCGCGTTCGATCTCTCTCTCTCTCTCTCTCCTACAAGATGTTAATTTGAACCTCATCTTTATTCGTATTTATCGATCTTTTGCAAAAAATATTATATTACAGATTGTCGTGACATTCTTAACCAGTTTAATAAATGAAAATTATTCGTAAGGTTTAATATTTTGAAATATATTTCCAATCGTGTTTACGATTTTGTTCGATAACTATCCAGATGTATTCTCCCGCTTTATTTTGATTTAATAATGTATATCAATCTCGGTGTGAATTAAGGCGCAGCGTAAGATTACATTAAATCTTCTTGTTACATAATCGCCTTTACATTCGAACAAAGATTTCGATTAGCATATTAATACAAACTTGCGGATCCGTCGCCTTCTCTTCGTAACAATAATGCATCATCCATTTTTAGTAAAAATTATCAATAATATAATAGAATAATAAAATTTAAAAAATGACGATAACATTTGTGTAATATAATGTCGTAAAGGAGAGGTAGACGACGGTATATAAACGTAAATGATTTTAAATTTGTTCGTGCAAGACTTTATCATGAATGCATTATCATCAATTTAAAAGTATTGGAAAAACTCCGGAGGAACTGATGAGCATTATAAAAGAAAAAAAAAAGAGTAAAGCATCACGAATAAACCTGTAATTTTATATAATGAATTGAGCAACGTATATTATACGTACAGATAAAGATATATACGTACACGCATACATGTGCACGAATGTATAAGATATATCGGGCTCGATTATCTAGAACACGTGAAAGATGTTAGAATAAAGATCTCGCCTTTTTTTTCGCCAGTTCACATGTCGTTACAGTTGAAGAGCCGACGAGAGCAGAAGAAAGAAGGTCGCGCGCACGTTGGCTTATGTGTATACAAAGCGGTGATCAGAAAGCACTTAGTGGTCTATAATACTATACTATATATAAGGGAATCGACGCCGTGGAGAACGAACGAGACCGTATTATTCATTCAAGGCTTACGTGTGTGAATGTATATACATATATATACATGCATACATATATACTTATATACATATACGCATATTATATAGAGGTGTACGTGTTCGTTAGCCGTTTCTTGCAGCAATTAAGGCACCGCGTACTAATTCTTTTATACATTTATATACACGTCGATATTTATATGTATATATTGATATATAATGTAAGTGTGCTCGGTTACAATGATATACACAAGTATATACTGATAAATATACTGCTTTTTTATAAGTATGCAGGTGTAAAATTTTAAGAAATTAAAATTAACTCTAAGGAGCGAAGATTGAATAATAAAATTGTCCTTAGCTAAACTTAGCTAAGCAACGATAGCAATGCTTTAGAACACAATTTCAGAACAAATACATATTTTTTAAAACAAACTGCAGTATCGAAATTTTCATTAACTTAATTAATGATATTATGAACAAACGTTTCTTTAAATTAAAATAAAATAATAAACCGAGCAATAATTTTACCGATTATTATGAATAAACTTTTACAACAATAAACAGATAAGAAAGTGCTGCAATTATAAAAACGAAGGCAGCAGCTACCATACTCGACTATTTACATTCGATCGAACAAATAAATATATTTTTTTTTTTTTCACGTTGCAAAGCCCAATACGCGCGCCAAGGAAGGATAGAGAGGAACGGGCAAAGTTGCAGGCAAACGCAGATAATGATAGGTATAAACGGCGCACACCTGCGCCTTACCTAGAGTAAATAGCTACTTGGCTTCATGGCGCGAGTCTAGTTCTCGCCTTGTCTTTATATATACGTTTCAATTAGTTCACCGGCGGTAAGATCTACATGCGCGAACGCCTCGTTTATTGCTACCGTTGCCCCGCGCAACCCGTAACTTGCTCCAATAAACATATACGTGCACGGATGCAGCATGCGTCGGTATATGTACTCGTCGCCGCGTTCTTCTGTATACTCACTTCTTCTTCCTCTTCTTCTTCTTCTTTTTCTTCTTCTTCTTCTTCTACTTCTTCTACTTTTTCTTCTTGTATTCCGTAGCCAACGCTTATCTCCACGTGGCTGCTGGCAATGCACCGAAGGCACACAACCTGTCCTTCCTTTGTGTAATATACTCGACTCGTGGGAGGGAGGAGGAGAAGGGAAGGGAAAGGGGGAAGAGAGAGACTGCCGCCGATGCCGCGAACTTTTTGCATGCCCTTTCTTTTCGCGATTCTCCACGATCTTTACCTCTTTTGCTGCAAACTATCCCATGACGGAGTAAAAGGATTTACTCGAGACGAGGCCTGCTGTACTCGTTAGTTTAATCTTATTTTCAATCGAGATCAATCAATTGTGTGCTCTTTTGAAATTCTCTATTTAAATAACAGCTCCATACTCCATATTAATCTGAAGAAGGAAACTTTCTGATTTTTTTTTTACGTACGACTGACTTTGAAATATTCGCATATTTATGCTTCGATTGGCCTGTAATTTTTATTAAAATACTTGTTCGATTCGCAAAAGCATTTTCAATATACAGTTGGTAATAGTTATTTATTAATTTGATTTATAATTTTGTTATTTCAATTGTTTATCATTTACTGCTTCATCTTTCATTGATTGTTTTAATTCATTTAAAATACTTTGTTAAAAAATCTTGGAATGATATTGACGCGATAACGAAATTAGTCGCATCAAATTAATTTTATTGTTTGAGAATTTATTACCAAATTACTGTAAAAAATAATTTTTGTCGATCCCGTATGAAATCTTTATTGGTACAAGCAGCGATTGCGGATAAAATTTTCAAGTAAATTTTTTATTTCAAAGATATGTAGAATTTTATTAATGAAATGTAATTTATGTAGGGTTAACTCAACGTCAAAATGATTATTAGTAGAATCATATTTAACAAAGTAGGTAATTTGTAATAAGTGGCAATGACATTTTGTTTTAAAATGTATTAAGATTATGTAGATGAATCATTTATAATTCTATTAATAATTAAATATCTTGTAGATGTAATCTCTTTACAAAAGAATATTTGAATATTAAATTGTAAATTGATTTTAAAATATTATATTTTATTTATAACTATACACAAAACATTCTTTTCATTTTTAATGTAGAAAATTTATTTTAAATTTTAAACCGTGTTAATTGGATTATTATAAAGCAATATATGTATTAAAAATTCATAATTATAAATTTAAAAAATTCGCCTAAAAATCTTCTCACATTGGCAGCATATAGTCATCTGGAGAGGAAATTATAAATTAATATTAGTGCGCAGTTTGCTGGAATAAAAAATGCAAAAAATGCAAAAAATGCAAAAAATGAAAAAAATGAAAAAAAAAAAAAAAAAAAACCAACGAACACGGCGAAATAAACGTTCACCCCGGAAACGTTCGAGTCATAATCGGAAAGATTAAAAGACCGTCGCGCTTGTACGCTGACGCGTCGAAACGAAAATTCTTCGAAAATACACTTACAAATTCGTCGTGGCGACGCGTCCACTTGCGCGATATATACATCAACGTTGTGCTTAATAGAGACCAGAGATCGACCTTCGTTTCCATTAACGATGAGAGCATCGAAATTGTTAAATAGAGAGGTGGAAGAGGATACGAGTGGAAGAATAATATATAAGAACAAGGAGGAATGTCTTAATGATTCATCATTTGTCACCTGCTTCTGTCGCGCTTCTATATCGCCTCTTCGATCGGAGTCGCGATTTATTTACTATATATATACATATATATATATATATATATATATATATATATACATATACCTTCTCTCGAGTTGTCGTTCTTTCATCTTTCAACTATACGCACACGCACACGAATATAACAAGTCGAGAATTTACCAGACTTGCTTGCTTAATTTTTGTCCGCCTCGTATCTTCTCCGTTTTCTCTCTCTCTCTCTCTCTCTCTCTCTCTCTCGTGAACCGCTTACTTCGCTTCTCCTAAAACATATAAAGCGAGCGTCAAATCGGCCACACCTTGTATTTAAATTATTCCGAAAATTCTCGTAAATTCTCAGATTATCGTGCCACTTATAACGTGAACGCGAGCATAAATATTTTCACGGGTCCCCTAGTCAAATGGCTTTCTTCTCTAATTCTACCTTCTTTTTTTTTTTATTCTCTTGGCTTTTTTTTTTTTTTTTTTTTTTTTTTTTTTGTTAATCGTTTCTTTTTCTCTCTAGCCTGTTATATAGCAACGAATTTGAAGATAAAATTGCCGTTTTCTTAAATTTTATATTACGTAGTACAGCACATGATAAACAATCGTACAGAGGCTCGAAATGTTATGCTAACTAAAGCACTTTTTCCAAAGATTTGTAAATCTCTCAACTCGAGAAAATGAGTACTTAATTTTTATATCTATTCGAGCCTCGTTTTCAACTATAATTTGTAAATTGATTTACAATGTTGTGCCTAATTTTTATTTTTATCAAGTTAAAGGGTTTTAAAAAAGAAAATTATCTGACAAATAAAGTAATTGCTTTGTACAATTATTGAACGATAAATACGATTTTGAAACTTTAGTTATTTGAATAATTGATTAAATCGTTATTCAAATAGCTCGAGTAAAATGTTACTTTACCACTGCGCAATCAAATTAAAGCTATTTAAAAAATATTGATACATATTCGATCGATATGAAGTAGATAATTGATAATTCGACAAAACCATAAATTTTGTTAGAAAAAAATAAATTTTAACATTTGGAGCTATTTAATATCGATATTAAAATTCAAATAACTTGTTTGTATTGAAATGATAGTTTTATAAGTTTTTACGCACAAAATGAAAAATCGATCTAAAATTATAAAAATTATAAATCAACTGATTTTGTCGATACGAAATTAAATACGACAATAAAATTAAATGGGAAAGCTATTATTTCATTTCTAGTGCACTAAATTATGTTAGTTTAGTCGATGAGTAAATATTCCCGATATTCAAAAGCCGATTATATAAGGACAGTATTTATTTACATAATTATTTGAAATCAACAGAATCAAATATTAAATTTGAAACTTTACCGGATACTTAGATGTAGTTTAAAATATTCCGATTTTTAAATAAGAAAATAAAAGAAACGTTATTCATGTCACAATCAAGACAAACAAGGTGTATTGAATAATCATGAAACCCATTAAATTTTTATTCATATTAATATAGAACCTGAATTTCATATTAAAACTTTACTGTTTATTTATTATCTTTTTTATGTATTAATAATTTAATTATAAATAAAAAAAAAAAAAAAAAAAAAAAAAAAAAATCTATCGTAAAAATTAAAATATATGTAAGAAAAATTTTAATAAAAAACGTATCGTTATTGCAATATTTATCATATTATTAACATATTTTTTGGAGGTTAATTCCGTGTTCTAATTTTTTATAAATTAAATTATCTCATTACTAATCGCATGCATAAATAAAAATGAAACGTTTGCTCGGCATTGATTAAACCTTTGAAAAGTCAAACGTTTGATAAATCTTTCAGCAAAGGAGCAGCAATTTAAAAATCTAATAATAAAAATAATTGAACTTGTCAAGGTTTAAAATAAAAATAATTTTAATTTTAAAGCGTCGAAGCATTTAGCAGATATTGAGGAGAGAAAGCAATATTCAAGCTAAAGAAACACGGTTGACAACTGTAAAATTGTCTCTCTTCATGATTACACTTATACTTTTTTAGGGCCGGTTTTGTCTGGACCCGATTTTACGACAACGAATGACCTTAAAAACGTCCATAAATGACGTACAAAAGGTCCGACGAGCGTCTGCAAGCAATGTTTTTTTTTTTATTTCTTTTTGCCGGCTAACCCTCAGTAGGGTCAATATCTGCTCCTAATACCTGACAAAAGCATACTTACTTTCCTTCGGACTAATATTGGCCGAAAGAATACGAAGACGACTTTTTTTTCTTTTTTTTCTCCCATATATATGTATATATATATATATACACATATAGACACACACAGCAATTTCTATACGTGACTCATTTAACATTAGTTAACTGACATAATACTTGCACTTAATTTTATAAACTCCTAAATATATATATATATATCTTATTATTGCAAAATATAATCCTTCATGTAAATTAAAAAAGTTAATAAATGAGAAAAACATTGATATTTATAATTTAAATTCTAATATTTATCGAATGAATATTTTTTATTGCAATATCTAATTCGCTAAAACTTTGAACTTTTTTTAATAATTTTTTGTTATAAATATATCAAATAATGTAAAAACGACAGATCGTATAAATTTAGATTTTCAATTTTTCAATATTCGATGAAACAACAAAAAATGCCTACGAAATATCTGCTTGCTATATAGTATGTGTTTTTAACACTGTACATTAATAATTATTATGTAAATATATGTTCTACATATTTTTTTATTCACATGTAAGTAATATTGATACTTGACCTTATCGTAAAATAAAATTATTTTATTTTTATAAATTGTTTTTGTATATTTTGAAAACTTTACATTATCTTAAATAAAATAATTTATTTAAAACGCATCATCGCGATTGAAATAATCGTTTACTTTTAAAATTTATCGTAACCGTTTTAACTTCTCTTATTTAATTTCTTTGAGTATATTATACTTAAACGCCTCGCGCGAAAACCTATGATTTCGTTCAAGTACTGCGCATCGGGAATGGTCGGATTTAACGTTAAAGTACCCTATTCACAAAACGGGAATAAATATCTGAGAAAGTATACATTGGGTGTTGTTATTTTTAAAGATTAAAATAAAGAAAAAAAAAAAAATTTTCAACATTAGAATATTAAAATGAATGAAAACTTTATTTGTAAATACACGTAACACTGTTTTACGATATTTTAAAATTGAATTGTTCGATAATGTTTTGACGTGTCCGTTAATTATCGATATTTTATGGACACAACACACACGAGAATTATATTCAAATCGTAAATAACTTAATCGATAATTAATTAATCGAATTATTTATTTAAATGTTAATGAAAAACAATTCCCCAACTGAGTTTAAATTAATAGATAATAAAAATTTTTATTCTTTGCATTTTATAATTTAAAAAATATTTATCAAAAGAATTTCAAAAGTTGTCGAGCGAATTCATAGCTACTTGGTAGGTTGTGGGTCAAAACTTTAAATGCTTTTATCTCGAGGCGACATTTTTCAAGCTGGTGTGAAAGATCACTTAAATACCGTTACATCGATTGACTTGAAATTTGGCACGCGTGCTTTTAAAAAGATTTTCTATCATGCGTCATTGACTTTTTTATATGTAATTATGTATAGTTATTTCTTACAAAGATTATTATTAATTTAATTAATTTATATATATATATATTACAAGCTTTTCTAATAATCTTGGAAATTTTATTGAATTATAAAAATAAAATCCAAAAAATCGATAGAAATTATATTAAAACTTTTTTACGATTTTCAAATGTACAATAAACTATTTATTTTGCATTTTTTTAGAGTTTTTAGATGTATTTTTGACCAACGGAAAATATAATTTTCCGAGTCGAATAGTGCTTGTTACCTGAACCCCCACACTTTTCGTCTGTCTAATGCGGCTTACCTACGGGTGTGCGCACTAAATACCTGAGAGTAATTACAAGCTATATCGAAAAATATGTATTAAGTATTTGATTGATCTTATAAGTGATATAAAAAAATCATTAGTTTAGTGCCCCTCATATAAATTGGCGCAAATGAAGATAACGCCTATAGGTATAATTTTCTGATAAAACGAATAACTATATCTAATATGGAAGAATTTATTAAAATTAAATATAATTTCTTTGAAAATACGTAAAAATATGTGCTTCTTAATAGTTTAAAAATAGCTTATTTAGTAATAAGTAACTATTCGTATTTAAACTAGCAAATAAATATAAAAGTTAAAAAAAAAAAAATTTCTTTGAAGAAAAATAACAAATAATAAATAAAATAACAATATTGAATTATTTTCCTTTTTAGTACAAATGTTAATTCTTTTCAAATGTATATATAGGTATTACAAGAAAGTTAATAAAAACTTGTAAAAAAAAATAATAATCGTAAAATTAAGTTTATTCATCAAATTTCACCGAAAAATAACGGAAAAATTAAAATGTTTAAGTATAGGTAAATATTCTTTAAAATTAAATTATGTAAAATATTCCGAATTATTCATTGTAATTAATATTAATTGATAAGCTTTAATATCACGATTGACACCAACGCTTGGGCATTTTTTCAAAAAACATTTTTAAACAATTAATATTAAAGTAATTATACCAAACAAAGAGCTATTTTTCAATTTATTAGATGCATATGTTAGTTTACATATAATTTTATCATTTTTAAAAAACTGAATAGCTTCGAAATTATTAATATTTATAAATAATCATTTCCATGGCTTTTATTTCATTTTTTAAAAAATTTGGTATTATTTATAAGTTTTTTTTAATTCATAAATTTATTGCTCAAATCTAAATTTTTTTTTTGCAAGATTATATAATATACATTAAAACAGAAGGTAACAACGTGAACACGTATTTAAATTTTTTATAACAAGTTTCAAACCAAGAGCGTGATAAAAATTTAAGCAACAAAAATTCATTTATTTATAATTATTTTTACTTATAGAAGAAAAACTTGGGAAAAGCTTTAAATCTTTGTATGATAAGTCAAAGGAATTGTTTAATCTATCGGCAATTTTTCCAAAGCAATATTTCTTAATTATTAATAAATTTTATTTGACCAAAATAAATATTCATTCCGACTAAAACAGACTTTCTCGCACACTTGATTATAAGAAATAGTTTTTTATCTCAAAAAAGCTTTTGATCAAAGCTCACATAAAGTCGACTTATTACGAAATACTACAGTCAGTACGTGTTAGTTAAATTTAAAGATAAACTACTTATTTGTATTTAAAAATAAAATACAAAAATTAAAATAATCTGTAATCTTTACGAATTTTTTAACTTTATTATTGAAAAGAAAATATCACTCTAAACTAAACAATGTTATTACAGCAACATATTTCTTAATAGACTTCTATTAATCTAGAATAAGAAAAGTTTTTCATTTAAGCAAGATCTCGCATTAAAAATGTACAGTTATAGTAAAAAATCGAAATTTTGATATTAGCAAGTATAATAAGTTTTTGTTTAACTTTATCTTTGAAAATTATTTACGAAAGTAATTCAATCGATATGTTTATAAGCTTTTCTTAACGGTAGAAAAGAAAATGTCGAAACTATTTACTTCATTAAATAATTTTAATCGAGCCAACAATCTCCACCATGAAAATCATTAGTTCAATTGTTTTTCCTCACTTTCTCTTTTAATGTATGCTAAAGACATAAGATTGAAAATTAAATGCTTGAGTTGCGAGTGCTAAGGAAGCGAAGCCAGTAAGCCACTCTCACGTTCTTGTAATTTTTCGTCCAACGAGATTATAAATTCAAGTGGTGCGCATCGCGAAAGTAATTACGTTTAACGTATTACGCAGGATCCATTGTACTTTCCTTTGGTAGAAATTTTTCAAGCGACAATGTGGTTTCGATCATCAAGCGACAAGTCCCCCTGCCCCCCCCCTCTTCCCCCATAATGTGAATCCGCGTATATAGCGAACTTTTACTTTTCCGTTAAATGGCCGTTAGGAGCTTACCACTTTGCGAATCTTTTGCGATAATTTAGAAAAGCGAATTTTTTTTTTTTTTTTTAACGATCCTTTTTAAAATGTTAAATTTATTGCTTATCCGTAAATAAATTTTTTAATTTTTGAACTTTTTTATGTAACTAGTCAATGGTATAGAAATATAATAATGTTTATTTACAAATTACAGAAAAAAAGTAATTTAGATAGGTAACATATTATTTAACGGGAAGAAAAATAATTTTTAAATAAAGTATTTCAAAATAGATAAAAACGGATTTTATATAAATGAAACAATATGGTCCTGCAATTCATTGTGCCTTTTTTTTTTATATTATTTTTGTCTTAACAAAGTACTATTACTTGTTTCTAAAATTAAACGCCATTCGTATTCATTATTATCCGTTGCAGGATATATTGGAATAATATTGGAACGCGTAAAACCGACGACGATTAAAAAAGTCTTGTAACTTACAAATGACAAATTAAGTTATTTTGATTGCGTCAATTCACCTCAGCCGCATAGCTTTAAGATGATCTATTAACTCGTCAATCAAGCAAGAAAATTACATCTACGACTGACCACAGTAGAAAAAACAAAGCTCTACCGTGCAGGTAGCAGCAGCAGCAACGGCAACGGCAACGGCAACAGCATCGACTCTTGCTCGCGCTCAAGTTTCCCACAAATATCTTCCTCGTAATATCGTAAACATACAAAAAGAAGCAGAACAAAAACAACACCGAGAAGAAAAAGTATATATCGCGTACTGTCGAGCATCGTAACCTCCTAGGCAGCAATAGCATCACCAACAAGACGGAGAGAAAAAAACGTCGAAAAGGCAGTAGTCATCCTCCACAAGAGCAAAGGAATCACACATTATACGAACGAGCGACTCCCATATCGGCGCAGTATTCCAGCCGCTCTCCAACAATATAAATCCGCCATTACGGCAGCCTCTCCTTCTCCCCGCCGCTGCCGTCCGGTGCACATCTGCCAAGTCGTTCGGAAAATCTCTTCTCGTTCGTTCGTCGCATCGCGTATCGCCCCCTCCCCCCGCCGACGTACATGACCGTACACCGCTGAGTTGGCAAGAAAGAGGGAAGGGACGCTGAATGCTGCATGAAGCGCGTGATCCGAGGTGTGATAAACGGAGACACAAAACATTCGCGCGATACCGAAAGACAGAGAAACGAGATAAGGTCCCACAGACGGTCAAATCGAGAGAGGGAGAATCGAATTTATTTGCGGATAATAAGAGAGAAATGGGGAGGGGGAAAAGGGAGACTCGCCGAGCACTATGGGAACATGGATAAGCATAAATCCAGCGAGCCTATGATAGAAAGAAAAGGAGAGAAAGAGAGGATCGCAACAGGAAGTGCATGGTCGCGCAATTGCCGAGATGAATACGCTTTTGCGTCCTAACTAAGCAGTATCTCTCATTCCCTTTCTCTCTCTCTCTCTCTCTCTATCTATCTCTCTCTCTCTCTCTCTCTCTCTCTCCCTCATTTTCTTCATTTCGTTCTCTCTCTAGGATTGGTCGAAGCCAGGCGCGACGGTACAAAACCGCACTCGGCCGATCGTCGCACACGCAGCGCCTGGACACCGCGCGCGGAGGGAGCGACGCATCTCGCGCTTCCTCCCTTCTTCTCCCCCCTTCCGCCCCAGGGCCCGTGTAGACCCGAACAGAGAGAGGTCATAGGAGCAACGAGGAACTGCCAGAAAGGACAAAACGCCGAGAGTCGCAAGTGCACACGGGGACTCTTAGAAAACGGAGCGCGGCAGCCGCTGTACTGAGAGACTCGCGGCGGGCGTGGCCTCGGGGAGCCGGCTGGCCCCGCCCCATGCCGCTCCCCATTGGCCGAACGGAGCAAGCCACGGCGGCCCCGTTGGCCGAGACGGGTGGGGGCGGCGTTTGTTGGGCCGGCGATCGGGCCCACTTTTGCGCTTGGCGAGAGCGTGCGGGACCGAGGAGCGGGGAGCGGCGGCAGCAGCGGCGGCGGCGGCCGGGAAAATCGGCAGCTCGGCCACCTTCCCTCAGTCGAACAGGTCGAGGATCGTTAAGCGCCAGTTCTCTCCCGTCCAGCGACGCGGCTGCATTACTCGCGTGCTGCTACACGCCACACCGCCGCCGCCGCCGCCGTCGTCGTCGTCGTCGTCGTCGCCGTCGTCGTTGCACTCGTCGTCGACGTCAGCTCGTATCGGAGTGATTCGCCTTTTTTCCTGCCGGTCTACTCTGCTCCGCTTTTTTCCTCTCTCTATCTGTCTGTCTCTCTCTCTCACTCTCTCGCTCTCTCTCTCTCTCCCTCTCCCTCTCTCCCACTCTCTGCGTTTCCTCGGCTGCACCCACGCTCCGGCGCTTTTCCCCGAGTTGCACGGATCGGTTCGGAGCAGAAGATTCACCGCTACCAGCGCCAGCGCCGCTTGCGACAGGTGCACCGGGCGGATGACGGGATCAAAGAGCTGCTACTGTTGCTGCTGTGATCGGCATGGACAGTCGTGAGGGGCAGTCTCGCGAGTGAAGAGGGCCAAAGGGAGCTCGTTCATTCTCCCTTTTATCCTCACAAAACTGTATACTTGTGTTATTATTTTATCAAAGGAAAACTCGTGCGCTATTCTGTGATCATTGGACCCACGAGGACTTGCTTTGAAATTAAGCATGTGTGAGCGCGAGTGCCCATGGACTCGATGATAGTTTTGTTGTTTGTTTTATTTTAAAACGGTTTATTTATTATTTTGTTTTTTCATCATTGGAAATTTGCCACGAAGTCGCCGCGTTTGTACAAGTTGACCACTGCTCGCTGGAGAGAGAGAGAGAGAGGGAGAGAAACAAGCACGGGCGCGTGCGACCGACTCGTGGCGATCGATGCTCGGCTCGAATCGATCGCTAATCTAGCAGGAAGTTTTCAAAGCGCAAACATCGTCGTCGTCGGCCCACTGGAGGAAGGATGCTACCGCGAGTCGCTAAAAAATGAGAAAATAGTGTGCGTATATGCTGTTATTGCGTAACTCGTAACGAGCAGCGCGCCCGCGCGCGCCTCTTATTGATTAAGAAGAGACACGAGTGTCGTACGCTGCGATTGATTAAACTAACGCAAAGGTGAGTGCTCATGTTTTTTATCGGTGTCAACTTTTTTCCAAACCGCTTTTTTCTCATCGGCTTACTTTTTATTCATTCTCCTCATTGCTACATAAACCGTCGAGTTTCTTTTGCAGGCGTCGTAAAAGCTATTAAGCATATTCAAAAAGAGAAAAAAAAAAAAAAAAAAAAAAGAAACTTAATGATAGTCTATCGATTGACTATTACGACGAGTTCAAATACTAATTGATCCTCTCGTACGATTGCAACGTGAGAAAAATTGCGATAACGCGCTACGCGATTTTACTTTCATTAAAACGCGTTAAATTTATTCGCACGTCCCGAGCTCAGCTCACGGAATATGCAGCGTTTTAAATTAAAATAAAAAAAATATATATCCTCACTCGGTGATTTTTCGTGTGAGATAAGCGCTTTGAAAATAAATTTAAAGCTTAAAAATCCCGACGTCGAAATTTATCGAAAAGAACAATTAACGTAAAGATTTGAGATAAATTAAAATAGATTTGCATTCCAGTCACGTATCGTTTACATAAGCCGGAGATCTCGGAGCGTAAAATTTCCAGCGCGCAGCTGCTAAGTGCAAGCATCCTCGAAAGCGCGCGGACAACAATAGCCGACGAGCGTTACGCGCCGGGAATCGGACGCGTCCGTTTTTTCATTAAAAATTAAGCTTGTAACAAATAAAAGTCGAATATAAATAAAAATTAGAGCGATTACAAATCGGCTTCGTTACGAAGTCGCGAATATATATTGTTATTCGCGCTTTAAGCGCATATGTATCCATAGATATATACGCATACGAAGAAAGAGAGAGAGAGAGAGAGAGAGAGAGAGAGAGAGAGAGAGAGAGAGAGAGATGAGAGCGCGTACATGTGCGAGCGGCTCCAAGCGGTTGGGCGCACATGCGCTGTCGCGCGTTTAAATCTCCGGCACGTCGCGCGGCGCTTCCGCGCTTGCTCCCCCATACGTGCGTCTCCGTATAAATATATATATATATATGTGTATGTGTGTGTGTATATATATATATATATAGTATATATACATATATATTTATATATATTTATATTTATACATTTATATATGTATATATATTTGTGTTTGTATGTGTGTGTTTGTGTTTATATATATACGTGTGTGTGTGTGTATCTGATATGTGTGTGTCTGCACATACGTAGAAGAACGTAAGCGCGGCGTCGCTTTGCAGTCGTCGCTACCGATGCCGCTTCTTCCTCGAGCTCGCGGATAAAAATCGTCTCTTCTCTCGCTCGCATGCGTCTGCCGTTAGCTCCTTTTCCGGGATGAGTTATCCTGCGGCGTATCGGCTTACGCGGAGGAGCGCGACTTTGCATGTAATAAGCTGCGTCTGGGATATGTGTTCGCCCGAACGCTCGATCACGTGCGCTTCTCTCGTACCCGCAGGCGGCGGCGGCGGCGGCGGGCTTTTTTTTCCTCGCTCCTTACATACGAATGGACCCCCTTTTTTTTATTTTAACGGGGGCACGTAATCTCGAAAGTCACCGTTTGCAACTTTCTTTTTTGCGTCTATAAACGAGCGAGTGCAATTGAAATTGCGAGGATGCGCCGAGAGCTTATTTTCTCAATGAAATGTCTGGTATTTCATTATACAAAGTTTATGTGCGCGCACAATGCTTGACGAGAGGATTGGGAGTGAGACAGAGAGAGAGATGAAGACGATAGCTGTGCACGGCTATTTTATAAGGCAATATTGCGGTGAAAGTACAATCGTATTAAAGAGACAGACGCACACTTTTTATGAGACTTTCAAATTTTTAGTTTACGAAAAAGATTTATTTCATAAATACTTAAAATATCAGAAAGAAAATTACTTAATGACAAAACGCTTGTAGTAATGATTCTATTGTTTACGATATTAAGGCTTACGACCTATATTTTATTTTCACACTTTTTATTGTATTCGATTATACTACAGCATCGATTCGTCTAATTAATAGCGTTAAATTTTTTTATTGCAATCCGTGTAGTTTGACTCGTGGGTGATATAATTGAACAAAGTGGAATCATTATTGCTTTAATCCTGCTGATAAATAGTCATAAATTTATCGTAATACAATAAGATATCTTGACACACAATAAGTAAACTTGATTACAAATGTGTTCTTTAAAACAGACGAGATATGTTATAGTATAAATAGAATAAAAATATTTAATGCTGTTTAAAATTATGTTCATCCCTCGAGTATAATGTATTCAGAATGAACAAACGGACTATTTGACTCGGTGGATTGCTCGGTATTGTTGCGAAAATAAACGCTCCCAGTGTATCATTTTATTTACGTTACGATCCAATTTTTCGCGCACGGCGAGCGGATAAGCCAACGCCGGACGAAAGACGTCGATCCGATCCCGAAGCGAAAAGGAGCCTCTCGCACCGGAACTCATTAAAAATCCAAGCGCAACGCATAAAAACCGAAAGAGCTTATGTATATATATATCTCAACCACTGAGCTGTCGCTAAACAATGCTTTTTATTAAGCTTTCTTTTATGTTTTTTTTTTTTTTTTTTTTTTTTTTTCATCACGAATGCTCACCTCTTATACCTTCTATTTGTGTACGGGCAGTGTGTATATAGTTTACACACATATATATACATGTATATATAATACGCGGGTCCCAACGTGCGAAAGAGAAAAGGAGAGCGCGAGCAGACGGGCGCGCAAATGAAAACATAAAATTGTCACCCTTCGGCGCTAATAAATTTGCTTATATCTACTAACGCGCGAAAAGGAGAAAGAAAGAGAAAGAGAAAGAGAAAGAAAAGCGGAAGGGAGTGATGGCCAAAAAAGAATGCGAGTAGAAAAAAAATGAGAAATATAAAGGATAGCTCGAGTTTCGACAATGGGCTGAGTTTGTACATTTGGTTATACACATTATAAGCACGAGGCCCAACATTCGTCGCTATATACACACAAGTCAACGACTCGGTGCACGAGCGTCGCGTCTCCATATCGCGTCTTGCGGCTGCTCTCTTTCTCCCATGTCAAAATATATTTATTGTGCGTTCTCGTTTCTCTCCTCTCTCCCCGTTTTTTTCTTCTTTCTTTCTCTCTCTCTCTCTCTCTCTCTCTCTCTCTCGTTGGTACGCATAAGCACATACACATACACACCGGCTGCGGTATGTCGAGGCTCCATTGTAACCCCTTTATACGATTATTACACCACTTGTAGGGACGCGCGTCGACTCTCGTGTCTCCTCGTAGCCTGAAGAACTCGCCCCTTTGTGCACCACCGCCGCTTTTGCCCTCGCCGTGCGCGCGGATGGAGGACGAAGCACGTGTGCCTGTGTGAACCATAGGTACGCGAGCCGGAATGAGAGCGACAGAGCAACGGCGAATAAAGGACACCGAGAGCAAAATATCCTATGAATAAAAATTAGTTGTACTTACATCTCGTAACAGCTTCGAGTATCAAGCTATTTCAATTTCGTTTATTACGTTTTCATTAATCTTTTATAACTTTGCAACAATTTCACAACACTTTTTTTTTTCTTCTATATATCACAAGCGTTCTTTTACCTCTTTTTAGTTTTCATAAATATTTTTTTTTTTTTTGTTTTTGTTTATTATTAATCTTAGTTTTAATTAAAAGTCACGAGAGCGATAAAGCGCAAACGATATTATAAACATACCGGGTGAATTCATGTAGCAAGGTAATTTTTGAAAACAAAGCGAACGACAAAAGCCGAGGTAAAGCCATGAAAAGAGCGTACAGAAGAGAGAAAGAAAAATGAGATGAATAAAAAAAAAAAAAAAAGAAAAAAAGAAAAAAAAAGAAAAAGAACGATGCGAAGAGAGGCGGAAAAAAAAGATGCTCATATGCCGCGCGTCGAGGCCAATTTACATATTAACCATTCATGAGCGACGTAACCTTAAGGTCGTGATCTGACTTAACGCCTTTTTGTTCGCGGGACTTTGTTCAATATAGGTACACGGGGCAACGGGGAAAGGGAGAATAATGAAAAGGGCAAGAATCGACTCGCGCTCGCGCGCGCATGTACATGCATGCGCACGTCGAAAAAGTGCGTGAGGCTGAAAAAAAAAAGTATCAGGAGGGAGAGGAAATACACAGCCTCGTTTCGTGATTATGATATTCGCCAGAGAAAGAGAGAGGAAGAGAGAGAAAGCGAGTTACTTGCTCGGACATCCGAGACGTCCGAGCGGACCTTTGACGTGAGCTAGCGCGCGGTCTTTTACAACTTTCGTCCGGATACTGGACTTTTCGTTTTTCCTCATATCCCACAGATGAAGATCTTATAACGTTTACCGAGGCGCCTTTTTTCCTATCGCGTTAATCGAAATTCAAAAATGCCTGTCTTCGTGTTTATAAGCTTTTTTTGCTTGTTTCAAAATTTTTATTTAATCAAATTTTTCGAATTTTAATCGGTTCCAGTAGTTTTTGAAACACGACAAGTTGAAGATTACCACAATGAAAGAATAAAGATTTACAACCGCATCGTAATTTACATGATTATGTGATTAAATTCTTATAAAAAAAAAATAAAAAAAAAAAAAATAATAATAATAATAAAACTAAACATGAAAACGTCGCCTTATAAACGTAAATTTTCGCAAAAAAATAAAGAGCGGAAACGTATAGAGCGCGCGAGATTATTCAAGCAACGCTCGTAAATTTCCTAAAATCGCGCAACGCGTCATAGATACCGCATTCAATGTACTATCAATTACTGTTAGCAGAAGGGTATACGTCTCGGCGTTTTTTCGTCTCCCTCGCCTCGTCAAGCATTCGTTCCTTTCTCTCTTTCTCTTCTCTATCCTTTCTTTACCGTGCGAGTCCCGAGCTTTATGCGCTTCTAAATAACATTTCATATATATTACAACGCGTTTGTTATTATCTCGTGCCGAATAAGAAACAAGAAAGTATACTCAGCAGTTAAATAGCATTCCGCTTGCTTCTTCCCCCGATGCGTCTGCTTCGAATTCACAGTCTCTCTCTCTCTCTCTCTCTCTATCTCTCGGTCCCTCGCGTTGCACCATGCAATGTGTTAAATACAAGCGAGCGAGTGCGTTACACGTGCGTGGTGTCTTTTTTTCGAAAGGGGGGAGGGGTTGCAGCGAGAGAAGCAGCCGCTCTTAAAAGTGCGCGCTTCGACCACCGTTTACGAGATTGTAAATCAAATCCCCGACGCGTTTAATCGCCAAATAAAGAAGCTTTCGAATACTTTGACTCTGAGCGAGCGAGCGCGCGCGCGCTTACGAGAGAGGGCGGCCAGAGGTTGGCGCAGCGGTGGCAATCCGGACGCCCACTTGCCCGCGCGTGAACGAGCGAATGTAAAACCGGGCGAGTTAAAAAACGAGCTCGAGCGCAAAAATATCCCATTTGCTCCGATCGATTTATGCCCGGGCGAATAGGAAAATTTATCGCCGACGATCCGTGTCAGGCCAAAGAGTGCCACCGCGAGCGGCGCCCTTTTTGCCTCGGGAATAAACGCCGATTTATAACGATCCTCGCGGCTCGAGCACCGATCGATCGCGCCTCCGCCTTGCCACTGAACTGTCGTCACTTTGGCACTGATTTTTTTTATCGCTTTTTCTGTCGTCGCTCGAGTTTTAAGTATTTTGAAAAACCTTTTTTCTAATTTCAACTATACAATACCATTGCAAATCTATATTCATATGAAATATAATCGTAAAATTTTTTAAGGGACTGCGTGAATTTAAAATAATTGAAACTCTTGAAATATACTTTTTAATTTAAACGCAAGCACTTACTTTTTTAAGGTTTTAGACATTTACAATTTACAAGTTTTATTGAAACAAAAAACTATAGAGTAGAAGTAACAGGATCGTAAAAAACACCTACTCGTACGGTATTTAAAATGTGAAGTAGAATAATAGTAGGACATAAAAATTTGCATATACATTATCTTGCTTTTAGTGTGAAAACAATTAAAAAATCGAATATAACTATGCAATGAAAATTATTCAATATTAAGTTAATGACCGGTTCAGAACGTCGAAGTAAATTAAACATCCAAAGTCTACATAAGCGAGCTATGACTCATATGTCTAAACATTAATAACAAATTTACTATACTCATTTTTCCATAAAAATGGTGAATTGAAAAGAAAGGCAAACAATAGAATTGATAACATAATGATTCCGTCGAGTGTGTGTGTGTGTGTGTGTGTATACGCGAAAACTCGAAAGATCTATAACAATAGAAGAATGAAATTGGCACACAGACACATACTCGCTTACATACACGCAACTCCGAGAGCACATGTACACTCACGTATAAACTCGGCGCGCTTAGCACACATAAGAACGTGTCAAGAAAAAGAGAAAAAGGAAAAGCAGAAGCGAAAAGAGGCAAAAGAAAAAGAAGCAATGACTCTCTCGGAGCCTTTAACCCTAAGGGAGAAGGAGGGAGCGAAGGTAAAAAGCCAAATCACCCACGTTCTTTCACACGAGCGAGAGTAGCTAAGAAAGAACCAGAAAGAGAAAGAGAAAGAGAACAAGAGAGAGAGAGAGAGAGAGAGAAAGAAAGAGAAAGATCGCGCGGTCACACACAGGTGAAGCGCTTAGTCGTGCGCCTCATGGGCTCTCGCATATTGCACTCGCCGTCGCCGCCGCCGGTTCGCCGACGCGCTCCACTTAAGCGTCAAGTCGTAAACGGCTAAGTCGCGACTCGACTCGAGAAAGAACGAGAAAGAGAGAGAGAGGGAGAGAGAGAGAACCGTTGAAAAAAGACATTAAACGCTCGCTTGTTCGTTCGCTTACCTGCCTCTCGCTACTACTCTATACTCAACAGTTCGCGACGCGAACCCCGCACCCATTGAAAACAAAAGAAAGAGAGAGAGAGAGAGAGAGAGAGAGAGGTGGTATACGTATATATACATAAAAAGACACGTACACATAAGCATGCATGCGCACGAAGAAAGAAAGCGCGAGAAAAAGAGAGAGAGAGAGAGAGAAAGAACAAGAGAGCGAATCGTCGAGCGAAAAGGACGACGATGCGGAATCTCGTCTGCCGCGTCATTCCGTTAAAAATCGGATCGGTCACGGCTCGAGTGCCCCGAGAACGCGACGAATAAAATAATCGCGCCAAGAGAAACGCATCTCCGTCTCTTCGAGTGAGCTCTTCTCTCTCTTCTGCTCCGCACGCTCCTTGGGGATTCTCTCTTTCCTAGCACTCTGGACGGGACCACTCGATTCGTATGTGTGTGTATATGTGCTCGCAGGTAGAGAAATAAAACGAGCGAGAGAAAGAGATAGAGAGAGAGAAAGAAAGAGACAGCAACCCTCCGGGTTAAACTGTCGCGATAAATGATCCCGCGAAGGTTATTAATTGTTTCTCAGCTCCTGTGGCGTGCATTGTGGCAAAAGAGAGCGAGCGAGAGAAAGAGAATCTCGTGAAAACATTAGCCGGGAGGGAAGAAGGTGCAACGGAGCCCCGTGAGCGCCGCTCGAGGGGAGAAGAAAAAAGAGGACTGAGCGATTATATAGGCTGCGCCGAGTGAGTAGCCCCGCGTCATTTTTCAAGGCCACGGAGAAGAGCAGAAGCAGAGGCAACGACGACGGGGCTTCGCGGTAGTGTGTGTCGGGGGACGCGCGTGACGCGTACGCTCATTCATCTTGCCGATCGTTAAAAACGCATAGTCTTGCTCTCTCTCTCTCTCTCTCTCTCTCTCTCTCTCTCTCTTTCTCATTCTCTTTTCCCTCTATCCCTCGCTCTGCGTTTTGCTTTTTCATTCTCGCTGCGAACGGAGCGCGATATTTACACCACCCGCAGGGCAAACTGTATCGCGAGCGCGACGACCGACGGCCGGAAAGTTTGACGCAGCGAACTGCGCAGCGTCGATCTCACGGAGGGAAAGAACGTAATAGGAGTATAATGCGAGTTTTCGGTGCGCGATACCGCAAGCTACTTCTTCTCTCTCTCTCTTTCCTTCTCGCTCTTTGTTAAACGACGGCCAAGGAGCTTATTGCCAACGCGCCTCGGTCGCTCGCTAGGATGAGAGATCGAGATTGGGACGATATCCAGCTGTTGCGCGAGATTTGTTTGTTTTTTTTCTCTTCCCTTTTTTTTCTTATTTTTCAAAGTCCATTAGGGGGATGAGCCGAGTTATGATTCATTATGCAATACTGATTGCGCTCTTCGTTATTTATGATATGTTTGTAAGCTAATGCGCAAATATTTTAATGACTTGAACATATAATACTCCGCGGTAACTATACCGTTTTGTTTAAAAGCTCGTTACCGATCCTATATCTAAAATAAATTAAATAATATTGTAAACAATTGATTCTTTTTTTTTTTTGTTTTATATTTTAAACATTTTTTTGAAACCACGAAATAATTTACTTCAAAAAATCCTACTTAAACTCGGAGTTTGTTTATCAATTTTACAAAATTATTCAAATAACTTAAATAAATTTGCCGAGTGTCTAGCAAGTCTGCAAATGCAAATTAAATATAAAATTTGTTTCCAAAAATTTTTAAAAATTTTGTCAAACCGTTAACTGAAATATATTCGCTAAGCTAATTTCGCAAAGCTATTCTAAAAAAAAAAAAAAAAAAAAAAAAAAAAAAAAAAAAAAAAAAAAAAGAAATTCAATTGCTCGAAAATTATTTGTGCAAACAAGTGCGTTTAAAAGTCCGAGAACTAACATTCTACACCTTGCGTTAAATAAGTAATTTAGCTGTCAAATTTCGAATTACCATATAACGTAACGCGTACACACACATACGCTTGGTCGAACAAAAATACATGCACATTATCTAATTACTTGATAAATACCGATGATTCAGAGTAAATAAGTTATCTTCTTTTTTTCTCTCTTTACGTACACGAAAATTTCAATTTTCCATAAATGTAATCGACGCGTCGTAACGCACTTTTTGTCCGGGAACAATTCGCTATAGGAGAAAAAAAAGTCTTACGTAATTCTACGAAACGCACTGGACGCAAATTACACGCGAGTGAGTATCGCCGGCGTTACTTTACACGCAATTGAAAATCCAGGCACGATAAATTAATGGCCGAGTAGACGCTAGATTTTAAAATAAAAAAAAAGGAGAAAAAACAAAGAAAAAGAAAAATCCGAGTGTCTTCTCAGCGTCTAAAAATATAAGCTCGGCTCATCTCGTGTAACTTGTTTTTCAAATGCACCTCGTATTTTTCGTTCGAAGCGACTACAATCTTTAATAACCTCATTATAAGCTTATTGCATACGGACTCGATACTCTTTCGATACTCTCCCGAGCATCGCGCCGCCTCGGCGCAAACATTGTATTATATACCCACAAGCGCGCAATTCGTATATGTGCCGAGTAGGAAATTATTCTGAAATAAGTATCGAATAGAAGCTAACTATAAGTATGTATATAGCGAGGCCTTACCGCGCGCTCTATCGACTTTTTTTTACATATATATATATGCGTACTTAAAGCCTCACGGCTTTAGAAAAGCTCGCCGGCGTTTAAGATTCCTCGAGCATCAGCGCGTGCGCGCGTGTCAGAGCGCGTCATCGTGCTAGCGATTGTTTTTTCCGTCGTCGCCGTCGTCGTGCTGCGACCTTGACGTCGCGAGAGCAAACGCGTAACACCCACTGCACCATATCGGTTATTTATGTACCTTGAGCGAGCCTCGCGTCATAAACAGCCTGAGGTAAAATATTTTGTGGATGGATAGTAGGGCCGCGGTCGCGAGCGACTAAGGCGTCTCTATCCATCCACAAAATATGAGCCGAAAGCTTTAATGACGCGAGGTTCACTCATGGTGCTTAAGAAATTTTTCAGCCTTGTAACCCGTACAAAGACTCTTACTTATTAAACAAAATAATTAGTTTTATTTTGATGCATATTAATAAAATGCAATTTTAAACCTATGCTGACAGTTCATAAACTATAGATATCGTCTGCTAGTGCATGCGCGTTTTTTACACACACGTGTACATGTACATGTAGTGTCAGAAAGTGACAGATAACATAATGTAAATATAAATATAAATTATGAAATTAAAAAAAATAATTATATAATAGGTTTATATTCTCTTATCACTCATTAAAAACGTACATTACCGATACAACGATACACTATACTGAAAAAAAAAACAGAAAAAAAGCAGAGCCTCCGTGGTCGCTTGAATGTATATTGAGCGAAAGAGAGAGAGCGAGAAAGACATAGGGTGGTCACATGGAAGCAACGGTGTGCGCGATCATATTGCTGTCTCGTTCTTACTCCGTCGCTCAACATACATAAGTCGTACTACGCGTTCCAAAAATATAAATCTCGATGAAGACTCACATGATAGGCTATACTTAGCATCAAATGTATAGCAGTGGCACTGTTTATGTTTTTTTCTCTTAGAACGTACAAGATTGCATAAGTTCTAGTAGGACACATAGAATGTCTATACAGCCTAGGAGGACGTATAGAAAAATGTTAATACGATCGAGGAGGCACTTGCGCGTATGGAAACCATTTACGTACTGAGGATGCTCCGTAGGTAAGAGTCACCGTACGAGTTAGTAGGCTGAAAAATATAATGCGCGTGCGCGCGAGCAAAGTTTATAATTTACGCGGGCCGCGCGGCTTCCGCTACCGCTTCGAGGGCATTACGCGTCGCGCATTCGTCCGTCTTCGTACTCGCGCGCTCCGAATATGCATAAGCGAACGAAGACACCGCGCTTAATCGCCCAGCGCTTCTCGATTCTCTCGTATTGCTTCTCTCTATCTCTGTCTGCCTCGTTCACATGAGAGAGAACTGAGTAGACATTCCGCTAAGCGCTTTGTCTTATAAATTCCGTTTCTGTAAAAACTGGAATGCAATTGCTTATATGCAAATGAGGAGATTGTGCCGTCGCGCGGATGAATATATATCGAGCGAATTCTCTCTCTCTCTCTCTCTCTCTCTCTCTCTCTCTTTCTCTCTCTCATGACTGCAGGAGCGCGTGCACAGCTCTTTGATACTCCGCTACTCCGATTTCATCTCTCGTCCTTGAAATCGAACGGGATGATACCGATTCAATCTCCTCGACAAAGATAAATAAAAAAAAAAAGAAGAAAATAAAGGAGAGTCTCTCGTTTTGCCTCTTTTTCTTTCCAGGCGCACGCGCCAACGTTTTAAATACACCCGCGAGAAGAGAAGGACCGCCTTGACCTGGTATTTCGCTGAGTATCCGAGATTTTCGGCATTTTTCGACGACGTTTCTCGTTCGCCCATCTTTCGTCTCGTCATTGACTTATTTTCACCTAAAACATTCGAGTTTATTGCGCACGTAATCGATAGTATTCGCACGTAATCGTTTTTATTTAGACGAGCGAGAATGCTTTTATCAGGATTGCAAAAAATTTTGTAAAAAATATTAATTTTTTAACAAACTTGGAGCGGCTTAAATTTTAATAATCCTTGGGTATTAAAGTGTGCGAGGAGAGCAGCTGCTCAAAGTGTTAATCTTCTTTTAAAATTCGTCTTTAATATGCGCAGTTGTTTTTAACCAATTCGTCTATCTTTCCTTGTTCGATCGCGCTACGATATTAACGACAACTAATGTCCGATCGTGAATTTAACAGTAAGTCGAGATAGATAGCATCGAAAATTGGAAGAAGAAATTAGAATCTGTTTAATGGCAATTCTTAGACTTTTTTTTACCTAATTATAATAACAAATGTTCGAGTGGCTTGTATCGAAAAGAAGGCACTTTTATTCCCCAAAAATTTTAATGCCCTTTCGAGTCAAATCGAAAAGTCGAGATTCTCGAGAATACGTAAGCTCGCTCCTTTTTATATCTTTAATTACGGATGCGAACAGAGGCTTCGAGGTCGAAACGATCTTTAAATATATATACACATACCGTACCTGATTAGTCCCAGGCGGAAACGGTATACATAACAGCTGCGTGTGCGTGGATTTGGAAACGTTTTCACTTGAACTCGATTTTTTTCGTTACTTTTTTTTTTTTTTTTTTTTTCTTTTTCTCTCTTTCTTTCATTCTCCGGCCCTAAAGTTTTGATGATCATCGCGAGGAGGATGATTTATGTACTTGACCGAGTAAATTTTAATTGAAGATCCAGGAAAAAAAAGCCAATAGGAAAAAGGTCACGGAGTTAATATATCTCGAATCGATTTTTTATTCAAATTTCAAGCAACAACGACGGAAAAATGCTCCGCTTATAAATGTATCTTAATGCTTGACGTTAATAATAATAATTTATTTATTTAAATGTATCTTTAGCCATAATAAAGGATAGATATATCCTGATTAATATTAGAGGGTCATTTACCTTTATATGAGATTCCACTGTCAACCGATTCTTTAAAAACAAAATTTAAAAACAAAATAATAGTTTATCTCTCTTGAGGCACAAACGCGAATTAATCAAGTAAAAAACGTTAAATTACAAATAAAAAATGAGTTCAAGAAAAAATTACATTCGAACCTTAATAATGTGGCTGGCCTATTCGCTGAAAGGATTTGAGATATATTCGTCTCATAAACCCCATCGTGTACTACAACGCGATAAAGTTATTATACTCGAGAAATTTTTCTCCTCTAACGCGCGTTACGTACGTACAACGTGCGAGATATCACGGCTTCGGTTATTTAACAGTAATTTGAGCGGAGACTGGACAAATCACCGATGCGGTGGCTATTGAAGAAAAATAATTAAGTGTCGAACGATTATTCGAAGATAATAAAAGCGAGCAGTGAAAAAGAGAGATATAGCCAGTGTAGCGTGTAAGAACGAGCGGTGAAGAAAAAGGTAGCGAGGCAAAGAGAGTAGAAAAAGAAGAAGAAGACGAAGAAGAAGAAGAAGAAGGAGAAGACGAGCGCCTCCGGAAAGAAGACGAAGGCGCTTAACGATCTCTCGCGCGGCAGCAGCGGTAGCAATTCGTGTGTATATCGCACGTAAGTACAGAGAAAGAGAGAGGGAGAGAGAAGCGGCAAACGGGAGCAGCTTTGTGCTCTCTCAGCCGGAGGTCGACATAACGTAATTAAGTACAAATGACCGAGCGCTCGCATCCCCCGTGTGTGTGCTCTCGCGTCGCTGTCGCCGTTAAACCAGGGAGAAAGAGAGAAAGAGAGAGAGAGAGAGAGAGCCAAGGCTCATTGCGGGCTCTAATTACCCGCGCTCTGGATTCTCGTTAAAATGCCCGCGTCCATGCCGCTGCAAAAACACTTGCCCGCGATTGATGCCGCCCTGACGAAAGTAACGACGCCAAGAGAGGAGGCATTGGAGCGCGGATGAAAACATAAACGTCGATGCGGGAGGAGGGACTCGAAGAGTAACGAAGACGCGCCGAGAGCCTAATTAAACGCGCCCGCGCGGTCTGCTTTGCCTTGTAATTGCGGGCTTTTCGGGAATTTCTCCCTCGAGTCGTTTTTCTTTTTTTTTTTTTTTTTTTTTTTTTTGTGCTTACGCGAAAAGTATAAACGAGCTGCGAGCGACGCGCTCGCTCGAATAATTTCTACGACGTACTGCGCCAATTATAGACGGCTTAATGCTTTGTTTTTACTCCCCCGAACTTACTGCTTTCTCTATTCTTCTTAAAGATTTCGCGGCGTATAGTTTAGAAGTGTAGAAGGAACGTAGACATTAAATCTTCTAATTACACCATTTTACAATCAGCTTTATCAATTTCAAGCGTTTTGTTAATTTTTAAGAAAGTATCCAATTGAGCACATGAATTTTCCATTTAATTGCTACTTTCAACGTACTGTCATAACAATAACTAAACTATTCCAAAGGAAAACGTTTCGGTCAGAAATTTAGAAATTTTCTTTCGTCACAATAAGGCAACTAAAGGAATCCAAAGTATTTTGACGACATGGAATAAATGGCTTCTTGCTACATTGTAAGTATCTTACAAAATTTAGCGCAAAGCGGGAGAGAGAAAGAGCGCAAGAGAGCGCAAGCGCAACTCAATTAATAAATCGTCGGATTGGTCGCGGTATCGAGGATGAACCGCAAGTCCATCGAGTATACGCATCGAGCCATATCCGCTTGTATGAGGCGCCGTGTTCTATAATTCAAATAAGCACCTGCTCTCCTCGAAGAAAAAGTCGATAAATAAAACAGCAAAGCCGCGGAGACTTCGCCGATCCATCAAAGTGATTCGATCGATCGAACGGTCACCGCGCGGCTGTCTCTCTCTCTCTCTCTCTCTCTCTTTCTCTGTCGTTGCGACGTTAGAGTTCACATTCTCTTTTCCGCGAGTGCAATTTCTAGAAAGCCGCACCAGAAACGCGCCTCGCTCCTCGCCGCGTCGCCGGAATAATCGAGTTACTCGTCTGCTCCACTGCGACATCCTTCTCTCTCTCTCTCTCTCTCTCTCTCTCTTGCTCGCGTTTCCTTTCCACGGCTCGCTCGAGCGCACAAAAACGCTTCCGCGATGACAAAACAAATGCGTTATAATTTTCCGGGGGCAAGACGCGCGCATTTTCCGCCGTGCGGATTATGTCAGAATTACTCCTCGCGCTTCGCGTACGCGCGTCCTGTGTAGTGGATAAAAAGCGCCGCAACAGTTCGCATCTCCAATGTCCTCGCTCTCGCTAATGCAAATCTCCGGCTAAAAGGCCTTATTAGGCACCTGCTGCAGCGCTGTTATGAGACGGCTTTAATCTACATAGATATCGCTCGGATAAGAGAAAGGAAGAAAGAGAGAAAGAGAGAGGATGGAGGGCGACCTTTTAAATGCGCGCGCGGTTATGTGCCTCGGGACAAGCTGCTGACTTTATGCGGACCGCAGACTGCAATACGTCCGCGCGACGCAAAAAGAGAAAATCCGCGGCGCTCCGAGCACCGCTGCCGCGAGAAAGAAAGAAAGAGAGAGAGAAAGAGAGAGAGAGAGAGAGAGAAGAAGATAAGGGACCGAGAGAATTATACGCCAAACGAGCGAGAGAAGAGCGAACGAGGGAAAGAAGAAGAAGAACAGGAGCATAAGTACTTGCGCCGACTACTTATCTACACGCGCTGACCGAGAGAAAGAAAGAAGAGACGCGCGGCAAATGATGGGAGATTATTATTTTCTTTTTCTTTTTTTTTTTTTAACCTCCCGCGCAACTCTTCGAATTTTCGACTTTTCTCCAATGATGCGTCTACGTTGTTGGTTTGATTTCTTTTTCTTTTTCCAGTACATTTAACGATTCGATTTTTGATTTATAAATGTGCGGAGAGGAAAAAAATGGAAATTTATCCGCGGAATTCCTTTAAAATATCTCGTACAACGTGATTTCTCTCCATAAGGGTGAACTATGTGCAATGCATAACTGTGCTTCCGAGCGAGAAAAAAAATCATTATTCCGCGCGGTTTTCTTACCGTCGTGAAAAATATCGCGACGATGTACACACTCGTGCATACACACATACGGGTACAGTTATTTTCACTTTTGGAGCAAAATCCAAGAAGGATGTATGGGAACCTAAACGAATCTGTACACACTCTCATATATACTTATTCCATTACTATTTCTCTCTCTCTGTCTCTCTCTCTCTCTCTCTCTCTCTTCCTTTCTCTCTTCTCATCCTTTTTCAAAGTGCATTTAAATGAATCGAAATCGAGTTGAACAACCGATACAAATACCTGTACTTTTCAAGTCTAGTAGCGGATAAGCGAAGAAGAAAAAGAAGAAGCAAAGAAAAAGAGGATAAGAACTGAAGAAGCCAAAGGATAAAGTAAAGAAGAAGAGAAGGAAGAAAGAGTCCGAGTGTGATGCGTATGGGTGTTTTAAAAGCGGTCACGCGGCGATGCATCAGCGCATGCACTCCCGTGAATGGGCCCACTCTTTTCCCATCAGTCGCGGCGCGAGTCGCCCTGAGACTTTGCTCTCTTGCACTCGTAAGGGAGAGAGAGAGAGAGAGCGAAAGAGGCTATAAAAGTCGATGTGTGTACGTGTGTGTTTGTACGGCTCGCCACCCAGTGCGTTATTATGATGCCGTTTTTAGTGCACAACTATACTTTATTTGGTATAATCGGACGATTTTTTAGCCGCGCATATACCCACTACAATCCGCTTTGACAGAAATGCTGCATATTTTTCTCTTTATATACCACGCTAGCGCGCATTTTTCTCTCCTTTGCATTCTATTCTTTTTCTTCTCGCTTTTTTGCTCATTCTTCCTCCCTCCCTCTATATCTCGTTTCTCTCCCTCTCTCTGTCTCTCTCTCTCTCTCTCTCTTTCTTTTGCATATCCTTCAAATTTTTTTTTTTATCAGAGAAGCAGCTAATCTTCGATGTTCCGGGGCGCCTACTTTTTCACTCGTTTTTTTCCCTTTTTCTTACTTTTTATTATTTATGTATTTCTAATTCTTATAACTGCCTCCTTTGGTGTGAATTATTTCAATTTATTTGATTTTTTATTTTATTTTTGTTTTTTGTTTTTAAAACGATACGTATCTTTTTTTTTCTGCTTTCAGATGAATCAACAGTGCAAGGTTTGCGGAGAGCCAGCGGCTGGTTTCCACTTTGGCGCATTCACGTGCGAGGGTTGCAAGGTAAATTGAAATTATTTTATTACTATCGTTACCCCTAGCATTAACGATGCGCGCTCTGCAAATATTTTACTATTTTAAATCGAGGGCCGTTTAATTTTAATTAAAGTTACACGGAGTAATTGATGCCTGAATTAATTTTCTTACGGCCCGTAATAAGATGTTTTAATTAATTTATCACGCGTGCGGCTTAATTTAATTGAGCATTACAAACGAATTCTCGAAAAGGGCAGCATTAGAAGTGGCTAATAATTGGAGTCATTAATTATTAATCTTAGAGTCAGTCACGAGCCAATTTCCCTTGACCCCCCGACGTTCCGTTGCGCGATGAGGAGTCATGCGATGTCGCTCAAAAACGAATCAAAGAGCCATCAAGTCGGATAAAGCAATAAAATAATACAGAAAGAGAGAAAGAGAGTATAAAAGGAAAAATAAAGGTCGGAATGAGGACCACAATGGCAAAGCAATCTCGCGCACTGGCGCTCGTGGAAAGAACAGCCATTCGCAATGGAAAAGCGCTCGCTTTATACAATCCGAATTTTTCTCCGGTGTACACGAACGAAGAAAGCCAGTGGGTTTGCTCTCCTCGACGGAAGCAGAAGCAACGACGAAGGCATTGTCGGCAACGTCGTAGTTGCATCGCTGCCACCGTTGTTGTCGTCGTCGTTGCGGTGGATTCGGGAGGAGAAGGGGGAGGAGACGAACCAAGCAAAACTGCGAGAGAAAAATGGCCCGACCGCATACTTACCGCATCCAGCTCGTAAAGAAAAAAGAGAAGGAGCTACACGGGAAGAAAGAAGAGAAAGATGCGCGTCTCCCGGGCGTTTACAGTTACCATTATAATGCGAATATTGCGATTTTACGTGTCAAGTGCTGCCGCCGTTGCTGTTACCACCGACGATGGTGAAGAGAAGAGACTTGTTCTCATCGGCTGCTGCTACTTCTTCATCTTCTTTCTCTCTTTTTCTCTCTCTCTCTCTCTCTCACTTTTTCTATATCTCTTCGTCTTTCGCGGCTCGTCGTGGTGCGCTAATGGCTAGCGAGAACACGCGGAACCTGAGATGAGATGAATAGATTTCGAGTGGAGTTCTCTTTTTCTTAGCAATATGTGTGTATGTATATATATAAAGAAAAAATGTTGTCCTTTTCACGCATATATATATATATATATATATATGTGTATATATTAACACGCTGATCCGCTCTTTCTCTTTTCTCTTCTGAAATATTTATCGTGATAATTGGATTTTAGACGATGACAATCTATAGAGCTGTATACCCCGCGATTCTAATTCACACTTTACTAAAATTACCTTTTTTTTTATTTAACTTTGACCTTTTTTTTCATCATTAGCTCTTTGCGCTTTTATAATTCAAAAAAATTAACCGCAATCGATTAGCATATTTAAAGCGTTTTTTTTCTATCTTTCATTTTTTATCTTTTTTTTTTTTGGTTTTTATTTTGTATAATGTGCGTAGTTGCACGATATATTTGACGCAAAAAAATGTTGTCCTTTTCGCATAAATCATCGGCTAGATTATCATAAGCCAAATTTATTTGTTCATGCGGCCTATTAATTATTTCACCTTCGTGCCTCGAAATACAAACACGCTAACGCGCTTATAGCACGAAGGAAGCACACCGACGTTGAGTATATTTGAGTCTATCTTGGTTAAAAATTAATACCGCAGAAATCGCGCATAAATAATTTGTAAATTCAGCTCCTGAAAGAGAATTGGACAAAAAAACGTCGAGAGAGAAGTTCAGTAAGAAAAAGAGAGATAGAGAGAGAAAGAGAGAGAGAGAGAGAGAGAGAAAGAGAGAAAAGGAACACTTTGGAAACGTTAACGACGTAATTGCACATATGCCCGCGCGTTCGCGCTTGCTCGGTGCTCGCTCACGAAAAGGTGTTATGACATATTCGCAATCTCTCAGCTGTCTCGATACATCATTTGCCGGCACGGCGGCCGCCGGTGAACATCCAAAGGATCTTTTTCTCTTTCTCTTTCTCTCTCTCTCTCTCTCTTTTCCTCTGTTTCTCTTTCGAGACGAAAGAAGGAGAAAGAGATAATGCGCGTAGAGAGTGGTAAAAGCGTCAACTTCGCGGCAAATTGGCCCGTAGACGCATGCGTGCATGCATAGTCTGCAGGCGCGTATGCATATGCCTACGTACGTGGGCACGCATACTCTCTTTTCCCTCTCGCGTTTCTTCTGCTCTCCATAATCGAAGAGTCTCCAACTCCTTCTCTCTTGGCACATAGAGCACGAGGAGAGTTAGGAGAAGAGTCTGGTGTGCAATGCAAGTGTAGAGAGAGAGAGAGAGAGAGAGAGAGAGAGAGAGACACAGAGAGAGAGAGTCTTGTTAACAGGCAGTCGGATGCTAGGGTGTTGACCCTTGCTCTCGACCCGCTCTCGCGGACGTCAAGGCGCCGTCCTGCTCTCTCTCTCTCTATCTCTCTCTTTCTCTCTTTCTTTCTCTATATCTCTCTTTCTCTCTTCTACAGCTAATGCGCCGCGCACTAGCCGCGAGTGTAGAGAATATCGGTACCGCATACTAAGTGACCCGTCCGATTGGATCTCATTAGGCTAACAACGAGCAATAGTTTACCTAGCGCGCGCTCGCTCGCACCGGGCCCACGGTTTTCTCTTCGGCGAGCTGCGTGCAGGTACGTATACATATATATCTACACACACGCACACACACACACACACACACACACATATTTATATATACACAGATATGCTAGCGCGCGCGAGGACAGACGTGAGCTCCGAGATAACGCCGCACCGAGAGAACGAGCGAGCTTGCTAGCGCTATACTCGGATAAATCTCCCCGGGTACACATGCATACGCATGCACATGCACACTTACCTATCGTGAGATTCGCAAGAGAGGCACCGAGCGGGGACCCGAGAACTAAGGTCGATCGATGCGAAATTTTATGCGCCCCCGATGTTGTAGGAAACGCACGCGCGCGCTCGCTTAACTCTCTCGAACTCTGTATACCTTCACGAGAAAATCTGCATACACGATGTCTGTGCGAAATTTCCCTAATACGGAGCTCTCTCTCTCTCTCTCTTTCTCTCTCCCTCTCTCGTTCCAGCTGCCATCTACCTGGCACTGCTCGTTTGTAATTCGTAATAAGGAAAGTTTTGGATACCGAGAGGCAGATAGAGCTAGCTGTTGTAATTGAACCGAATACTTGCGAGAAAGTCTCGCGCGTACGTAAATTATTTCAAATCGCTAATTAAAGATGATCGATTTTTTCTTTATTCATTATTATTAGCGAGAGATAATGAATATGCGCTTGCGACAAATTAAAAGAGATAAATTAACGGTATGAATAATGTATTTTTTCACGGTGCCCCAATAACGTCCGAGATTAAAGTTATGGCTCAACAGCTGACAATGGCTAAAAATGCGAAATTAAACGTCGCAGGAGACAAGTATATACGAGCATAAAGTAAATTTAATATGGGCATAAAGGCGACCCGAGTAGAATGCTCCGAATTGAGAGAGAGAGAGAGAGGGAGAGAGAGAGAGAGAGAGAGAGAGCGGAAATATCTTCGTGACAAGAAAGTTTAGTTGGCCATATAATAAAGGACCATTCCACGCGTCGCAGAAATTCTCCCAGCCCCCATAGCATCTCCGTCGTCGGTATACCGACTCTCTCTCTCTCTCTCTCACTCTCTACTAGCTTTCGGTCCATCCCGTTTCTTCGTCGTACCTTGTAGCCTGTATAGAGAAACGGCGAGTCGCGCGCGCATACGTACAGCACAAAGTAGGGGAAAAAAGAGTACAGAGTAAGCGCCGCGATCGGTACAGCTGCAGAGAGAAAACGAAGAGCTGCTGATGCTTCTCTTCTCTCTCTCTCTCTCTCTCTCTTTTCCTCTTTACTCTCAAAAACATAAATTCCAGCTACTGGACAGTTAATGGCGGACAAGCGCCTCTATCTCTCGCTCATCTAAATCTGTAACTTTAGCTTTTCCCCCACGATCGGTAAAACGCGCTTGCTCGGTTACTCGCTCGTTCGCGTCCTTCTTTGCAGCTCCTCCGTTTTCGCTTGCGACACGCCGCGCAACTTTTATATATATTTATATATGGGTACACATACCCCACATACAGACTACTCACGTACATACATATATATATATATATATATAAATATATATACGTATACCTAAAAGTATTGCACGCATATTTTTCTTGAAGCTATTTCTATATATTCTACGATTGGCCGACTGGCAAGAAAGAGAGAGAGAGAGGGGGGGAGGGCTTCTTCAGCGATTAATAGACACGAAAAGAGACCGTCGGTAAACGTCACGCTCTGTTCTTTCGGTTTTATCTACTGGCTATCTCTCGCATTCGATACACGCGTGAACTCTCTGTCACCGCGCGACATTGCGTCACGAAGACGACCGCGAGCGATACATTTCGCGACGACGAATTTCGAGAGCGATTATTTCACCGGCGCTGCGCGACCGGCTTTTTTTATTTTATTCGCTTCGGGCACCTACTTCGCACTCGTCTTCTTTTTTTTTTTTTTTTTTTTTTTTTTTTTTTTTTTTTTTTTCATGATGAGAACTTTCGGAGAAACAAAATATTTTTTTTCTCTCTTTTGCTTTCTTAAAATTTCATAAATTTTCGCAAAATTTGCTTTTTTTTCAACTCGAACTTTTTTTTACTCTTGAATATACGTTATTGCTCGATACAAATTGCGAATAATATTCGCGTTATTTTCTTTTTTCTTTTTTTTTTTTGGAATTTTCTTCCTTGTATACATAACACTGCCAAATTTATGATCTCGTTTTATTCTATTGATCGCAAATTACCATCGTGCGTTATTTAATCGAGTGAACAAAAAGTAACAATAATAATAATAACCGAAAATAATTGAAACATTTATACCGACGTTTGACGGCGCGCCAATAATAAAAGCAGGGGCTTCAGATTTATATTTGACGCAATAAAATAATAACTTTATTTTACAGCCAGTTGAAAACTGGTGGAAATTAAATATTGTGACTTTTTTTTTGTTTTAACGATAACGCCGTACTACACTTAAAATCGTTTCAATAATTAACCGTCGAAGTAAATAAAGTAAAAGGAATTCAGCCAGAAATGCATCCAAGGACTTGTGTGTATATGTATGCATGTATACGAAGAGCTCAGCTACATAAACATCGGACGAGTAATCGGGTAAAAGGAGTTATCCGAACTGAATGCGAATCACGACAATTAAAATAGCATTGGGACGCGAACCCGAGAAAGATAGAGAGAGAGAAAGAGAGAGAGAAGGACAAATCTCGCACAGTCTCGGTCAGTTTCTCTCGCGCTTAGGAGCGATCGGAGCAGGAAATATTATTCTCCGCGTGTGTGGATCTTTCGCGGAATTCCAAAAGAGTCGTCCAGGACTTTTCACAAGAAAAAAAAAAAGAAAAAGAGATATACGTACACAATCCGGAGGAGGGAATCGAAAACATTTGGGACTGTAAGGAATGGGATCTTGATTAGCATACTAATAACCGTCGTGGATTCCCCGCATGACATTCGGGCGAGAAATGCCGGTCTTCCCTCTCTCTCTTTCCTCTTCCTTCCTCTCGTGCTCTCTTTTCTCCCCTCGACCGCAATTCTTTTTTTTTTTCGCGCCTCCTTCGTCTCCTTCTCCACCGCATAATCGCAAAGGAGAATGAATTCGGACTATTTCGCCGTACAAAAACTACTTAGAGATAACGCGGGAATACTCCGTAAGTGATATTTTTTGTTCTCTCTCTCTCTCTCACTCTCTCTCTCTCACTCTCTCTCTCTCTCTCTCTCTCTCTCTCAACTCATTCTCCTCGACACTTTTGTTGTCGCGTACAAGTATATGCCTTTCCATCTCCTCCTTTTTATTTTTATACATCGTGTATACACACATACACACATTTTATCATTATTCTCTACCTGTTTTCTCACCTCGCTATTTTACGACTCGCCCTCGCTCGTGTTTTAAGAGTGCCGTAAATTATCGCTCGCACATTGTTTAATCCCTTCATGCTTTTCCGCAACATTGTCACGTACATAATCGCGAGCGGCATTTTCTCGAAAAAGTCGTAATATTTTTCGCGCGCGACGACAATTTAATCTCGACGGTACGTAATTGTGAGTGCGAATACGTGCAGAAGTCGCAGAAGTCGCAACAAAAACGAGCGGCGATAAGGCTGTTCGGCTTGGTTACCTCGTCGCCGTCGACTCTCGATAAGCGTATTCTAAGGAAGTACGCGCGCTCGAGTAGTCTTCCTCCGTTTGCAATGCATATCTCCTTCTCTGTTCTCGCTTCGTCTCTCTTCTTCTTTATACTCGAGTAAAAGAGATAGAGAGAGAGAGAGAGAGAGAGGGAGAATTTTTTAGCGCGAGGCCTTGGCTTTCAAGAGATTCGAACGAGTGAGCGTACAGAAGCACACACAAATGTGCAGACACGTATGCGATGCACCCAGGTGATCGATACGCGAGAGGAAGAACGTGAACGCGATCCTTATATGATGCAAATATTCTGTGGTCTTCTCTCGACTGCATTGTTTTTCGTGACTGGATGCGCACCGTCGACGTTGTCGTCGTAAACGACGTCGTTAAGTTTCCCCGGTCGCCTCCGTCGTCGCCGTCATCGTTGTCGTCGTTGTCACGGTGGCATTATGCAAGCTTTTACGAGGAGAGGAAGGAAGGAGAGCCGGGACTCGTCGAGGTGGGGCAAATTTATGTATCATCACGATTCAATTTTCGTCCGTGGGTAGAACTCGAGCGAGCTAGCGATCGCGTCGGTGTGATTCATAAGCGCCGGCCTCATTCATCCCGAAAACTATATATACATATGCGCGCGCGCGTGTGTGTATATGTATATGTGTACGGGACAATGGCCAGGCAGCGCGCTCGGCGAAAACAGCCTCGCGCGCAGTCGCCGCCGCGGGGAAGCAGGGCCAGGGGAGGAGAGTGGAGGACGCGAAAAAAATTTATTTGCGCACCGACGCAAGGAATGCGAAGGAGCGCGCTTCTGCACTTCGCAAGAGCTCCGAGAAAGAGAAAGAGAGCAAATGAAACGATTGATGGCTCGTGTTTCTCTCTCGCTCTCTTTCTCTTTCTCTTTCTACCGCTCGCTTTTACTCCTGACGAACGAAAGGACTCTCTCTCTCTCTCTCTCTCTCGCTCTTTCTTACTCTGCGTATGTCTTTTAATTATATTGAGATTGCCCTAAAATATCGCCTTTTTAACCTTCTTCTTCTTTTTGATTATTTTTCGTTGCGTTATCTTGCAAATGTCTCTCAACCCATACAATAAAATTGATGTTCTTATTTTTTTCCTCGACGAGTGTTGACGTCCAGTTTGTTTTGCAATTAACGGGGGATTCATTGCGCATGCTGCGTTCTCTCTCTCTCTCTCTCTCTCTCTCTCTCTCTCTCTTTCCAATGACCTCTTTCTCGACTCGTGACAATGCTTTTCAATGCAAATCGTGATTTAAGGACTCAATTAAATATTAAAGCTACTTATGTCGAATACCTCGAGACTGAAAGAGAGAGAGAGAGAGAGAGAGAGAGAGAGGTACGATTAATTGTTATTCTTTGTTTACGATATCTTTTATTTTACTGTTATTTCACGGTCGATTTCAAAAATTTAAATACGTATAAAAATTGAAAAGATTAAAGTTTTTGAACAAACTTCGTTCTATATACGCACACATACATGTCATATATATGAGACATATAATTTTACATAACGCTTGAGGAAAAAAAAGATAAAATTTATTTTATTCCCATTAAAGCGTTATCTGTTTTTAAAAATTGTCACCCAGTCGTAAATAAACGTATAAGTTAAGCGCGACGTCGCCGCTGAATTATGGTAATAATTAAATATAACTGTATCAAAAAAGCCGTTTTATATACGTATAAAAGAAAAAAAATAGGAAGACGAGTCCGAGAGAGCATATGTGGCTTACGTAACGTCCACGCGATAGTTGTGAAGCTTCGAAGAGTTACGATTTTGTGAGATTCGATTTCGGTGTCGTTGATTAGGTTGCGAGAACCAAAAAGCTGGAATATTAACGATCTTAAATAAGGTATTTTTTTCTCTGGTTTTGAAGTATAAAAAAAAAAAAAAAGAAAAGAAGGAAGGAAAAAATAAAAAATGAGCGAGAGAAAGAGAGAAAGACGAGCGGAGAATGAAATGTCGAGACTCGCTTTTAGAGACTATTTCACGGAACATAAAGATCGGACGCGACATTTAGGATTCGGGGACATAAAATTCTCGTCTTATTATCGTAATCTCCCGATATACATGCGAAATTTGATGCTCTGTTCTGATATTTTAAAACGCGATTTAAAATAAGAAATTACTTTGCTTACTTAAAGTTATATATACATATATATATATATATATATATATATATATATATATATATATATATATATATATATATATATATATATATATATATATATGTATATGTACACACATGTGTGCGAGCGCAAACTTTTTAAGGCATTGTATACATAAAACTCGATGCCGGTGCCGATAACAAAATAGCGCTCGCGTGTGCGTGTGTTCGCGCGCGCAAATATATATATATATGTATATACCTAGCGCAAATATGGAAAAAAATGAGAAGGAAAGATTGGTCGAAGTCGAGTGGCGCGCGGGACAAATAAAGTTTATAAGGAACGGAGTGATGGGTGGTCCTTGTGGTGTGCAGTTGAGCCTCGAAATAAATATTCATATGTCCTTTCTCCCTCCTCCTCCTCCTTATCCACCTTCCCTCATCCACTGGCCCGACGCAAGCGGGAGTTTGCATAAAGAGCGCTACAAGTCTCTTGAAAAACCGAGGGAACTATCTATAAAACTGCTAAATCTTCTTAAACGACGACTAATTCTTTAATATACGATTCTCGATACTTATACCGGTATATTTTCCTATAAATGGCTCATTTTCATCGTTATTTATTCAACCGATGGAACAAAAAAAAAAAAAAAAAAGAAAAGAAAAAAACTATAGCCCGTATACTAATCTAATTTTTGATGCTTCTGAAAAAAAATTTATCTCTTTTTAGGATTTCGTATTAAAGTTATTTTAAGATTTAGTATTAAAATTTTTTTTTTTGTCGAATTCGTAAACAGTCACGTAGTCGCATTAAATTTACTTTCTCATAAAGAAGTTAAAATTTTGTCGCTAATAATTTTTATTACTCTGCCTCTTTTAAATTTTTGTAACAAAGTAATAATTTTATTTTATTTTAATTTGACATAAAAAAAAAAAAAAAAAAAAAAAAAAAAAAAAAAAAAAAAAAAAAAAAAAAAAAAAAAAAAAGAAATACAACGGAACGCATTCGTTTTCATTTATTAAACTTACCTTTTTTATGAATTAAATTTAACGATAATTCAAAATAATGGATATAAAAAAAAAATAAAAAATAAAGAAAATATATACGTGCGGCATAAAGAATCGTAAATAAAACCTTTTTCATTGAACTATTTTTAAAGAGATGAGTCACGATATTACAGAGAAGAAGGAAGCGCGCACGAATTTTCTCGAAACCGTCTCTACATATTAATGCGATCAAATAAATAAGTCAAGCAAAGTGTTATACCAAAACAAATGGATAGTAAAATAAAAATAAAAAAAAAAAAATTTAGCCTCAAAATCACCGAAACTCCGGAAATTCCGAGGATGCCGCACTATTAAAGCACTCGAAAAACCCAACCCGAGCGATAAAAAATAGTGTCGATACCTAACCGGTCACGAGGGCCACTAAATATCCAAATCGTATATAACCAGTGGAAAACCAGTTTAGAGTCGAAGATTCGATTACCTTTATTGTCCTTTAATGAAGAAAATCGCCTTGTACCGAAACTTCCCATCGCCTCTTTCCTCCATTTATCACCTCCGACTTTTATGCTCTTCGGTTCTCTTTCTCTCTCTCTCCCTCTCTCCCTCTCTCTCTCTCTCTCTCCCCCCCCTCTCTGTCTCTCTCGAATTAAAGAAACTTCGCCGTATACTAAAATAAATTACGATCAAACTTTTCTGTATCATATTGCATGCTTGTTTTTTTTTTTTTACTTTATTTTTTTTTCTGTTTCTTTTACTCTTTTTACCGTTGTTCGACATTATTCAAGAATGACTCGATGATGAGTTTAATCGTTAGTTTCATCCGATGAAAATAATTAACGATAAATTTCATTCATTCATTTGTTTATTTATTTTTATCTTTCTTTCTTATTATTATTATTGTTATTATTATTATTATTATTATTATTTTTTTTTTTTTTTTTAATAAAATTAACATCTGCAAACAGAAAATAATAAAGCTAACAGTAAAATGAAAAAGCCGTTTTAAATTCTCGCAACGTTCGAGTAAAATGCTTTTTAACGAACGAATGAAAAATCAAAAAGTTTCGCGGCACGATTTTCACGGATAAACAAGCAAGAATCAACGCTAATTTCCATATTTTTTTCCCCTTGCGTTTTATTCACAGCTGGAAAGAAAGCAGCCTCGGAGCCAATATGACTATTCAAATGACGCGGAATTACGCGTCCGCGTATATATGAGCTATCGGAATCGCGCTAGCGCTCAATGTCCATTAAAGTGCGCGAAGAAGAAGCGTACTTTCTTAACGCGAAAAAACTCTTTGCCGCGTTAGCGCAGAGTTAATTTCCAGCTGCGCGTGTACGTCTCTCTATCTCCGTCTTACGGTCACACGCGCGCCGAGCAAAGAATCGGAGTCGAAGAAAGAGTAGTCGGAGAAAGAAGACGGGGGAAGGGGAGACGAAGACGCGACACCTGCCTTGGGAGTGTCGAGAGTCTCCTTCGTCTTCGTCGTGCTCGGGACAAAAGGAAGACTCTTTCCAGCCTAAGCGGGATATAGCCCCCACGCGCTCCAACTTGCGCCTAATTGCACGTACGCGGTCTCATTTACATAGCAATGCCTCGCGAGAAAAAGAGAGAGAGAAAGAGAGAGAGACAGGACGAGATTTCACGAGGCTTCGCACCTTGAGTAGCGCGGGGAGAGGGGAGAGAACCTTTCTGTTATCAGCGAGCCACGCCGGAGGCATCGGCCCGTGCAATTGAGCACGGGATAAAGTAAATGTTTGCTCGGCGCCGGACGACGAGAAAAGAAAAGAGGACGGACACTCCCCGCGAGAGAAAACTATACGCTGAGAATTGAACGGAGCTCTCCTCTTTTTGCCTCCTTATTTCCTTGTCCCTCTTTCTCTTTCTCTCTATCTCTCTTTCTCTCAATGTGTTTGTTTATGGCCTGGACCGAGAATAATTAGGTTGTCGTCTTCTCTCGACTCGACTCTGTATGCTCTGTAGGCTTTTCTTCTATAACGGACGATTTCACCTACCGGCTGAATATCTCTCTTTCGACCTTTTATCCCACACACAGTCAACGTCGCCTTTTTTTTTCTTTTCTCTCGTTCTATAGACTTTTTTTCTCTTTCTGTAACATCAAACGCCCAAAAGATTAATAGGACGATCGACGCGTGATACGTCGTCGAGCTGACTATTCCATCGTTCTCTCGCTCTTGCTCGTGAATGTCGGCGATTAATTTCTGTCGGTGCACCGCGAGACTAATTCGTGCGATTACGAAAACAAGCCGAGGCTTTTTTTTCTCTCTCTCTCTCTCTCTCTCTCTCTCTCTCTCTCTCTCTCTATCTCTCTGTTTTTTTCTTCGTATTTTTATCTGGCCATTGAAAACCTTGTATTTTCACAAGTTTGTCAACGTGAAATATACCGAAACTCAGAGATTGTGTAGTATTTCGGGTTATAAGACGTATTGCTTAAAAATTTAGCCGCTCCGATGTCTGACTAATGGTTATCAATTACGTATCATGACGTATAGCTTCGCATATTCGAGAGAACACTTTAAAATGCAAATAAATTCGAGTCTTCGAATGAAAACATAAAAGAAAAAAAAAAAAAATGTAGAGTAACTAGTCAACAAGATTTAAGTAAACTCGCAATTTCAATAAATTCAACTTTCAAGATTCTCAAGAGAGAAGAGTCCGAGTGAGTTTTTTTCCGTCGAGACGGTAAAGAGGCGAAGTATAGAGAAGGAAAAGATAGAGCCTATGCAAGAGGAAGAGCGAAAGAGGGAAACGTAAAGAGAAAGAGAGAGACAGACGGAATGAAAATGACTATTCGGGTAAGAGTTTTACGTAATGATAATCGTTCGTGTGCATTAACTGCGACCATTGATGCATCAACTTTCAACATGCCTACGAGGTCTATGGTGATGTGATACTATTACTCCCATTGTTCTGTCGTAACGTCGCTGAAGGTTGTTATTTCTGTGAAAAGAAACGCTGACTAAAGAAAGAGAAGGAGAAAATGTACTCTCCGGCGAGGCTTAGTGTTAGTTTCCGTTGATTCATCAGCGGGACGTTTCGATGACCTCTTTGCCGAAGAAGAAGAAGAAGAAGAAGAAGTTGGCAAAGGTACAGGCTCTCGTCGTCGTCGTCGTCGTCGTCGTCGCCATTGCTTGATGAACATAAAACGTGACCGGGCCCACGGAGAAAAAGAAAGAAAAAAAGAGGAAAGAGAGAGAGAGAGAGAGAGAGAGAGATGACCCAACGGCCGCAACGCATATTGCTATCGCATCCACAATCGTCCGATTTATTGCTATTACTTCCTCGAATAAAACGAATGAATCCTTCCGCAAGTGGAATATTGGATTGTTCGATATATCTCGAAAGGATTTCCCGCTCTTTAAGATAAACGTCCCGCTTATGAGAAACTGAGTTTCCATCGAGTTGCTCGGTCTCCGCGCGTCCGCGATGACGACGCGTGACGAATGTTCGCTTTTGCTTTTTTTTTTCCTTCTCCGTTGTTACTATTATTTCACGAGCGCCCGAGCGCGAGGAGAGAAAGGTCGAAAATTAGAGCGATAAGTTGGGCGCTTACGTAACGCCAACGACTCGACGAGCGCTCGCGCATCTAGCCTGGAAAATTGCCGAGCGTAACGAGTGACTTTAACGATCGACTTTGCCACTGTGTATATATATATATATATATATATATATATATATCGCAGCGACGGCGGCAGCGGCGGCGGCGAGCGCTTCCAATTTTAGGTTAGATTTCAAGATACTCTCGCGCGCTTTCAAGGACACACGGCACCGAGCGCGAACGTTGCAATAAGGACTTTGGCAATTAAGTGGACTAGAAAACAATGATGACGTGAAAATATATTTGTGCAACTTGCACGTGTATAATATAGCGTATAGATCAAGATTTTGTGCGCGCGAGCTGCAACGTTAGTTTTCCTTTTTTTTTTCTCTTTCTTCCTTTTTAACGTTCAATGCCTCACGCGCGCCGTGATTTCAAAAGTCATTAACTGATTAAAGATGTAAAAAATTCGCGGGAGAAAATCTCGCCAGGATACGCCGGTGAAAAACAAAAGAAAAGAGTGCAAGTGCTTCATTCATAATGCACACGATCTAAGGTTATACATTTTTCCACGATCCTAACCTAAAGAACGCACCGCCGGTATTGCGCGCATAATGAAATCGCGATGAAAATAAAAAAAAAAAAAAAAAAAAAAGAAAAAGAAAAAAGAAAAAAAGGGGGACGCAGTGAGTGGCCAACTTCCGGCATACTTAAATGTGCATCCTCTAGGTCCGACAAAACAAGATTAAGGCGCTGTTTTGCTCATTTTCCTCGATATTTCGCAATTCATCCCGACTGCCGCTACCTACCTCTATTCTTTAATTGAGTAACATTGTTTTAAAGTTTAATAATATTTATGTCCTTAACTATAACTTATCAAAATCTTTCATAATATCCGTTAATTAACGATACGATAAATAATTTTTATTTTTAATCTTTAAAAGCGCTTTAATTGATGAAATTAATAAAAATGAATAAATAAAAGTAATGTAAAAATCGTTAAAAAATCGAAAGAGCCCATCATCAAAGCAGCGGTCAACGACAGACTCAGGGCCGTCCAATTGAGACATCGGGAACGATAAAGAAAGAGAAAAAGAAAGAAAAAGAAAAAGAAAAAGTGAAGAATAAAAAGAGAGAGAGAGAGAGAAGAGGAGGAGGAGGAGGAAAGAAGCGAGGCCTCCGTGCTCTCGCGTACGCGAAACGAAATCGAAACCGAATTACATTCCAACAACGCGATCGGCCCTGTGTGCTCAGCCGCGCACTCGAGGAATAAGAGTTGGCCCAGTTCACGCCCGTTGCCTCAGCCGCGAAACGAAATCGCGTTTGCAAATCGCACTTAACATTCAGCCGGTGATTCAAGTCTATATACGCAATGTGTCGGCGTCGCCGGCAGAGGAGAGTCGAGAAAGACAGAGAGAAAGAGAGAGAGAGAGAGAGAGAGAGAGAGAGAGAGAATGAGAATGAGAAAGAGAGAGAAGGCAAGTAACTACATGGCCATATAGATAGATAGACTACACCGAGAAGTAGTTGGCTATACGCTGGCCGTCGGTGCGCGCCGGCGATCGCGAGAACTTTTCATAACAATCGATATTATGCAACTCGAGCTGCCGGCGCGAGCGCGCGCGTTCCAGAAACGCATTCAGCGTTTCGTGCAACGCATCTGCATTTCCAGCAAATTGCAAGCCTCTTTATGCGCCTCGCGACATCATTTCTCTAAACATGTCATTTTTTTTTTTTTTTTTTTTTTTTTTTTACCCCCACCGCACGCTCCTCGTTCTCTCTGTCTGTTTCTCTCTCTCTCTCTATCTCTCTCTTGTTTCTTTTTTTCGCATTCGCGCTCAATCGACTTTTACTTTGCTTTTATGAATGGGAATTTCGCAACGCACCGCGAGCCTCGTTATTATTATCACTGATATTGTAATACACGCATGCATACAGCCCGTGGTGTTTTCGGTGTTGCGGGAATATCCTTGCGCGTTTCTTTTATTATCGCATGTACGCGAGCGGCTCGACATCTTTTTATTGACGCGCTTGGCCTGATAACTTTATCTCGTTACAAGATTTAATTGCGCAATTTTCGAGAATTCAAATTACCGTTGTAAATTTTCATTACACGCGCGAATATATCGCCTGGAAAGTAACGCAAATTTAAGAATTTACGCTTCTCTCGATGTAATAACAAGCTTATTTTCGTTATTATTTCTTTCTCCTTTTTTTTTTTTTTCCTTCGAATGAACGTTATTAACGTTAAACTCGATTGCGTTTTTGTTTTAAAAATATAGCCATATCAGCGGTGATAAAAATTTCAAAAGCGCCAATAATATTAATGAAACCGAGGAGCTAAGCGACTCATCTTGTAACCTCCAAATATGCGTTCAAAAGCGAGCACATTATCCATCCAGCAGCGAATGGATATATGCACATACCTGACCACGTCACTACGCATACGTGGACTTTCACATCTTTGAGTCTTTTTTTTTCTTTTTTTTTCTTAGTTTTTTAACGTAGTCGCTTGGAATCGTTGCGTAACTCGAAAAACAGACGAAAACAAAGGATGTCGCACATGCAAGGTTTTTTTTTTTTTTTTCTTTTTTTAAGAGCCTTCAACGTACGTATATCGTTACGGGCTCGGAAACAAATAGTAACTAAAAGCCGCAATAAATACCTGAGTTACTTCAACGACTAGGCTCGAAAATGATATAAATTAATTAGCGAGAAAACGCTACTTTTCCAACGTATAAAAGCATCGGCGAAGTTTGTTAATCAAAAACATAATTGCTAATGTATTCACGCGTCTTTATTATCGAGGCTCTCGGCCGTTAAAAAGCGTTACGCGTCTTTTATTCAAATATCAAAGCGAATAAAATAAACGGTAAAAATGAATTTTTAAATTGTCGAAACTTTGAATATTAAAAAATAACGATCGAATAATAATTTATTTAGAATGAGTGAAAGTGCGTTTGTTCATTTGGATATTTATAAAAATAATCGGACGAGCAGCGTAAAAGCAAAAACGAAACGACCTTTCGATTAATCAAAAGTTGAAGCTCTTAAGAAAATATATAGGTATATATATATATATATATATATATATATATATATATATATATATATATATTACATTAACAAGAATTAGAGAGTAGCGGATTATGGGAACGGCTATAAGGACGTAAATATCTACACTAAAGCACCGCTCTCGACATTTTGGTTCGAGAAGATGAGCGAGCGCTTGAAAAGTGTCACCTAGCACAGGTATACATATCTATACGTATATATCTGTGTGTATATTTACGCTTGCGTATTGGTGCGTGTACACGCGCGCTTTACCACTGAATACTCGCGAGAGAAAACACGAAGAAGAAGAAGAAGAAGAAGAAGCAGAAGAAACGTCGAGACCTGTACCGAAACTAATTCACGCGAGAGAAGCGAAAAAGGTCGACTCGTTCGCCTCTAGGCATTCGCGTATATATGTGTGTATGTGTATGTGTGTACAAGTGTGCATGCACCTTACCGTACCATCCACGGAAGCAAATAGTCGCGCGCAACTCTCGACCCGATACCGGAGGTCCGATAACTCTCCAACTTTCACCTGGAGCACGAACGAGCGAGCGTATTCAAGAGAGAGAGAGAGAGAGAGAGAGAGAGAGAGAGAAAGACGAAGAAAGAAGACGCGCCTCTCGCGCGACCGCGCTTGGATATTTCAGGTGCACGACACAGCGCCGTGCGCGGGTTCATTCTTCGAGATCGAGGTGACTCTCGAGCGCTCGCGCTTTATTTATTTTATTTGCCGCGCATCGAAAGCGCTAATTCCCCTCGCGGCTCTAGACGCCGGACGCTTTGCTTGGCGCGTACGCGCATCTTTTTTCCTCTGTTTCTCTCTCTCTCTCTCTCTCTATTTTTATATTCCTTTGGCAATGGCTAATTGCAGCGATAGCAGTCGCTCGTGTCCGCGCCTTTTCAGCGACTCTGTGCGCCTACTGTTTTGTTAGAAAGCGCACGCGCTTCGGTGAATGTACCGGTAAAACCTGAAATATTGAGTTTTGAATACCGAGTATCTTTGCTTTGGAAATTGTCTCTCTCGCTCGTTTTATAAGTAGTATTTATAACTTTTACCGCTTCGACGAATGTAAACATTTTTAACGCATCTTTTTTTTCCACATAGACGTAAATATAATTAAAAAGATGGATTTTAAATAAGCGAATTGTGCAACGCGTTAATTTACAAAAAACACAGCGTTCATCAACGGGCATATAATATTTATGAAGAACGCGAATCGCAACGCGTTTCTCTAAAAAAAGAATAAAGTGCGCTTGCCGCATTTTTGACGCGAAAATTGACAAACTCGCGATAACTATCTCCCAGAAATTACGAGCACGCGACCGAAGCACCGGCAACCGTACATATCTGTAGCGTGAGAAAAGCGCATCCACCTAATCCGTTTATAACGAACACGAAAACTTACTGCACAATATACGGGCTCGCATATGTAAAAAAATAGAAAAAAAAAATTGGCGAAGGCAATTGCTGGAACGAACACTCGATGAGAAGCAATGCAAAACGAAAATAAAAAAGGACGATAAAAGAGTATATGTAGGAGCAAAGCAGAAAAAAATGAAACTTCAAACCCGCGGTTCGATGAAAAATGCGCCCGAGTCCCTACATCTCTCTCTCTCTCTCTCGCTTTCTTTCTCCCCGGGGCCGAAAGTGCACGCGAGGTCGTCGAAGAATTTGGTGTGCGGCGAGATATGCGCGCATCGCGTACGAGTGCGCATACAGTTGCTCTTTCTTTCTCTCTCACTCTCACGAGCGCGCGAGCACATTCAACAGAAAAATCAAGAGAGAGAGAGAGAGAGAGAGAGATAGCGAGATATGTGTGCACCGGCTGCTGCCGGCGCTGCATACATAGCACGCAAGCATAGTTTGGCGGGCCACGGCACGATATCGCTCGCGGCCTCGTGCTCCCATTAATGCACGTCTCGTCATCTCTCGGCTCGGCTGCCGATTTTTCCGCTCGGCGCGGCTGTGCTCTCGACTCCGAGGTCAAATGAAAACCCGGAAAAATCCCGCTGATTACTATCACTTAGAGAGCTGAACGCCAGCCTCGCTGCAGCAACGAGATCATATTTACCCGGCGCTTTGAACGCGCAAAGTCGTGACGGGGCCTTAGCCGCGTCGTGACAGAGAAAGGCCTATCTCGTGTTACAGGTGCTCCGGATGAGCGGCTCTCTCTCTCTCTCTCTCTCTCTCTTTCTGCAGCGCAGCGTGCCAGACGAAGATGCCAAGAGAGAGAGAGAGAGAGAGAGATGCGGGCGGATGGGGGGAGAGAAAGGAGCCGCGCTTGGCGAGGGGCCACGCAAGAAAGACCGTAAGAAAGACCAAGAGAAAAAGAGAGAGAGAGAGAGAGAGAGAGAGAGAGGAGAAGACCGCGAAAGACGTCGACTAGGGAGTCCAAGGATGAGACTCGAGAGCGAGCGCCAGTGCTTTCCGTATACTCCATAACGCTTATGATTGCTTGACGAGCGAGAGAGCGAGCGAGCGAGCGAGCGACAACAACGACAGGCTTCGCGTACGTAGGTACGATTGTCGGGGAACACAGCGCGCTCGGAAGAAGAAACGACAATCAGCGTACCTCCTCGGTCCCGCTTCTTCTCTCTTCCCACCCACGGCGCGCAACGTCTAATCGGAACGTGGTAACGTCCGCTGCGAGTCGAGGATTTATTCCTCCTCGGGTGCGCGTAATTGCACGCGCTGACGAGGAGGTGTTAAACACACCGCAACTCTCTTGCGCGCGCGTCATCCTCGAATATACACGTATATGAATGAGCACCGAGACTTTTTCTCGCGCGCGGCGCGCATTAACGCCGCGGATTATCGATGAGGGAACGCGACCTCTTCCCAGACTCCGTCGAGAGATGTCAATTAGCCGGACGCGTAAGTGCGCCTTTCGCTGCTTTTTATCCGCCAGATGTTACCCGTTCTATTAACTCTGAGGCCGCTGCGCGTTATTTAACACGGAGACGCGTTAGTGCGATCGAGATCGGATAAAGAAATTCGATTAGTGAGACGGCGAACGAAAAGAAAAAAAAAGGACGAGAAAGAGAGAGAGAGAAAGAGAGAGAGAGAGAGAAATATTGAGAGGTCGAAGGAGCGTAGAGTTGAAACGTGGCTCTTTACGCGTCCTCGTGACTCGCTGACTTACGTCGGAGCCTTGAAATTCCTCCGCGTGCCATTTTTACATCGCGAAAGACAAGATTGATATATCCGAGCGCGGTGATACAAATCCATGGGAAATCGCGCTCGGGTACAAGACGGACGAGACGAGAACAGGCGAGGAGAGAAAAAAGAAGAGGCGACACGGGCCTATTGGCGTTTAAAAAAAAAAATAATAATTCACGCGGAGCGCGCAGCCGGGACTCGATCAGACCGGAACATTTCGATACTCGCGGTGACTAATGTAGTATCGACTCCCGCTCCCTCTCTCCCTGTCTCTCTCTCTCTCTCTATCTATCTATCTATCTATCTCTCTCATTCTCGCTCGGAATCCGACCAATGTAACTAATGTAGAGTGATTGATGTAGTTACATCAGTCACAACAGACCAGCGCTCGTACAAAATGAGCGATGCGGCCGGATTAGTTAGCGCATCGGCGAGCTGAGTCTTGATAACCATCGCTAGCCGATGAAAGAAGCGCCGGCTTACAAAGTACGTCTTATCTTTCACTCAGCGTCCGGGGATTTTGTCAAATTAACGCTCGAGCTCGATGAGCTCCGGGAGCCGCGTTATCTATAATTTAACTCGAGTGCGCTTCCGTTACGCGCAGAGAGATGCGGTATTAGTTCATCGAGCGAGCGAGCGAGCGAGCGAGCGAGCTATCGAGTCCTCGGAAAAAATGAATCGGCGAAACTGGCGCGCGCGCGTGCGCAAACTACTTGTCTCCGTTTACGGCTCGGCGCACAATGCAATTATAACGTATTACGAGAGTTGAAGCCAGGGGGGAGGGAGAGAAGGTGAGCTAAAAAATGAAACGCTAGAATTAAGATTGTACTCCCCCTTTGCTTTGCGACCCGATTACGCAACTCTGTCGTCTCTTTACAAAACATTTTTAAATAGCGCGGGAAAACGAGATTAATCTTTACGCTTTTTTAACTCTCGACTCTTACGCCGGAATTTGTCGCGTTAACGGCTTTAAAGATTGTTATTTGTGTACGCGCATCTTAATTAATCATACGTTACAAAACCGTTAAGTTAATGTAATAAAATTTCAGCTGCGCAAAGATAGACGAGTCGGCGTGCAGATAAACGGGAGGCGCTCGAAGTAGAGAGAAAGATATAGTCATATGAAGTTTGCAAAATACCGGCTGCGGCGACGAAACTCGCGACGAGAGAAAAAGGGGGCGCCGATAAGAGCGGACAAGGGGGGAAGTCTCCGATTGTAATCCAAGAGAGGCGTGTAGTTAAAATCCTACGGCGCGGGGCAAGATCATTCATGCCTCGGAAAGTTTCGACACTCGCCGGCGCTCTTACGCTCATTTCCTCCGTTGCGCCAGCGGCACCGACAGCGCTAAACGGCGAATTCTTTGTGTCGGGATTCAAGCAGCGAACGAGCGCCGACGAGTACCAATTGCCAAACACCTGTCGGAAGTAACAATGACCTAGGTCGATTGCACCACGCGAGAGCGACTGACTCGGTGCGAAACGAATAAGGCAGAGAATCTCCCGCTCGCTCGTTCCTTCCTTGCGCCAATAGCCCCGCGCGTTATCTTTTCCTCGCTTCGTTTTTCGATCCTGCGCATTCGGTCCAAAACTCTTCTATCCGGCCATTTTCGACATTCACCACGGATGCGCTCGCGGCTTTTGCACGCTCACTTTACGTGACGCGGCGCTTTTCTTATTTACTACACCGAGCAGTCGAACCGATTATTGTTTTCTATTGAAGATATCTAGAACGCCTTTGTTGTGTTTGTAAAAGAAAAAGAGAAAAAAAAAGAAAAAAAAACATTTGTCGTGGTTTTACTAGATGAAATTGAAAAAGTAATCAGAGCCACTCACTTTCAATATCGAATAGTGAAGGTGAATTAAACACACCTTTAGCCATACAATAAAAGAGTCCGGGTAACCTTAACAAGGAGGGAGAGAGAGAGAGAGAGAGAGAGAGAGAGAGAGAAAAGAAGGAGGAAAAATCGCTCGAACTTGACGATCGCATCGACATTTCGAGCTCGACTCTTATCCCGCGGGCAATTGAGAGCGTCAATCCGTGTCGTGCCTTTCTAATCCCCACCGCGTGGAAAAATCAGCTAGAATTGTCCGAGTCGTCGTTGAGAGTATCGGGGCTCCCCGACTCGCGCTCTTCTCTCCGCGCACCGAACACCGAGCAATATCGTCCGCGTTAAAGAAGTGCATTTGCCCATAAAATCCCGCGGCAGCCTCTGCGTAATTCCGCAATAAAGAAAAAGCCCGAGTCTGCTCGAGCGTAAAAGCCGCCAAGTAACTGCCTAAACTAATAATGCGCCTTTTTTACTATAATTATATAATTTTGCGTCGCATTAACTCTAGGACTGGACTCTTCTCTTGATTTATCGCTTGGTACTTTTGTTAATTGCCCACTTACTTCTGCCTTTTTTCTCCCCGCGTTTATATTTTCAATAAAGTTCGCTCAACGTTTATTATTGTTGACTCTTGACCTTTTTTACGGCTCCCGCGGATATTTCGAAATATGACGATTCGAAAGCCATATCAATCGTCTGATATAATTGTAAACGGCTCAACTCGTTTATTTGTCACTCTTCGTTTGCCCTTTACGATTGTATAAACATAAATAAATATCACGACTTTTACGCCGCAAAAATTGCGCTGCGATTTTTCATTCCAATACGCCAAGATCACCGTTTGCCCGTACGATTTCAATTTATTAACTCTAAAAACAATAATAGCTCCCAGATGAGATGCAACCCCGGTTAATGTATTCCCAGGCCCATTTGAATGAAAAACCGCTAGAAATCACTCAAAGACAGCGAGTGAGCGCAAAGTGACTTAACCCATCTAACCTCATGATCTCCTTCTTTATGTTGCAGTCCTTCTTCGGCAGAACGTACAACAATCTTGGAAGCATATCAGAATGCAAGAACGGCGGCGTTTGCGTAATCAACAAGAAAAATCGCACGGCCTGCAAAGCCTGTCGCCTCAGGAAATGTCTGATGGTAGGCATGTCGAAGTCTGGATCGCGTTACGGTCGCCGCTCCAACTGGTTCAAGATCCATTGCCTCCTGCAGGAGCAGACCAACAACAGCCAGAACGCGGGTGCCCTTGGAGCCACGCATTTCGGCCCGGGCTTTCTACCCGGTTTTCTACCCGGACTGCAGTCCCAGTCGCAACAGAGTCTGATGTACGGTAGCAAGGATGGCCGGGACCAAACTTCGCCGAGTCAGGAAGACCTGGCGCTGCAGTCGCACCTCCTTCACGTGGCCATGATGAAACAAAAAAGCCGAGAACGAAGCGACAAATCCCCGAGGCCGGACGATATCACCCTCCAGAACCAACTTAAGTTGCTCGCTTGGCAGAAAGAGGATGACCGGGTGAACCAGCAGCAATCTACGACTCCACCCAGGAATAGCACGCCGCCCTCGTCCTTCCCGTACAAGGAGCTCGTCTCGACGTCCTCCATGTTCTCGGTGAACTTTGCTCAGAAGGACTCGGCCATCCCGTCCAGCTCGCTCGAGGTCTTCAGACCGTTCCTGCCCATTTACAAAAGGACGACGGATACGCCTAGCGACAGCGGAGCTTCTTCGGTCGAGAGCGACGAACACGACGAGTCAAGAAGCAACTCGGCCTTCAGCTATTTTAAGCAGGACGCATCGCCGACGATGGCCGAATCGTCGCGCGAGTTTCCCAGGCGGAAAATCAACGCCACGGTCAGCCTCGTGACGGACTACTTGCCCCATCACGGCCACAGTCTGATCTACCCACCGGCTGAGCTGGTCACCCCGGCCACGTCCCACCACTCGCTCAGAGGCGGCGACTTGCTGCTGGCCAGTCCTAGTCCCGGTGGTCTCGCCGTCGAGCAGATGGAGCCCATCGACCTCAGCGTTAGATCTACCAAGAGCTTCCACAGATCGAGCCAATCCACGGAAAAGAAGTCCCAGTCGGACATCGAGAACAGTAGTACAAACAAGGTGACCACACAGGAGACCACCACCAAGAGCAATCCCCTGGATCTGAGCATAGATGTTAAGAGGCCGACGGAGGTCTCGCTGTAGCTTTAAATTAACGAACGTGGTTTTCTCTTTCCCTTTATTTCTCTCTTTCTCTCTCTCTATCTCTCTCTCACTCTCTCTCTCACTCTCACTCTCTCTCTCACTCTCTCTTTCTCTCTCTCTCTCTCTTTCTCTTTTTTACTGTGTTTCCAACCGATCACCCGCTTTTCCCATTAATCTCCTTGTTACGCTCTATCGTACACTGAGAAAAACTGGTGGGGTGACGACTGTTCTTTTAATCGATAAACTGAGATAAGTAGTGCCTTGCAGCATCTTCCAGTGCGTTGATAGAAGTAAATACCAAACACGATGAGGTTAAAAGTTATTAATAATCGGTTAATGTAAATAAGGCTAGGGATAATAGTTGCATGGGATTTGCTTCTATCAACGATTCGTTTGAATATTTCAGTTCTTAAAAAAAAAAAAAATAATAAATAAATAAATCATTATTTACGCCTATTTATACATTATTATAATGTACGCGACAAAAGAAAAGTTAAATACAACAACATGTGTAGAAAGCCTTAGAGCAGCATTTTATTTTGGTAACTCGGGACATTCAGGTTATAATAATCATAAGATTTTTGTCTCTCAATTTATCCTGATCAACTCCATTTTCAGACAGAGGCGGGCTGGTCCCGACGCTGATATGTAATATCAATGTTTGACTGACGGACCCTTTAAGTGAGATGCATATGCATAAAAGTATCATTGATTCGAAGTAAAGGAGTACAAGTGTATGAAAAGCCTGTCTTTATCTGAAATGTTAAAAGTAAAAGATAAAAATTAAAAAAAAAAAAAAAAAAAAAAAAACAAGCGATCGTGCCTGTCGAAAAAAATGTGTTCAAAAATGCTCTGCAAACTGTCTTATATCGAGCTCCTTATACGTTAAACTAATTTCACGATATAGAATAACACACTTCTACTTCCCTTTTAATAGTAGATAAATTAAATATTGATTTAAAACTCACCTCTTTATTATTTTATTGTTATTCCCCCATAGAGAACGAATCTTATAATATTATGTATATGTATACGTTTACATAAATATATATATATATATATATATATATATATATATATATATATATATATATATATATATATATATAAATAAATATATATAAATATGCGCGACCAAATATGTAAGTATCCAACGTCAGCGTATTCATTTTATATCGAAAAAGAAAGGCAGATGCAACGAACAGTCATAGAATTATATGTACTATATTGATATTATATATGTATATGTATATGTATATGTATATATATATATATAATATTATATTATATATTATTTAATGTGCATGTACAGGATCTATTTCTTTATATACTCTAATATGATAGTTTGTTCGTCGCAAACTTAAAAAATGTGATCCTTAGTAAATCAAAAGGCCAGTAAACTACAAATCACGATATATAGAAAACATCTATATGAGCAAATGGCATTTCCAATAAAAAGTGTCCAAAAAGATTGTTTGCTATTTTCCACTTGTTATTAAAGAAAACTGTAGGTAATGTAATTATAGAACGAACGATTCGTTCTATCGTCTTATTTTGTAAATAGTAATTTTAAGAGTGAAAACAGTAAAAAAAAAGCGGCCAGTACTTAAGCTTATATTGATGAAATAAATATTTTTGTTTAATTTAACTCACGTCTTTTACCATTATTTTTCCATCCTTCCTTAAATGCGTCATCTTTGCAGAAACGTACAATTATATTTTACTTGTTAGATTGCATAAAGAGAAAATTAATTGTACACCAATAAGAAAAAACTTTAGTTAAGTATGAAAAGAAAAAAAAAATAATTTCATTATAAATATTTTTATAATGTGTATTCATGTTAATTAATATAAAAAAGCTAATTACCTTATTACAATGCAATAAAATGTTTACAATTTATTCTTACCACTCCATAACGAACCAAGATACATTTAAAATCGTAATGTACTTTAATAATTATTAACGACGTTGTATAATTTTTTTCATTTTATTCATTTTATAAATTTCTAAATAATATAGATTAATTTTTTGTATTAAAATAAAATGACACCTTATAATTTATAAGCAAATTTTAATAACTTAAATTGATATAATATTTTGTTAAATTAATTAAATATTCATTTTTTTTTCCTCAATATATTAATAACTTATAAAGATAATTTTCGTGCTAAAAATAACTGTTTTCGATGAACGATATTATATGATAAAACAAAAAATACCTACAAAATAATAAAAGTAATTGTTATTTTAATATGCGTAGTTTATATCAGATATATTTTCACGAAAATCAGCAATCTTCTTAAATTTTTTTGCAGCGTTTAATCGACTAAATTTATTTGTTTTAATTGTGGGTTTAATGTTAAAAATATATTGACGCTATAAGTATTATTACTCTCGATGATTTTTTTTTTAAATGACAGAAACAGTTCGGTTTGAAACTTGGTTCAAATGTCATTTATACGTTGGAAGTGACTCGTAAGTCACGTCGATATAAATAAAAGCAGAAACTTAGATTGCTATAAATTAAAATCATAAAGATTAAAATTAGGTTTTTTTTTTTTTTTTTATTTCGTCGGGTTATATATTTTACCGAATCTATAATTTCATTGAAAAAGTAGACCCGAAATTCCAACAGATACGTAAATAAAATATAATATAAAATATAATCCTCGCTCATTCGAAACAGTCCGACTTTTTAATTTGATTTTTACGTTCTCGCCGTAAAACGTCAGTCCCGATATTCCATTCCAAATCGCGAGGAGAATAAAAAAAGTTCGAGAAAAGAAAAAACTAAAGGAAAAAAAAAAAAAAAAAAACGTCGTCGGGCGGAAAGAAAACGACGCGGGTTAAAAAAAAGGAGAGCGCGGGTATTGGCAAGCGGTCAGCTGCGGTGTCGCGAGCGCCCGAGCTTGCATAATCGATGCAAATTTACGAAATGTATATAGTATCAAAATTAAGATAGAGAGAGAGAGAGAGAGAAAGAGTGAGAGAACAACGGACACGCGTTATCGGACAAACGCCATAGGCCGGCGCTCCTCCGCCAAGAAAAGGCCGCGCGTTGGTTAGAGAGGAGAAGGGGAGACACTAGCAGTGTACAACACGTCGCCCGGTGCGGCAAGTGCTCATGGAGGAGTATATATGTATATAGTTTGTAACGGCACCTTTTTAAGATTAGATGAGGCAACCGAAGCGCGGCGGTGCACACACCGGTGCATATGACAATCGCAACGTGCCCGCGTTGGCTATAACGTTATTGACATCTACGCGGTGGCGCAAATAATAGCCAGATGGCTTAATAGGTTGCCAAGGTTTCACTTTCTCTTCCACGCTTCGTCACTCTTCGTACTTCTCCACGTTCTTCTTCGTCTTCTTCGCTTCCTTGCTTCTTCACTTTTTCGCTTCTTCCCATCGTTTCTCTTCGTGCGCAACTCGCGGCAACTTTTTCTTGTTTCTCTCCTACGCGCTGAAATGACATAAACCTATAACGGCAAATTTTTTAATTCCTCCACGATTATTATTCGCGTCGGCAATATACTTACGTGTGCTCTTTTTATCGTCGTTTTTTTTTTTTTTTTTTATAAAATTAACCAACGCTTTAAATTGCTTAATTAATGCAATTAAAAATTATTAGAAATTTTCTGAATCTCATTGTTTCCGGAATATTATTTAATGGATAATTTGCGTCGTATAGTAGGTAAACGATTCGTCGAGAAATCATGCATAGATCAACGAGCGAAATATATATAAAAAAAAAAAAAAAAAAAAAAAACAACGTCAAGACGAAAGAAATAATTGAAAACAATTTTACAAAAACTAATTACATTGACGTTTTATTTCTCGTGTGCTCGCGCGCGGTGATTATTATGAGGTATTTTTTCGCTTCGCGAAATGAAACTTTTTCGCAGTCGTTATTAAAGAGTTCTTATAATTTAAAAGAAGCCTTTTTATAATTCGCTCAGTTAATTTACCGTCATGCGGTAATGTTTTTCTCTTCATATTAAAGCCTCTCTTTCTCTCTCTCTCTCTCTCTCTCTCTCTCTCTCTCTCTCTCTCGCTCAGTCTCAGTCTTTCTTCTTTTCCTCCTCTAAGAAACGCCACAATATATTAACGAAATGGTAAGTATACTTACGGCGAAGTGATGACAAGTAGGTGCGGTTACGAAATTACGAAATTACACGGTTATGAAATCGATGCGCGCGCTCGCGCGCGAGCGAGCGAGTAAGCGCTCACGGGTCCCGATGTAAGATTTACGCGAAAAGGCTTGAAAACAACGTCTATTCAAAAGCCGACTCGCGCGCGTCGCGTTCTACTTGCTCCTCCTCGACCCTTTCGTTCGTTCGTCCGATAAAATTTTTCGTTATTTTTATTTCATTCGATTTGGAAAGCACCGACAACGAGGATATGAACGTCCGTCTTGCGATTCTTTCGAATCAAAATATTAAAAAAAAAAAAAAAAAAAAAAAAAATGCCGCGGGTAAAATTTTACAGTTACCCGAAGAACTCGAATATATTCTTATTTGCTCGGCTCGGTGTTGTAAAAAGGTAGTCGTTGGGTGCGCGCGAGTACGTGGACATTATAAGGAACCGCTGATGTGCGAACGCAACGGGGATAGATGTAACGCGAAAAGTCGCGCCGTTAGACATTACGGCGTGGATGCGCGCTAACGCACAACAGGAAATAAAATATCAATTGAGGACATGCAGGCAAAAAACTTCGTATAAGCCGGTTTCGAGTCTTTTATTAATGCACCGGCTGTTTAGATAGTACGCCACGCACTTTGTCATAATAAATAATACATTTTATCCCATTCTTCAAAACTTCTTTGATATTTTATCCGAATTAACGTTAATTTATTTATCGGCGCGACTTTTTCACCGACGAATTATTTTTCCTTTTTTATTCTTATTTTCTCTCCCCTTCCCCTTCCCCCACCCCCTTCTTACTAAAGCAAAGACCGTAATGAAAGGAGCGCACTTAGCTTCCTAATGAAGTTTTAGCCGAGTTTATAACGTGAATTTACGAGCGTTTTTGCGCTCGCTTTTACGATTGCACGTACTATTGCGCTTTGAAGCTTGAATACTTAGCAACACTTTTATATTCTTCGAAACTACTGGAACTCTTTTCTTTTATTTATTTATTTATTTATTTATTTTTTTTTTTTTTTTTTTTTTTTTTTTTATACGGCGCTAGAGAAGATGACACTGGCACATGTAAAAAAGTCGCAAATAAAGTACTCGAATAACTGACTGTTTAATTGAATATTTCTGTCGTACGTGACATAATGTAGATTTAAAGAATTTGAAATAAATTTTAAAATTAATACCCGATTATGAAAATTCTAATAATCTATTGGAATAAAAAATTGCCTTTTACCATAAAAGTAAAAGTATTTTCATTTTATCTTTAAATATTTATCAAAATAATACAAAAGGAAACAATTTTTGTAAATTCATAATTTAAAAAAATGTATTAACCGCAAAAATACGCTAGTCAGATTAAATAAAAAAAAAAAAAAAAAAAAAAAAAAAAGAAGTGTGAAATAAATGTGTAAATTATTAATTAGTAGATTAATATTTAAGATAACCACTATAAAATATAATTTATTACATAAATTTTATTAATGGATAAGAAGACATTGTGAATACTGAGAAAATTACCACAAACTTTATAAATTTTGATACTTTAAAATATTATCATGTACGCATTCAGATATTTATACAATAGAATTTATCTATTTTATGAGAATATTTTGTAAGTATTAAATTGTTTTTTTATAAGATTTAAAAAGAAGATAAGAATTTTTTTTATGAAACTTAAATTCCATTTAATCTTAAAGCGTTTAATATAATTTACTTTTATCGCTCTATTTTAAAATAATAAACATAAATATATATTTATTATTTTTTTTTTCCATTGATTTAAATTACAGTATCGATTACGTCATTTACTCAATCTTTTTGACTTTTTTTACCAAATACCTTGTTATTCCTCAAAAAAAAAAAAAAAAAAAAAAAAAAAAAAAAAAAAAAAAAAGTGTCAAAAATGTGTAAGAACAGCGCATTGATATTCATAACTGTTATTTGAGACGTTATACTAGAAATTTGCACATTCCAAAGCACATGCAAATGACACCAGATACACGATTAAGGCTTAAGATAAGTTACAGTCAGATTAAACTATTATACATTGAATTTTCTTCTCTGTAATGTATGCTTTTTTTCTTCTTTTTTTATAAAAAAATGTGTGAATGTTTTATATATTTTTAATCTGCTTACTATATTTTAACATATCATTATAAAAAAGAATCATTTAAATGAAAAAAAAAAAAAAAAAAAAAAAAAAAAAATAGGTTCATTGAAAATTTACCGTTAAATGGTGTACCGCAAAATGACCAATTTCCATGATTAAATCTATTGTTTTTGTACTACAAATAACACTACGAGTTTTTATAATCGCATAAAATGTTACGTACGCAACAAGATAAATCAATGAAAAATATGATGTCGATTATTTTCCGAATTTACCTCCGATTGCATTGTGCCATGGGAGAAGTTTCGCGGATACGCTCGCGGATGCAAAACGCCCACTCGTTCACCCGTAATACAGCACACTCTGTCGGTTCATTCGAGAAATAATCCATACCATAAATTGGGGAAACTATTTTGATTTGCAGCCTGCAAACCATGTTGTAATTATTGAAACTATAAAATTTTTTGATTAATTCAATGGATCATATTAAAAACATATCGTAAAAAATTTGAATTTAATCTAATAAACATAATTAATTAATAAACGAAACATAATTATATCTAATAATTATATAAGCATAATTGTAAATTTAAATAATATTTTTTGTTTTGCTTTTGGCATTATTTTGAACGAAAAATTAAATTCAATATATTTTAAGAAACGCTACATTTTTTCATCAACCAATTGCTTTTGTAAAATCTATCAATTCATTTTATTTCTTGCTTGGTTTATTAAATATAAAAAACTAATGTTAATTGTTATTGATAATTGTTTAAAATAAAATATAAATTAAGTTAAATAAAAGAAATCTAATCTGCAAACTCAATTATGAAGTTTTATTATAATATTTAACGATATTCTTCGAGGAATTGAAAAATCGTATTAGATTATCAAAGTAAGTTGTGCGTTATAAACTAAGCTCCTTCATTGTCGGTATTCTCTTAAAGAAACTCGCCCGATCTCACAATAACAATAAACAATGAAAAATAATTAAGCGGGTAGAAAAATTAAAGGATAAATTGACGAAGCGCTATTTGTAATGTCTCCGTTGCTGGGTGAATCGCCCACCACGAGTAGTTAGCCGACGAGGAGCATAGGTGAAAAAAGGCTAATTACCAATGGGTACCGAAAAATTTCGCATCGTTTCCACGAGTAAAGAAACGAGCGAGAATACAATATCCCCGAAGGCGCTCGGTCTCTCGGTCTGCCTCACAATATACTAGTATAAGATGCAACACAAAAGAGCGTCGCTAGATAAGCACTCGGGTATAGCAAATGAGCAGCTCTGCTCGCTCCTTCGCTCTCTCGCAAAGGAAGTTCATTAAGTAATAAATGACATTCGATAATGGCTGAGCGAGCGCGCGCGGCAGCGACGAGCCGGAGTCACCTCGTTGCGGAAAGGGGAGGGCCGCCGCCGGCGGGTTTGCACAAGCCCGCGAAATTCAAAGTGCATCCGCGTTGCCCAAGCGCCTCGTTCAACGTAGAAAAAGATAGATAGATAGAGAGAGAGAGAGATAGAGAGAGAGAGAGAAAGAGAGAGAGAGAGAGAGAGCGTTACTGCCGCTGCTGGCGCAGCTATCTGCCGTGAGTACGTTCGCTCGAGAGTACCACGGCGACGACGGCGGCGGTGGCGGCGGCGGCGGCGGCGGCGGCGGCGGCGAGGCTCATTTCCGTTAGCCATTTACGGACAGCGGGGGCTGACAAAGGCTGTGTTCCAATTACATAACAGTCTAGACACCCACCTCTCGTCTTTTCTCTCCACCACAAGGATGCAACATCCGCGGACAATCGATGGTAGGAGGACAAACGATCGTTCACCTACGTGCGCGCCGGGCAAAACAAGTGCGCTCTCTCGCGCTCGCGAGCGCGCGCACACACGGTACGCGCACGGATTGCCGCTACAACTCGAGCTGCTCGCGCGCGTTGCGAATTTTTCAAAATTTCATTATTTGCAAATAAGTATATCTTGCAAACTATTAGTCATAGCAGAGGAGTATGATTCTCGGAATCGGCCGGCCGACCCCATGCGAAACGAGAACAAAGAAAATGCTTGGAAAGTGCCAGCTCTTTCTTTCGGGGGGCTGGCAAACTGCACCAACCAAGAAACAATAAGAAAGAGAGATAAAGAGAGAGAGAGAGAGAACACTGACTTGCAGAGCTGAGTTACAAGCTCGCGCGAGACGTGTCGCGCGAGATATTTCGTTATATGCGCGCGTGCATATATATATATATATAAGTATGTATGTACATACACGACAGAGGATATAATATGCACGTCGCGAGTCTCGCGAGTAATAATCTTCGCGCGCACACGTGTGCCTTATTTTCTTTGCTTATTCGCGCCTATCCTCTTTCCTCTCCGCCGTCGACGCGGAGCGCCGGGCCTCTGAGAGTTGACATTTTTTAGGGATTTATTTATGATATATTGTGATCGTAAAACCTTGGTATAGGCGCGCAAGCCCAAGTAAGCCCGAGTAATTGAACCGCTCTCCTTAAGCTTTTTCTTCGACTTATACCTAAGTAACGAGCTCGCTTGTCGCGATATCCTCCTTTCTCGATTTTCATCGATTTTTCTTTTCTTTTTTTTTTTTTTTTTTTTTTCTTTTCTTTTATTTTCTTTTTTTTTCTTTTCTTTTATTTTCTTTTTTATCCGTAAGTGCAATATTACCAATTTTTTTTCATCTCATCATTTGGCTCAAGTACTGGTTTTTTACGTTTTAACGTTTTATTTTAACAATTATTACGCATGCTTCATGCAACGACAACGTTGCAAATGTTAAAATTTTTCAAGTCCTACGTTTAAAAATTATATTTTTAATCGTAATTTTAATTTAAAGAATCTATAATAAATAATGAAAGGTACGCTTATTAATAAGTTAATCCACGAGATGTACCATTCACATTGCTCGTGAATGATAATGGACAGCCGAGATACGTAAGCAAGTTTTTTATAATCCGTCATTTTAGTAGAGTGAAGAATAAAAAAAAGGTACAGAAGTGTAAAACCTAATGAAGACTGACGTCATAATGCTAAATAATACCACTTGACATTATGAAATCATAATTTAGCGCAACTTTTTTTTTACAAAATATTTATTTTTACTTATACGCGCATACGCTCGCGAGTATATTGAAGAATAGCGAGTCTAGGATTATAAAGAGCAAAAGTGACTTTCTCGTTTGCTTTGACTTACTGAATCATTAATACACGTCACTATTTCGATATATAGGGAACGAAGCTCTTCAAGTTGCTGCTACTATATGATTTCTTTTTTGTGAAAATGCGTCATTTGAAATTTTAGTATGGGAAATACTGAAAATTGTGTAAAATAAATATGTTTATATTTTAAAAAATGCATTCACATTTTATGTATCGTAAAAATATTTAAAGTCGTTAATTACTCAAGTATAACAAATTCAAAAAGTTGTTACAAAACTTACATTATATTAATGGGTAAGCAATTTCGAGATATTCGATTACCAAAAACCACAAAATTACTAAAACTTTTGACATAGTTTTATTTAGAAAGTTTGTTTTACTTCGTTAATTTTTCAAAACTAGATGATTTATCACTTAAACATACAGTTAATTTTGTCCAACAAATAGTACAATTTTATTAAAAGAAATAAATTAATGATATTTTATTAAATTATTTTATCATTTTATCTGCAAAAAAAATTGCCAATGGGCGTTTTCATACGTGTCAAATGATGTATACTAAAATTAGTAATTTAGATTGACTCGTCGGGTTAATAACCACGCAATAAAAATTATTTTTTATCTATATGTATATATATATATACATATATATATACAAAAGTTTAAGAAGATTAATTATAAGTAAGCATACAAGTTAATTCAAAATTCTTTCATTTTTCACTCTTGACTGCTTCTTATAGGAGTCAACGTAAAAGTGATTCAATTCGTGTTAAAAAAAAAAAAAAAAAAAAAAGTAATATTTTCCGCAAAATAAAATCGTTTGAGAGACTTTGAAATTAAACGCGCGAACTAATCCGAAAGTAAAGTTAAAGTAGACTTATTGAAAACTTTGAAAATTCCAAGAACTATTTAAGAAATAAAAGGAAACAACTTGACAACCATACGGTTTCTGTCAGTGTGACTGATAGGTTGTGTACACATAAAAGAAAAGTGGAATGTGTGTATGAAAACGACGCGACGGTGCACTCGCTACTCGAGAGCGAGACTTGTGGCGAGTTAAAGAGAGGGAGAGAGAGAGAGAGAGAGAGAGAGAGAGAGTGGAAGAGGAGAGGGGAAAACCTATTGTGCAACCGTTGGAGGATGCACTTAAAATTTCGCGGGCTTGTGCAAAGAAAAAGAAGAAGAAGCGAAGAGTCATTGCCTCCTCCTTTCGAACGGTCGCTCGTCTGTGACAGACGGCACGACTAAGTCGTGTGTCGTTGTTGTTACCACGAAGACGATCTATTTCGTTCGAAGACCATCTTCCTCGATTCTTGTACGGCTTCTATTATAATTTTCCTTTCTTTTCAAAAAAATAAAAAATTTACTCTGAAACTCACTGTCACCTTAAATTTATTATTTATTTTTATTGTTGTGCCAAATACTCTTTTTCATAAACTTACTTCTGCATTTTTCTAATCTTACATTTTTCGCGTAATTTTTTACGACTGATAACAAACTCTTTTATATCAAATTAAATATAAATCTAACGCTGGATTCACGCAAGTAAAAACTCTTTTTAATTTTTAAAAACAAAGAAAAAAAAAAAAAAACAATTATGCAATGAACAATATTTTGTATTTTTGTCTTCTATATTAAATAATTATACAGACTACTAAATTTGAATCACGTTGCAAATAGCGGACGGACAATGGATAAAAATAAAATAAATTAAATTTTCGGAAAAAGTAAGGTAAACTCGCCAAATTTCGCCCTCCCTCTCTCTATTTTTCTTCACACAATTAACACCATTTATCTTTGACATTTGAAATCAAAAGTCAACCAGTTTAACCGGCTACTGTAAAAAAAGTAAGGATGAAATGTTGCTCCTGCGGTAAAATTTAAAAAAAAAATTTTTCAAGGTTAATTTTTTTATTGAAATACAATTCTCAAATTGTCCGCAACACTTAAATGCTTGACTTATTGAAACGGAATTTTCGTAAAAATGAACGTCATTTATGTACGATGAAAAACGATATGAGCAAACAGGAAATTCGTAATATCGCCCCCTACGTGAATGACCCAATTTGGGTTTCCACTGACGAAGAAGATAGCGACAATTACGCTAAATGACCAGTTTATGATAACTATTCACAAAATAAAAAAGGAGATAAATGAATAAGATGAACGAAATGTTTCCAATGTACGAGAATTGCGTTGAAAATCCGAGAGCTGAATTTATCTTTACAATTTGTTTGAAAAATAAAAACCACTTAAATCAGACCATGTGTACTCAGTACGATAAGTAGTAATACTGATATATTATTAGTCCAAAAATATATTTCCTTGTAATTTTCAGTTTTTTTGTTAAAGTTGACAACAAAGAATTTGTTACACACTTGACACATTTTTGATTATTTTCAATAATAAAGAAACATTTTTACTATCTCTTAAAAGTTTTTATTTATTCACCTATATTTTTTTCTTTCATATAAGTTTTACAAAAATGTAGCTATATTTGCTGACTTTTTCTTATGAAACGCATTTTGGAAATTATAACTTAAATTAAAATTAAAAATTTTTTCATTGAATATCGTTTGTTTCGGATGTGAATTTAAAAATTTAAATTAAATAAAAGTAAGAAAAAAAACTACTGCTTTAATCTTATTAGTTAAAAAATATAGAGTTTCGAAAATTTGTATGTTATCATTTACTTTTTTCCTCTAGTATAAATGAATTTTAATAAATCAGCTAATCATAATATTATTATTTGAATTTAAACTGTTTATAAATTAAATGAATTATGGCATATAAACGTTTAAATTTTAATGAAAATCAAAATAAATAATTTAAAAATGATAAGAAAAATAATTTCGTTAAAATAGTGATACAAGTTATTGAAGAAAATTATTAATTCAAACGTAAACAATATAACACAAAATTAAGGTTTACTAAATAAATAGTTGCATGTGATCGATTTGATTTCGAGTTTTTCGAGTTTTTAGCTGATTTTTTATTTTATAACAGCATTAAAAAAACGTGATGTATTTTTTAACGGATAAAAAATGAAATCATTAAAATCAGATAAATGATTTTAGATTATTATTGAAAATTTATTATGAATTTTAATGTAAGCGATTAATCTAATAAAATTATATTTTTGGAAGAAATTTATTTATTAATGTAAGAAAATAAACATTGTCAATAAAATAGCTTGTCTTATCCGTTAAATCATGCAGTAACCAGTATTGATTTATAATATCGATTCTTTTGATATATAGCTATCGAAATCAATTAACTGTGATAATTTACAACCGAATAAAAACTAAAACAATATATTAATATAAATAATACTTTCAAAAGATAGTATTACAATATATCATATATATATATACATTAAAAATACTCTATTTCAACGTAAAGAATATTTTCAATATGAAATTTATCATTATTGTGTAACATAATTTTTAAAATGAAATAAAACTAGTTGCTATTATACTCGTATATATAAGTAAATTTAATTTTCACAGAACATTAATCACAATTATATTTAATAAATGCTTCAAATAAAGCAAAGAATTAAAATATTAATGTTTTCCGCGTTTCATAATAATAATAATCATATTTAATACATCGATGAATATTAATCAATGTGTATATTTACTTATTCGTAAATAATTTGTCGTTTAATTTATTTTAACAAATTATAAGAGTTTTTTTAAAAACTTGACGATTAAAATGTTTGGTCTATAGTATCAGATAGTAGGTGCAATGAACTGAATTAATTTTTTTTTTAAGATTATCGCATCCTTATAAATTATACAAGTCGTTTAATAACTTTAATAAAAAAATAAAATTATATAAATGCGTAAAGATTTATTTTTCAAAATATCCTTTAATAAATACACAGATGAATTGGTTTCTTTTCTTAAGTAAAAGTTTATTTTACCTTTTGTATTTTGAAAACCTTTAAACAAAAAAAAAAAAAAAAAAACAATCATATGAAAATATTTCGTTTGAAATCTTTTCGTTTCAAAAACCAATTATATATATTTTAAAAATATTACTCAAAAGTGCATAAAAATTTATCAACATTATCTTTTAGTATTGTATTTTAAGTTACTCGATACGATAAAATAATGCTTATTCGTCGATTGTTTATAATTTCAGCATTGAATAAAATAAAAGAAAGTATGAAACTTGTTAATTAAGAACTATAAATTATTAACGATATTTTTTTTTTCTTCGACTTATAGGTTTTTTCTGCTTCGCTAAGAATCTCCGATGCATATTATAAATCAATGAAGCCGCAAGAAGAGGAGACTGCTCCGCAATAAGATAATTTATTACGTTCTTGTTGTTCGCAACAAGCCTGTAATTATGAGTTTAGTACAGTTAAGGGCTCTTCTTTGGTACAGTTACACATAAGCACAAAGGATTTTAATTGAAAGTTTTTAATAATCGTCCTTTCGCTGCAGTAAAAAACTTTAAATTAAACGTAAAGTTACGCATACTGTAAATGAATTTGAAAATTTTGCTACGTTCATATATTGTAGTTTACGGGCTTAAAAAATAATTATTATTATTTTTAAATTAAATATTAAATGTTTGGTATTTCGTATAAATTTTTTCTCACGTTACAAAGTCGACTTTTCAATAGCTACTTTTTTCGAATTAAAAAATTTAAAAAAAATTTGTTAAAAAATGAAAGAAAAAAAAGATAAATGATTGTTTTACTATAGAATGTTTAATAATAAAAAAAAAAAAAGCGAACTCGAAGTTAAGCAAGTTATTCCGGAATTTGATCAGGTTAAACGACTTCGAAGAGAGAGAGTTAGCTTTGGAGGAGGTAAAGAGGAGAAAGAGGAGGAGGAGGGGGGGGGGGGGGAGGCAAGGATTTTCCGTTAAAAATGCAAAGAACGCAAATATCAAGGGACGCGCGGTAGCTTCCGCGGTGGAGCGGCGCGCACAAAGTACGTGGAAAAAGGCAAATTCCGATTAAGCGAGATCGCGCGACGGCTCGTGCAGAGAGCTCGTGCAACCTTTACTTGCGGGAGAGCATATCACTCGTAACCTCGCTGCTGTTTTCCTCCACGTATAGATATATACCTATCTACATATATACCCTACGACGACGACGACGACGACGACGACAAGAATCGAGTGCCCGCGCCTCGGACGTTAACTAAACTAGTAACTTTAAGCTGAATAAGACTTTATCTATAGTCAACCGAACTTTCAGCTTTCCTTAATTAAATTACTGCCTGAGAATTTCGCGAATAAATCGATCCTACCTCATTAAAAGGCCAATATTTAAAAAAGATAAATCTACCAGCATTTTCTCCATTCTACTAACGGACATTATGTATGTACTTACTGTGTGATTGCTCACTACCGATAAAACTCACGACTTTTAATTAATGACTTGAAAAATAAACTAGAACCGCGTTAAATTATGCGATTTACCATCGCTTTACGTTATAATAACCTTTATGAAGCTTACGTTTCGACTATTATCGATATTTATTTTTAAATAATTCAGATAAATAAATTAAACGAAAATCGAACGATAAATAAAAATCATTCTACAAACGTATCGTGTTTGTAAATTATTAATGAAGCAAAAAAAAAAAAAAAAAAAAAATTCACGCCTACGCAAATATTTCGTTTAACGGATGAATATTAATTTCATAATTCGAAAATGATTACGAGTAAATATCACGTCCAAAAGCTCAAATATCCTTAAATATTATACGATAGAAAAAAAAGAGAAAGTACTTCGTAGATTATAGAGACGCGAATATTTAAAAAAATATTATTTCGACTTTATACATGTATAGACGTTATCGACAATATTATTGTGAAGAATTCGATTCGATAATTAAAAGTAAATATATTTTTTTTTTCCTTTTTAAAGCGCACGACGAAATAATGCATCGAGGTTCAATTTTAAAAAATAAATAAAGGTTAGAAAATCGCTCGGACGGTTGAGAGACCTTACCGTCTTATATTTCACTCTCGTCGGCGGAGCAAAAAGGAGCAGAAAATATTGTGTAACCCAAGCCCCAAGCTTGGGCGCGCGTTTTCTTTTCCAACTGTTTGATATTAGTAGTTCATGCCACGGTCGGACACATACGATGTATGCATGCGGAATTTGAAGTCGTTCGGGGCAGAAATTGCGATCATAAATAGGCTCCCGTTTAAAGGTGTATATATATATATATATATATACACGCGTAATTTTTTAACCGAAGATACTTCCTCCGCTCGGTGTTTGTAGTCTTGAAGCGCTTCACCAAAGAGTCGTTTCACACACACAAATACACACGTGCGCGCGCTTACGCGCGAACATATGCTCGACGCGAGTTGGAAACCTCGACGCGCTCGACTTTTCTCTTAAAGGTAGTCATATTTTTTAAGTACAGTAATTACTCAATACGCTTAATTATTTAACTCTTTAAAAGTTAAAATCGTTTATTTATGTAGTACTGTTTAAATCATTTTTTTCGTTCCTTTTTTATTTATTATTATTTTTTTTTTTTTTTTTGTTTATCTAATGAGTACATAATTTTTAGAACTCTATATTAGGTCTACTCCTACTTTATTTTTTATTGCGTCGAAAAATATGGCGTTCATTTATTATTATTATTTTCTCTCTTTATCGTTAAAAGAGTCTTTTGCAAATCGATGCGTTATTGGTTAAACATGCGTGGATTAATAATCTTTTGTTGTGCAACAAAAATGGTTTAAAGGAGTTTCATGTAAATTCATACTTTATGCAAGACTGTAAATGATATGTAGAAAACAATTGGTCATGTAGCTGTACATTTCTTTCATAGAAAAATAGTCTAGTAACTGTCGATTTTGGTGAGTTTAAATTATTATGGAATGAAAGATCGCGCTCGATGTAAATAAATCAAAATTAATTCGCAATAACGTTTTTATTTTTCTTCATAAAATTATAAATAAGTTTTTTATTTAATATTAAAAGAAGAAAAGTTTTTCAACGATAAACATCATTACAAATAATTTGCTACATCCGGAGAATCGAATGAAAAATATTTTCTTAACATTTTTCCACATATTAAATTTTATCACGAAGGGGGATTTTTACAGTGCCTTTTATTAAATTTGAAGGATACGAGTGAATATCTTTCAAAGTAAAAATTTTAAACGTCTCGTCAAAGCTTTTTCATTCGGTTCTAAATATGTATATATATATATGTATATATATACAATAAATTATTTGGAAAGACGCGTTTGCTCGTACAGGCGCTTGTGCGTGTATAAGAGCGCAAAAACGGTATAAAAAGCGATAAAGTGCCCATTTGCAACAATGTAATTATAAAAGCGGATAAACGAGCATTAAAAGTACCGAGAGAAAGAGATGGATATAAGAAAAGCTCAAAACGCGCGCGCAGGCAGTTTCGCATGATTAGGTTCGATGTCTCGGGGTGGCTTATTATAAACCGCGAGTCGACGACCACCGCCGAGTCGTATAAGACGGGTAAACGGCTCGTCGGAAAAACATTAAAAAGAGAGAGAGAGAGAGAGAGAGAGACAGAGCGCGATACGTACATACGTATATCCTACATATATATATATATATATATGTGTGTGTGTGTGTGTGTGTGTGTGTGTGTGTGTGTGTGTGTGTGTGTGTGCGTGTGTGTATACATAGACGCACGCATAGAGAGAGAGAGAGAGCACACATGTGTACGAGCTATTGGGAATTTTTCATCACGGGGGCGTGAGACAGAGAGGCGTCGGCAGGATGGCAGGAATGTCTTGGGTTGCGCGTAGCGCCAACTCCTTCGAGAGGTGCGATACACGCCGGGACGCACGCTCGACTCGCATTATCCGCAGCGCGCGCACTGAAAGAGAAAGAGAGAAAGAGAGAAAGAAAGAGAGAGAAAGATAGGGGGAGGGGGGGGGGAAGAGAGAGATATTCGCATTATCCCGTAACGCAGATTCGTTTCCGAGGTTTTTCCCCCTACGGATAATACGCTTCTTCTTCTTCTTCTTCGCCTCCTCCTCCTCCTCCTCCTTCTTCTTCTATACTTCTACTTCTCCTTTTCCTTCGTATTCTTCTCCTTCTTCGTCTTCTTGTTCTTGGCCTGGGTCTTCTTTCTTCCTCGAGCCAAAGGTTCGAGCGCCCGCGCGCTCGTGCGCTAGCGTTTGATTTGTAAGAGAGGAAAAAGGTCGGAGGAGCCCATGTGTGTGCGGCGCGGGAGCGATAGAGAAAGAAAGAGAGAGAGAGAAAGAGAGAGAGAGAGGGAGAGAGGAGAAAGGGTTACACGTGGGATATATGGATGATGGGAGGAGAGGAATAAAGAGAGATGAAGACACTTTATTATTGCTCGAGCGCCGATTATCGTTATGCGAATGAATAAATTTTTCGCGGATCGATATAGAAAAAGCCCCGGCAATATGTGGAACAATGGAAGTGTGTGGAAACGTGTTATGCCTAAGAAAAGATAATTAATTTATGCGCACTTTTCTCAAACTGCTGATGAATTGTCTTGTGAGTCACTTATTTGTTGCTAAATACTTTTCGCTTATTGCAACGTGACTCATGATACACGTCTACGTACGTATACACAACTAATGTAGGATGTTAGACAGGTGTTGTGCATTTGTAATTATATATGTATACACTTCTAACGCTTCGCATGAAATTTCCTATGTTATGCATTTTTATATAAATTTTTAAATTATTTTATGCTTAAATAATCATAATAACAATAAGAACGATATAATTTTAGGATCATCGCGTCTTTGAACATTTCTAAGACTCTTTGGAATTTCTTCGATTCAAATTTGATGTATAAACGGTTTAGCTACGCTCGGTTTACATACATCCACGTCTTTTAAAATATATTAAAATGAAAGAAAATTATTTTGCTTCGCGGTTAAATTAATATTTAAAAAAAAAAAAAAAAAAAAAAAAAAAAAAAAAAAAAATAAGACAGAAATCACGGCGTGTATAAAAAGAGACGCGCGGGAATGTAATGTAACGAGATGAAAAAGCGAGCCTATTCGCGTTAAATCAATATGGGTTAATGATTATTTAAGATGCGTACCACAAGTACAGCTCTATAATTTCGAAGAAAGTATAGTTTGTTCACAGCAAAGGATAAGAAGAAGATGAAGAGGGATATATAACGGATCTAGGCACATTCCACGGCACGTTGCTTCATATGTATAATATTATAATGCGCATTTCAAATAGATCAATTCAATTGTTAATATTTTAAGCTTCAAACGTGAAGATGTTAAAATTACAATAATCGGAAGTATTGGAAATATCTCTTTTCACAGATGGGCATTTTTTTATTTATTTATTTTTTTTTTTTGATAAGCCATTGGCTTCAAGAAGATACTCACAGCACTGAGATCTATAATCATAGTAATTTTATTCGTTATTTTTAAATTACGTTATAATTTATATTTTTTATTTCAATAAAGCACATAGAAATTTTTTTTTTTTTTTTTTTTTTTTTATTTATTAATGTAAAAATTTTTTTTTCAACAAGATTTTGAAATACCGTAAAATTAAAAAAAATATTGCTCTAAAGTTTATACAAATAGATTCTTAACATATTTAAATCAATAAAATAACATTTTACATGTCATATAAATTATAGAGTTTGACAGAATTTTACAAATTTTATTAAATTATTAAATTTTTTAAGCATTTGATTAATATTTTTGATTGCTTCAATCTCTCACGTTATTGAAATTCAAAAAAAAAAAAAATTAAAAAAAAATATGCTTATTTTATTTTGAGGAAGAATTTGTATTATCATTATCAAAGTTCAAATATATAATAATCTAGTCAACCTTACGCTTTTCTACCTATAAAAAATTTTTATGTAATTGGAATATTAACGTAACGAAAAGTTAAGCTAAATAAGTTTTACAACAGTCTATTATTGCGGTAAAGTATATCACTTTAGGAATTTTCATATTTTCATAAAAAATAATAGCATACGCTATTATTACGCATTATTTTAAGAATGTGGATAGGAATGTTGAAAATATTAATATTATTTTATTGTTATTTATTCAATGCAACGCTTAAACGTTAATACATATTTTATTTTTTCATAGCGATACTTTTAATTTTGTAACCGTTTCCGTTATTTACAAATAAGATGATTTAATAACAATAATCGTACACGTTTCAAGTTAAATGCATATAGTTACGTGAGTAATTAAACAAGAATAAAACGATTCGCTTAATTAACGCGTAATTATTGTAGCAAAACCAATATGCATTATCAAACGATAAACACACAAAAAAAGAGATAAATTGAAATTTATGTATAGCTCGTAACTTACAGGTTTAAAAAGGTGTAATTTCGGAGGTCAAACTAATTTTACGTAACTTGAAAACAGAGAGATGGCAAGCCGATGTACTGCGGAGAAGATTCTACATCAAGTTCACGGAGAGATAGTGTGAGAGAGAGAGAGAGAGAGAAAGAGAGAGAGGAGGTACGAAATTATTGAATTTCGCATTCACTCATCGAACTCGCAAAAATTTTCGAACCTATAATCAACCGGAAAAGGTTCGCTCGAAATCCTCCAATCTCGGTTGGCGCGTCAATCGATTGTCGGTAGCCCGAGAAGGAAAAAAACCGTAAAAGAAAAACAACGACGAACCTCGCCCGCAGAGAGACGATCGGGAAACATCGGTGTACACACCTCGAAGACTATTTCGAATCGGTCCACGCGGAATGAGCGAGCCAAGGTGGGAGATAGCGCGCGAGCTATTGCGGAAGCGTGGAGCCGCAGTTATCGTTTGCCACACGAACGAAGTAGACAAAGTCAGCTGTTGCCTCAGAAAAAGAAAGAGAAAGAGAAAGAGAAAGAGAGAGAGAGAGAGAAAGAGAGAACGTTCCCCATAAGAGCGATGACTCTTGGCGCGTACATGGGATGCTGCGAGAGCGGCGCTCTCCTCCTCCTCCTTTCGGCCCCGAAGGCCTTAAGGACCTTTCCATTCTGGCTCGGTGCATGAGCGCGGGGTCGGGCGCTCGACTCGCCGTGGCTCTCTTTACGCGCGCGCGCACGCACGCACACTCACACACACACACGCACGCACAAACACACACACACACACACACACACTCACACACAAACACGCGCGCGTACACAGAGGTGCACACAGAGATGCACGCGCGTCCGTGTCTTACCTTTGCTCGCGCAAAGAGCCGCGTTTCTCTCTCCGTGCGCGAAAGACCCCGCCGTTTACTATCCCGCAACAAGAGAGAGAGAGAGAGAGAGAGAGAGCTCGCGCAGGTGGATAGCTCGAGCGTGCGTGCGCGCCTCGATGTGCGCGCGATTATTCGCAGACGAGAATGTGTTTAAGAGGGAATAATGAATTTGGAAAGCGACTACGACGACGACAACGATGCCGCTGAACAGACCCGAAAAATCCGAGAAGGAGAGAGAGACAGAGAGTTTTGCCTTCTCCTCCGCCTCTGCTTCTTGGTCATTTTCTTCCTTTTCGCTTGGCGAACGTGTTGCGAAAGAAGGAGAAGAGATAGATAGAGAGAGAGAGAGAGAGCAAACGCCCGCGCGTGAGAATCCGATCGCACCCTCGAGATCAGCCCCAATTATCTCGCCATCTCCCTTGCTCTGCTCTCTTTTCTTTCGCGCGCGGCCAAGCGCTCGCTCTTTTCTCATCTCTCCTTTTGCTCTCTTTACATGCGCGCGCCGAGCTTTTCGTTATTACGCGGTAACAGAGAACCCTTCATCCCTTTCTCACTCCCGCTATCCTTCGCTCTCTCGACTTTAATCATTTACCGAACCTAATTACAGAGCTTTTGCCTTTTCTGCCTTTTTAAAAACTAGAATAAACGTTCGACGTACTAATTAAATTTATTACATAAATTAATAATATATACATATATTTTTCATTCACATTATTTAATTAATAAAAAATGATATTTTGGTTGAAAAAAAAATGCTGACAAATTTTAAAGCAAACTACATTTATTTAAATCTGTGTATTGTTTCTTAATTTATTTTTCCTTATATAATCATACATTACATTATTTAAAACTGCGTACAATTAATTACAATCAAATGCGAGTAAATTTTTTTTTTTTTTATTAGAAGCTTTAGAATCTTTATTAAAGATTTTAATTGCTATACAGAGTAGGTAACAAATAATATACAATATTTACATTTTTAATATAAGGTTAATAAGCAGAGATTGAACATTAAACATTAAGATTACAAGATTGAAAGAATGAAACTATGAAAGCGCACGCTGGTATGTTTGGTTTAACTAGTAGCATAGCAAAGTTAATCGGAAAATATATATGAAGTGTATACAACTGATTTAGTAGTTTTGTTCTTTGTGTTTGGTATAAAGGGCAGCGCCAGATGACATGATCAAGATCTTGTTCTTCAATACCGCATTCGCATTTAGGATCACTTACAATATTTACTTTAGCAAGAGATGCAGCTAAATTATAGTGGTTGGATCTACAACGATTGATCGTGACTAGAAGTTCACGCGGAATATGTTTATTAAAGAACCAAGGCTTGCTTTGTTTAGCATAAAAGTTTTGAAAATATAATTTGGCTTTGTGTGCACTTGCTTCTTCAATAAATGTGGTAGATCTGAGAAACATATTTTTTTTGTAGTGTTCTCGAAAATCCGTAAAGGGGGTTTTAAATGAGTGACAGAAGGCTTCAGAGAGACTTGAATTTTTCGCTAGTTGATCTGCTTCATCGTTACCTTGAAAACCTGTATGAGAAGGAACCCAGCAGAAGTGAATGGAGCCTGAGTCAGTTTTGGAGTTGATAAATTCAAGATATTTTTTTTTAATTTCTAATATGTATGGGTTGACTCTGACAGTGATTTTCGTGTTTTGTAGGCTATTTAGAACGCTTAATGCATCTGTAAAAATGTAATTTGCTGCGTTGGGGTTTGAAAGTGCAATATCTAGAGCGTCATTTAATGCTATACTTTCAGCGGTAAAAATTGAGGTGTTTTTACTTAAGGATCTAGTAACTGTAATATTAAGTTTTGGGCATAAACATGCGGTGCCTACGGAAGGGGATAGAGGACTCTTACTACCATCTGTGAAGATATTAATGGTATTATTATGATTGGTGTTGGTGAATGCTTCATGAGGAAGAGCTGCTGGGTTGTCTTTAGAGAGTTTAGTGAGTTTGTAATAGGGGATAGAGCATGTGAGTGTTTTGTAATCATGAGTGTATAGATTAAATTTCTTGGTTTTATATAAATGAGGGATGGTGTCTTTATATTCATGAATACATTCTTCTATAAGCCTTTTTCGTTTATTGTTCCATTTTGAGGATTTTTTAAGGTAGTTAATAATGGTTTTGTGACTAGATAAGTTTTCATTAGATAGAGCTTTAGATAAGTACGAGAGGCAGATGAATTTAGTTCTCTCAGCAATAAAGGGTAGCTTGGATTCGGCAATTAAGATATTGGTGGGAGTAGTTTTGCGAAAACCGAGAGCTAGTCGTATGGCAGCAAATTGAATTTGTTCAAGTTTATATGCAATATTTTTTCGAGTAGGGAAGTAAATGAAACTGGCGTATTCTATGATACTCCGTATGAGACTCTTATAAACAGTGATGAGCGACTGGGGGTCTGCGCCCCACCAAATACCTTGTAAGTATTTTAAAATATTTAGAGATTTACAACATTTATTTTGCAGCTTATTGATATGGGTAGAAAATGATAGCTTATAATCAAAAAATACACCCAAGAATCGGGTATATTCGCTGGATTTAATGTTGTAGTTACTGATTGTGATTTCGGATTGTCCTGGAAGAATATTTCTATTGTTGAAGTGAATAAATACAGATTTGTGGGGGGCAATGTCAAGACCTAGGGACTTTAAGTTGACTTGAAGTGTGTGAGTTGATTTTTCGAGAGAGGATTTATTTGTTGAAAATAGAGCGATGTCGTCAGCAAATTGGGAAACAGAAATCCGAGATGAAGTTTTATGTAATATATTAGAGACATAAATAGTATATAGCAAAGGGCTAAGAACACCGCCTTGTGGGACCCCTTTATAGGCCAGTCTTATAGCATTGTCTACACTGGAGTGAATGCATCTTTCGTAGGTAAGGAATTTCACGAATTTAGTAAATCGAAAAGGACAGCCGATATCCGCCAGTTTTTCGATGAGGATTTCGATATTAACATTGTCAAAGGCAGAAGAAATATCTAAAAATATAGCGTACATTTCTTTATTATTTTTAAAAGCATTTAATACATTAAGGGTAAGATTGGTTAGATTGTCATAGCAAGATTGGCCCTTGCGGAATCCGCTTTGACTGGTGGGTAAGATGTTTGTTGTTTCAATCCACCACTCGAACTTATTTTTGACCATAGTTTCAAATATTTTGCTAAGGGCGGAGGTTAGGGCGATAGGGCGATAAGTTTTACCATCGGGCTTTTTGATAAGATGAACATATGAGTGTTTCCAGGACGGAGGAAAGTCGCTGGTACGATACATTTCATTAAATATATCTAGTAAGACAAGCTTATACTGAATAGGCAGATTTTTAATTACAACGTAGTCAATACCATCCAGACCGGGGGAAGATTGTGATTTCCGGGCGTTTAAAGCCATGTTGAACTCAGTGAAATTGAATTCCATTTCTAAAAAAGCATTGGGTTTGCATTCTAGGAGTATGTCGGGGTTAGTAGGTACCCAAGGGGGACAAATTTTATTTAAGGTAAGAATTTGATTATCTGTTTGTAGGTGTTCCGGTGTATGCGATGCGTCGATTTTAACCCATTTATTCTTGAAAATTTTAAGCGTGTTCCATACATACCGAGGGTCAGTGTTAAAATTTATACTTTTTACAAAGTCTTTGTATTTGTGTTTTTTTTTAGACTTAAAAATTTTCCTAGATATGGCGACAAGTTTTTTGTAGTCAATGAAGTCATGGAGACTGAGAGTGTTTTTCCATTTTTGGAAGGCAATCTTTCTTTGCAGTATGATAGCATTACACTCTTCATCCCACCATGGGGTGGGGTTTCTGTGTATATTAGGATGAACGTTTTTTTTTGCTGGAGTGTTATAAGAAATAGCTTCTGTAATAGTATTAATAAATACATTGTATTTTGCGCTAGAGGAAAGGCTATCATATTCCGTAGAAAGAAATCGTGAGTAGTTTAATTCAAGATAAGATGCAACCGAGGGCCATTCAGTTTTTTTGGAGTAGAGTCTAAGAGATTTTTTTCTAAAGACAGTTTTATCAGCATTAAGATCGATAAAAAAAGGATAGTGGTCGGATCCCCATGTTTCTTCACCGATTTTGATATTAATTTTATCAGCGATTCTACTTGTTGAAAGAATAAGATCAATGTTTGAAAAAGTGTTTTTGTCAAAACGAGAGTAAGAGTCGGTGTTATGAATAAACAATTGGTGATCTTGAATACAATCGTATAAATGTCTTCCATTAGTATCAGTAATATTGCAATTCCAAGCAGAATTGTGCGCGTTAAAGTCGCCAACAAATATATAATCATTATGGGGATTGAAGCTAGAAAAGATAGAGTTCCACTGATTAAGAGACAGTGTTAATCCAGGTGCTCTATAGCAAACAAAAAAATCAAAACTTGGAGTTATGTTAGTAAAGTGTAAACCATAAATTTCGACAGAGGGATCCGGAGATAGAATGTTTGTAATCTCCGTATATGCAATATCATTACGTATAAATAAAATGATGCCTCCACCAGTGGAATATTTTCTATCTTTTCTATAACATTTAAAACCTGGAATATTAAATACAGCTGTGGAGTTATTGAGCCATGTTTCAACACATGCAATAATGTCAACCGTTGATGAGATACGTAGAATTTCCTCTTTGCGCAGACGAATGCTTCTTGGATTCCAATAAAATAATTTTATTTTTGATGTGTGTCTTGAGGTCATTGTAGAATGTGAGGTGTAGAGGTGGCTATATATCTAATTCTTCAGTCGATGTTTCTATGGAACTGGAGTCAGCAGTGCTGGGGTTGTCCAATTTTTTAATAATTCTTGTAACGCGGTGTTTAAGCCTTTTGTGTTCTAGATGATCGTAAATTTTCCTCAGTGTGTCAATAAGTGAATCAACAGAGAGAGAGTATTCTTGTGCGATTGTATACAAATCTGATTTGCCAAAAGAATTAGTTAAAAATTTAGCTAAACAGTGAAAGTCAACGTCAGTAAATGTTTTGTTTTCTTTAAAAAATTTTACAGCAGGTTGGAGTTGAATGATGATATCTTCTAAAGTGTCTCGTGTCTGGGATTTAACTTTCTTTTTGGGTTGTTTGAACGTTCTGAGATCATGTGTAGGAGGAAGAGTTTCGTCCTTCTGTTGAACTGTGTAGAGTGAAGATTTATCTAAATTTGCTAAAGGCTCGCTAGTCGACGAAGATGGAGGTAAAGGACGTTTTCTATTGACGTGTGTGTCGGAAGTATCCATAGTTTGTTCTTGAATGTTGTCGGAGCATTGATTATTATTTTCTATAGGTGGAAAGTCAGTGGTTGTAGTTTGTTTGGCTGGAGATAGAATAGTGGGGATTTCATCATTTTGCGATAGATTTGCAGAAGAGACTCGTTCGTTATTGTTAATATTTTTGCAAAATTTAGCCAAGTGTCCTTCTTCTTTGCAGAGGAAGCAAGAAAGCTTTTCACTTGAAAAGTAAATCCAATAAGTAACTTTATCGTGTACAAGTTGACAAGATTGAGGAATTTTGTTTACATCGTCGGAATCGATATAGAATTGTCGTCTATGACTAAGTAAGTGTGTATATCCGGGATCATACAAGCCTGTTTTCAAACATGTGATTTGAGATTTTAGCGAAACATTATATTTTTCTAGTAACGTTTCTATAGCTGTGTTGGGTATAGAAGTATGTACATTGGAAATTAAAATTCGTTTTGTTTTAGAATTAAGAGGTCTGATTTCTAAAGAAAAGTTCTTAATATTTACATGTTTATGATTGTTCACTATTTCGTCCGCTTTTTCCTCCGAATTTAAATATATACAAACTCTATTGTGCGAAATTCGTGATATAGAAAGCATGTTGACAGGATTAATAATTCCACCTATGGCCAGTGCATAATCCCTAATGGTGAGACCTTCTATAGAATCCAATATAATAGCTTGATTCCTTGTAGGACACGTTTCTTTTTGCACTGCTTTAGAATAGCTAAGACGTTGTGACGTGGGCGTGGATTGAGTCATGTTGTTGGAACTTTGAATTTGAATGTCCCTGCTACCAGAAACACTCATGATTTTTTTTTTTTTTTTATTTTTTTTTTTTTTTTTATTTTTTATGGGGAGAAACTCCCCTTAGATTGAACTACACGAGTTATGATTCTCGCGTATGTCACTTGATTCACTTGATTTTGAGCGAAATTGCGAAATTGCGAAAAAGCACAACACTGTGTCGAAATCAAAGCCAACTCGCGAGCGATCGAGAGACCGTGTTTACAAATACGTCCGAACTCTACGAAGACTCATTGAAGACTCGAAATGCGAGTAAATATTTTATTTTTTGAAAACATAAAGTAGATTTTTTATTAAGTCGAGTTTCAATAATATCCTTTTTTATGTATTTTTTTTTTTTAAATACCGATGAATTAATTCGGCATGGAATAAATTGTATTGAAATATTATTAAATCATAGAAATTGCAACATATTTTACAACGAATGCATAAAGAAAAAAAAAACTCTTTAATATATACCGCAGCTCGAAATTCGTACATAAGTAGAAAGAGTCTTATACGGTAAGACCAGTATCTTATTATATCTGATAATGATATTAACTTTTAAATTTCTCCAAATGGAAAAAAAAACGATCAATATGACATCATAAAAGTAAACAGTACAATAAATTGCGCGAATGTAAAAAGAAATCCTGTAAAAAAATGGCAAAGCCATTCAAAAACAGAAAGCGCATGAAAAAAAAGAAAAAATAAATAAGCTGTGATCCTCGGCATCATTATGGAAAATCATCGACATCATCAATTCCACACAATCATTCAAAATCTCATTTCGGAATACATAGGCAAAACGAGCAGCTCGATAATTAATTAAATTGCAGTCCCCGCTAGTGAAATTATCGAGGGTCGACTAAAATGAGCTATAAAAAAGCGCGAGTCGACGTGTGATAGAGCGAGAGAGAGAGAGAGAGAGAAACGCACAAAGCGAAAAAAATGAAGGGAGGAGGGGAAGGAAAAAGCGAAAAATAAGCAAAAGGAAGAAGAAAAAGGCCGCGAGAAACGATAACAATAACGGTGGTGTCGTTAGCGAGCGGCCAAGCGAGGAGAAGGCGCGAAGTTCACCTCGGCACGGCACCTATCTCCTCTTTAACTCGCACACCATCTCTCCTCTCTTTTTCCTCTTCCTCCGCGCGTACGTGTCGCCGCGGAACGTTTTCTCCTCTCGGCGTCGAGTTAACGCGACGACGAATAATCTAGCGCGCGCTCTCGCACGAGGTTGCCGCCGTTGCCGCCGCCGCCGCCGCCGCCGCCGCAGCCGAACGCAAATCGCCTTCGAGATGACAAGAAATAAGGAGAGGAAGAATTTAAACGCGCGCTGCCCCAGAGCTTCTCTCTCTCTTTCTCTCTCTCTCTCACACTCTCTGCATATACACGCGCACTGCGCAAACGAGAAAACACGTACATGCGTGCGCGTGAGCTCGCTCTGACTCCGAGAGAAGAGAAGAGAACCTCTCCGAGAAGAGAGAGCCTCTCACGAGAGAAAGAGAGAAAGAGAGAGAGAAAGAGAGAGAGCGGGCCGCGCATTCAATGTGTGGTATGAATTGTGTGCTTACAATACTATAGCCGATGCTGCCTATACTTAACTTCTCCACGAACGAACCAGCGAGAGAGAGAGAGAGAGAGAGATAGAGAGCGCGTATGCATACACAGACACAGGTACGTACGAGCGAGCCGTTCTGCTGCAGCGGTAAGCAACGTAGTCGGGCCGCAGACGAGAGAGGAGAGGCCGCGAGAGCTCGAGATGAGAGGAGCGAGAGAGAGAGAGAGAGAGAGAGATAAGATGTTCACCAGCAGGTGATGGTGGGTTCAGAGGTCAACCCCTTCCAGCGCGCCGTATATATTCCTGTCCTTTTGCCGCTCGCTTATATGTACGCTCGCATGTGTGCGCGCGCGCGCGCGCGTTTCGCCGAGTTTTGCTCGAGTCTGTTTATATATACATACATATATACACACATGTATGTGAGCGTACGAGAGCGCGCGGTAACGAGTAATGCCAGCTTTTTAATCCCGTCGTGATTTTCCTTTACGCGTTGCTTTATACGCTCTGGGAAATCCATGATTTTTTTCTTTATTTTTTTTTTTTTTTTTAATACATCCACCTCTTCTTATTCTCTCTCTTTCTTTCTCTCTCTCTCTCTCTTCCTCTCTTTACTCCTCTTTCTTTTCTTCTGGCTCGTCTTCTCCTGGCTTTTCTTTTTCGTTCGTTTTGCCAAAGCTAAAGAGAACAGAACCTCGGGAGCGTAAATAAAAGAGAGCATATAGTGCTTTGCATGTCAGAATTTTAATGATACCGCTAATTTTTCTCTTTTTCTTTTAACCTCTGCCTTTTTTTTCTTTTTTTTTCTTTTTTTTTTTTTTTTTTTTTTTTCTGTTTTTCTCTTTTCGCAGAAAGAGTTCATAGTAATAAATTCGCGGCAAACTAGTTTATATTTTTTACGCTGCTCGTAAATTTCATGTGGTAATCGACACTTTAACGCATATAAAAGTACAAGAATAAAAAGTGAAATGCTTAGTTGATTATTTTTAACTGTATTATAAATCACGATCGTTTCTCGTTTGATATATTCCTACAACAAAATCAAGACTATTATTCTTTATGCGCTGAAAGTTAACCGTTACTCTCCTCTGCGTGCATTGATATTTTTTTCTGTGTGCATATATGCAACAATAGCATAGTTTTACGATGATTTGCGTCAATTCACATAGTATCACCAAATTTTATTGAAATTATACTTTTTTTTTTTTTTTTTTTTTTTTATATTAACATATAAAAAGCAACTTTCTAATCTAAAATTTCTAAAAGCATCTTTTACCGATTTATTTAAATCGGCTAAATAATAATGTTGTTAACCTTTTAACAAGGATTTAACCAAGATGATATTGCGTTTATAAATAAAAACTTTTCCCACAGAGAAAATATACCCGTGAGCAAAATAATCATTCAAACATCTTCATTCCTTTAGATATTTATAATCGAATCGATTGCTTTATTTATGTTTGATAAGGATTAACAAAATTTATTAAATCTTTAAAAAATTTACGCTTTTTTGATGCTTAAGAAGATACTCGGTTAATTTTTAACAATTTTGTAAACATCAATTTTTTTTTTTTTTTTTTTTTTTTTTTTACAAATATTGAAATATGACTACAATATTATCTCAAAGTATGTAAACGTACTTTGTACATTACATTAATTTTTCTACGTATAGATTTGTGTACTTGAAAATTTAACAACTATAATTTTCAATGAGTAAATTCAAATATATCATTAAAATACGATCTTATTCAAGGTTTTCCGTAATTTAACGATTTTTTCTTTATCTAAAATTAAACAAAATATAAATAAAAATCAATAATAATAATTCAAACAGCGAATATTTTAACGTAATTTCAACGTAATTGCAACTAACGCCAATATTATATCATCGTTATAAAAAATCTTTTCTTTTTATTTTTATTTATTCAAAATACTTCTAAGATGAAATTGATATAAAATTAGTTTATATAAACAACTAGATATCTGATGGATAAAGCTGACGTCGAGGGTTAAATCCGTAATAATGTGAAAGCATTTAAATCTAAAAGATTTCAATGCTATTGAGAGAATGAATGAGATACTCTTTCTCAATGCTCAAGAAAGTTGAAATATTATTCCGAAACAAATTTTAAAATATAAAGAAGATTTTGAAAGATAATTTGTTTATCGTATAACGTAATTAGTCTATTGAAATATTTGAATTTTTTTTTTTTTTTTTTTTTTTCAATTATAATAAACGAAAATAAGCATTAAAATTCAGTATGATTATTTATCTCGTTATAATTTTTATGAAAAATATCGATATTTTGAATTTTTAAAACGTCAGGAATCTATAATACAATTAATTATAGATGCAAAACGACTTACGTTTCATATAATGAATTCAAATAATATAAATAAAATGATAAGTTGATTTTTGTTATAAAATTAATAATTTGATTTTATAAATGCAAACAATTTGTGATATTCGTTGAATGCGTTTCTTCTCTTTATTAACAATATACAATATAATTATAAAAATTTGATGCGATGATATTACACGATAAAATTTTAAATATAATTTGATGTAATTAAAAATAACTTTTTAAATTCATAAATTAACTGATGTCACGAAAAAAAGCAATAAATAAATTCAATTAATCTTTTTTTATTTATTTATTTATTTTTTTTTCTACAAAATTTAACATTGTATGATTGGGATAATATTACGACGTGGACGAGAAAATGATTCTAAATTTTTCATTTAATAATTTTTCAAATACTTTTTTCCCTTGGAGTAAATTTCAATTTTTTCTCGATTTTATTTTTCTAATATTAAAACGTTATTATTATACATCTTAAACTTTAATGTGACTCTGGGCGCATTAGAAAGCGCATCGTCGAAAAGCTGCGTAATATTTCATATTTTACAGCGTATTCGAAGCGTATTTAAACGTATACACAAGCCTCGGGCTGTAAGACGCACTTCTCGACATACGTTGTTTTGAGCGAACGAAAAGTTACGCTCGACTATGTTAAGCACGCACCTGAATATAAACAAATAGCGATAGAGTAAATTACGTGGAGTTTGATAAAACTGATGCGCGAGTACAACGGAACAATATTAAACCCCAACGTTCGCGAAGGAACGTTCGATCGGACGAAAAAAGAGAGGCGTCGTTTAAGCCCCTTAAACGCGCGCTCGCAATTATTTTCGATAAGAAGATTACACATATCGTATATCAAAACATCATCAATAATACGCTCGATGAAGTCCGGCAATATAAACATCGGCATATGTACACGGGGGCGCAGGTAGGTAGCTAAATCATTCGCTGCGTGTGCGCCCGTTTCTCTCTATTTGTCGCGCGAAACGCTCCGACGGCCTCGCCGACGGGACCAACAAGAATAAAAAGCTCCCCATCGCTTCAGCGGGAGGAAGAAACATAAGAGACAGAGTGAGTGAGAGAGAGAGAGAGAGAGAGAAAACAGAATGAAGAAGAAGAAGAAGAAGAAGAGGCAGCAGCGAAGGCGAGGATATCGGAGTTTATGGGTATACGCGAGTAGAAGCCAGAGAGAATGAGAGAAAAAAGGATGGAGAACTCGTTCCATGATCGTTCGCTGCTCGCTCTTTCGTGTTCCAGGACCATTTCCCCGCCCCCGAACTTCGGGCTAAGAACACTTAGTCAAACGGCACAGTCTTCGCGATCTTTTTTTGTTCTCTCCTTATCTCTCCTTCTCGCTCTTTACAGTGCTCTCTCTCTCTCTCACTCGCGAGTTAACTTCTGGAGATAATCTTTTTCTTATTCTCTCTCTCTCTCTCTCACTCTCTCTCTCTCACTCTTGGTCGCGCTCTCGGTGTCGATGTTCACTAGCCGACGGATGAGAAGGAGGAGGAGGAGAAGGAGGACGACGACGACGACAACGAAAACGGAGTCGATTGTAGTCTTGCGCGCGCACGCGCGTGTATATACGCGCGGCGTGCGAGATATCCGCGAGAGATACGAATCAGCCCTAAAGGTCCCGTGCTCATCGTCCTCGTTGTCTTCTTCGTCGTCGATGCGAATTACCGAAGCGGCTCCCTGCATACGCCGTAGCTCTCCCGGGCCTTCTTCGCTTCGGGCACCTTTTCTCTCTCTCTCTCTCTCTCTCTCTTCTTTTATATATCTGCGTAGGAGAAAGACTGAGAAAGCGAAAGGGGGAGAAAGGTAGAAGGCAGAGGATGAGGATTTTACGAGCCCGTCGCCTAGGAGCGCGTGTTGCGCATCGATCCCGCATGCGTCCTCGCTTACCAAAGCAGATAGAGAGAGAGAGAGAGAGAGAGAGAGAGCGCGAGAAAGAGAAGGAGGAAGGGAGAGAGATGCTGCCGCTGATGTTGATGCCGGTGCGCTGCTGATTCAAGCGTTGCTATGCGTTTCTCCTTCGTCGTCGTCGTCGTCGTCGTCGTGTCTACTGTCCACCGTTGCCACCGCGCGGCAAAGGCCATTCTCCATAGTTCGCGACCACAGCTTCTTGTCGCTCTTTCTTTTCGCCTTTTTATTTCTGCTCATTTGTCTTCCCTTCTTCCGCCTCTACTTCTTCTTCTTCTTCTTCTTCTTCTTCTTCTATTTCTTCTTCTCCTTCTCCTTCTACTTCTTCTTCGTTTTGGTCGTCTTCGGCTCTTCTTCCTCCTTCTCCTCCTCGTTTGGCTTCCACTTATTTTGCTTTCAATTTGGTTTGTATCGTGCATGCGCGCGCTGAAATGAATGGTAAAAGACGGGCTTACGCAAACAGTGCGTTATACACTCCTTGATAATGTATAAATACGCGCGGCGTACGTACGTAAGGAGGCAAGCATCCAGAGGCGGTGAAGCGAGGGGAAAGGTTTTGCTAGAACGAGAGACGCCGTTGTTAGAAATCGTCGTTGTCAACAGCGTGTATTGCTGTAAAATAACGCGCGATATTTATTAAGGCGCAATAATCTTTTTCCTTGTCCCTTTACGGGAACGGGATTAAAGATTGCAGCCGCGCGAGTTACATCGCGCGGAGTGACTTTAAATTTGTGAGCTACACAAAATGTGTTACTTTGTGCGAGAGAGATAGAGAGAGAGAAAGAGAGAGAGAGAGAGAGAGAGAGAGAATTTTATACTTACGCAATATAACGTAAATATATAAACAGATCAAAATCTCGATAAAATTTATATCTTTTTCGAAAGTATGCTCGGCTTTGAAAAATTTATATATTTTAACTCGATGAATGTTTTTGCGCGTCTTTTGAGATAAAAATTAGTTTAACCTTACCTCCGGAGCTTATTTATTATCTTTAGAGCTTTAATTTAAATGCTTGAATATCGAGAAATAAAAATTATCCGTATAAATGCAGCGATTTAATCAATTTTTGGACTAAAGTATTCATTACAAGCTTAATTAAATTATCAAATAAGATAATATTTTAATAAAAATCGCATTTATCATATTCATCTACTGTCATTCTTTTTACTTTGTCGAAATTAATTTATAATTAATATTTCGATGCCGTTATGTGCAATTCATAAATACGTAATATTTTTTATTATTTATGTATACGAATAAATTGTGATTGAAATATGTAGAAACTATAGTTAATCTTTCAACAATTTTAGATATTTCTGTTTTTTTTTTTTCTTTTTTAATCAATATCCCTTTTTTTATTCAATTGATAAAGAATCTTTTTGAATAACAAACGTATTAATTTTATAAATTCAACATTATCGATTAATTTTCTTTTACCCGCAATTATTACACGTAATAATAATCAAAGACGTAACAAGATATGTAATGATCTTTACTTACATTTTGAAACGTCGAAAAGTTTTTAAAATTATATCGGAATTCTTAAAGACATTTTATTCGGAGATCCCACAATGTTAGTATAATATATATTACATTAATAAAAACTTTAAGCGTTTGTATCGAACAGAAAGATAAATTATCAAGGCTTAATGCATAACAAGGTAGACTTTGTACCGCGCGATACACATTAATACAATACGAACGCGTCGTAAATAAAGTTTTTGAAAAATTGTTTATCCCACAAGCTTGCCCAAGTATGTAGCTTCGGTGTCGTTATCGTTATAATAATTATTGAAAAAGCTTACAAATAAAAAGTTAATTCGTCGTGAGGTGTGAGAGAGAGGGAGAGAGAGAGAGAGAGAGAGAGAAAGAGAGAAAACGAGAAAGAGGGAGCGGGCAATCTTTCTCTTATCGGTATACGAAAGCGCATTACACCGTTTGAGAAGAAAAAAACCTTATCAATATTAAGCGGCAATCTAGAAGTAATCAAGAATCTAATAAAATCATAATTTTATTATGAAGCACTTATTAAATTCCATTATAAATAGCGGTCTCGTAAAGGTTCGCGCGCGCTCTCTCATACATACGTATAGCTACCTCTAGGATATAATTTTTCTTAACCCCGCATATGTGCGGCAGATAAAAGTTTTAGTCCGCTTCGATGTTGGGCCAGCAGTTCCTCTCTTTCTCTTTCTTTTTCTTTCTCCATATCCCTCCCTTGAACTCGCGCGGGGCTTCGCGCGGGACTTATTTCTTCGTTTTCCTCGCGGCCCGCCGCGAGCTTATCTTTCTTCGCTTCCTATACTCTTTCTTCTTCCGCGGCTCGTTTCTTTCCTCTCTTTCCTCGCGCGGGGCAAAATTATAAGGCGACATCTGTTGTTGAAATTATCGCTTTCTCGCGCGGATGATATTCAATCTCCCGACGCGCGTTGCGTCTCCTCTACGAGGCGCGCATTTGTCAGAGGATTACCCGCGAGCTTTCCCGCGCGCTATTCCTCTTTTTCTCTCTCTCCCTCTCTTTCTCTCTATCTCTACCACCCCCCTCTCTCTATCTCTCTCTCTCTCTCTCGCGCTCTCTCTTTCTCTCTCAGTCTTTCTCTTCGACTGAGAAAACTCTCGCGGGTCCTTTATAGGAATCGAGGCGGCTCGGGCGGTTATCTCTCTACGGATTCTCCTCCGGCGCGCTCGGAGTTATACGGCTGACCTTTGAGTGAGCGAGCGAGCCCCCCGAGCTGTGTGCACATATGCACGCGCTCTTTCTCTCTTTCTCTCGTCTTATGCGTATATCTACACACACACACACACACACACACACACACACACGCTTTTGGGCTTTATACACGAACTGGAATATAAGCCGATGCGCGTTGCCTTCTCTTATTATTCTCTCGATTCTCCGGCTGTGCGATCCTTCTGTGTGTATATATATACACGCACGCAGACATACACATACACACACACACACACACACACACACACACCTCGAGCGATTTTCATTTTTTTCAAAACCTGTTCTTTTCATCTCGGCCGCGCACAAAATTCTTTGTTTACTGGATTTACATTTCTATATATCAAATTTTTAAGAGATTATAAAATTCGTTCGCGCTTTTATGAGAACGATCGCGGCTTTACAGTTACGGAATATTTCTTTCTTAACCGATCGTTTGTTTAGCATCTAATTACGCTTTTCGCTCTCGAAAAATTCATTTAAAAAAAGGTATTACTCGCGAATCGAGCTTCGCCGTTTTTAAATATATATACTATATATGTATACACCTATAGATCGAAAGAACGCGTGATAAATTCTTCGCGGCCTTGCATTACAAGAATGTTACATTTTGATCCAACAACGGGAAATAATTTTTTAAAACAAAGAACACTTTTCGCAGTTTAATTTTGCCAATGGCATAAAACGCTGCAATTAAACTGCGCTTTACAATAATCCAATATCACCCTTGAAAAAATACAAAAATAATGATTGATTTTAAAGATGTCAAATACAATTATTATAAAAATAATAAATTTACAACGTAGATTAAAAATTTTTTACTTTTTACTTATAATCTTGAGTCTTAAAGTATAGAAACGAACCAAAGCTTTTATCGATATATTTCAAAAAATTTTCAAACGCATATTTTGTTACACATTACGTTAAATTTTATTATCAATGGAAACGTAATATATGTATATATATATATATATATATACACATATAGATATTATTCTTTTAATTAAATGTTAAAATATTAAAAATTTTAAAAATAATATAGAAAGATAGGATATACTTGTATACCGTTATCTTTTTATTGTTTCTCACGTTTATACACATACACACTAACGGACAATATTTAACGCTTTTATGAAAACGAAAGATACGACATTTTAGTGTTGTAATACTTTACATTAAACCCTTAAAACGTCATTGAAAAATACCACCCAAGTTCCATCGATTCTAAAATTACCAAGAAATAGCAAACGCGATTTACTCACTTGATATAAGCAGACAAATATATATACGCGCATTGAAATCATTCGGTGCGTGTATCTCGCGCGCGCATCCGATGCATTTATAAAGCTTTTCTAGCGGATAAACCAATCTTTTTTTTTTTTTTCTTTTTTATTTTATTTTCTTACTTTTATTTATTTATTTATTTTTTTTTTATTTTGTTTCCTTTTAATTCTCCCGATCAAAAAAGAGTATCGTTATATTCACCGACGACGTGCTGAAAATATACGAGCTAATCCGAAATCCAACATAGTTCCCTCTAAGTTTTATTCGGTATTTTACGCGTGTATGTTATTATAAATACATTTGTATACATAAATCAAGCGGACGAATTTTCTTAATATTATAATTTTTAACGTCGTCGACGTTGTAACACATGATATTTTCTTGCTCTTTGCGTAATATGACAAGAAAGTATACGCTATGATTATATGCATAGTATGAATTTTAAAATTACAAAAATTAATTTTAAAGCTGAAACGATCTAATAAGCATGTTCTGGAATTATCGATTTCAGAAAAAAATAAATAAATAAATAAAAAAGAAGCGAATGAGAGAGATGCGTATCACTTATGTATCGCTTGAATATACACGTATAAGAGTTAAGAATTAAAACGCAATATACATTAATTAGCATCGTCATTATGGACTAGTCATCGAGATACACTAAAATACTCTACATTCGAAATCGTCGGAGGCATCTGGCGCTATCGAATGCCGATTTCGAAGGCTAAAATCTATAACAATCGGCCGTTCGATATATATCGTGCATGTATATGTATATGTTATAAGAATACGGAAAAAGGAAGAAAAAAAAAGTTATAGCAATGAATCGGACGGAGCAAGAGAAACATGGAGCCGTTACAACCGGCATCCTAAGGAACGACTCGGCGCGCGATCATTCCGTTAATTAAAAGACCAGAGCATTATCTCGGAGACTTTACGAGGACCGGCCCCTTTTATTTAAATTTCGAAATTGTGATCCATTTAAATACGAAGTCGTAATTTTGTGGAAATAAAGAGAAAGAAGGAGAGAGCGAGAGCTACTTTGAAGAGCAAGCGTGGAAGAAGGAGAGAAAGAGAGAGATAAGAAGAGATGAAAAGCGAGAATCGAGCAGTACGAGCTGCTCAAAGAGAGAGAAAGAGAGAGAGAGAGAGAGAAAGATAACAGACGAGGATCGTCCTTCAGATCATGCGCGAGCGCGCGCTCGCCTTTTAGTAAAATCAACATTTTAGACGACTTCGACGACTCGTTCCCACCGAGAAACGTAACCCGTATTGGACTCACGGCTCTGTTCTCACACGCATCTCTTAACCTCCTTCTCTCTCGTTTCTTCTGCTCTCTCTCTCTCTCTCTCTCTCTCCGCTCATATTTATCTCTCGGTCTTGCATGTCCCGGCCGTTTCTCTCTCTCTCTCTCTCTCTCTCTCTCTCGCTCATTTGTACCTTTGCTCTCGCGCTCTTCGCTTCGACTGAAATTCTTCTTATTGACTGACTTACATATTACTTGAAATAGCTGCTCTCGTATCCGCGGGCTGTGAGACTCGCGCGCCGCGTTGCGTATATGTATGTATACGCGCCGTCCTCTTAGTTATGGTTACTCCACTCTGCAAAGATGAGAATGCGAGTGAGCAAAGACCGCGGAAGACTTCCCTCGCGCATCGCATCGAGGAAAATTCTCTCGCTCAAGTATACGTGTTCATTTGCACCATTAATAAGTTCTTTGCTATTAAATGCGCGAAAAATTCCGTTCGCCTCGAATGCGCGACTTTTGACTATTTGTCTCTCTCTCTCTCTCTCTCTCTCTCTCTCTCCCACGTGCGAATACTTTGCATTGCGCGCTGTTATGAGCTTTGCGATGAGAAATGAGGTATAAAAAATTTTTCACTCAACGGTTTCGTTAAACGAGCCGAGACAAATGGCCCATGCTTCACTTGACAATGCAAAGTTCAACATAGTTGCGTTTCGAATTATATGCAAGTGAATTAACGCGCGTTAAACAAAAAGTCCCGGCCATATTTTAGCCAGGACAACTTGCAGGTGTATACAAAATATCTAAGCATAATAAGAATGAGGAAATAATAACGAGAAATTCTCGAATTTATGATTATATTAGAAAGTTTACAACAATATACATACGAATGTACATAGAAGAATGAAAATTATTTTGAAACTAATGTTTGACGAGAATAAGTCATTTGTAATACCATCGGTGGATTAATACGTATTGTTGAATTAAAAAAATTTTAAATTGAGAGTTCACCGACATTTTTTACAATAAATGCAATATAACCGTTGGCTTCAAAACTGAACATTTTTTTACCTCATTTTAACTTATTATTCAAAGCTAAAACGTGATAATTATTGTCAATAAATTTTAAGAATATTAATAATTTTCTAAATTCTTAAAATGAAAGTTGTTTACAAATCTATTAAAAATTATAGCGCTGAAAATTACAAACGGCATCATTTGCATTTCAATTCAATAACGCGAAATACAAAATTTTTTAATTAATTGACTAATAATTCATCTTTGAAAAGAAAAAAAAAAAAAAAAAAAAAATAAAGAAAGAAAAACGAAGGATGTTTATTTTATCGCAAGTCGATCGTTACAAATTTAAAAAAATTGTTAGAATAAACAAGCTAAAAGCATCGAAATTTCAAGGAGAAAGAAAGGCTTCTCATTCACGGATTCCTTTAAAATTATACCGGAACAGAAGAAAAAAAAAAAAATCATCGGGGATTACTTTCAAAACGCAGCGAAATCTGCATGCCATAATCATTTAGCGTCTGGGACACGAGCAATTATCAACATTGTATACGGGCCGAAATATATAAAACTCAATCGAAATCCGGCGCGCAACGACGAACATTTGTGCAAATCAGCTTTCTCTCTTTCTCTGTCCGTTTTTAATATGAATTATCGTTATTGGCGTCGCGCGCATGCGCAAAAAATAATTTAACTCGAGAATGCCGTTTCCTCCCGTGCGTATACGTATACACGTATGTATGTATACATATATAGATAGAGGGAACGATCCGCGAGCTTGACCGGTCGAAGCCAAAATCTTTCTTCCCCACTCTCTTTCTCTGTTTCCTTCTCTCCGAAACCTGCACTTTTAGCCAATATACGCGCCGAATAATACGAGCGTTCCGTCTACTATAAGGTCCGCATGTATGCGTATATATATATATATATATATATAGTGTATATATGTATATACACGTGCTCGCGTATATATACATTTTTCAAGCGCGCACAGCGTGAAAAGGCTGTTGCACTCGCGCTGCGCGCGCGGCGATTATCTGCGCGTCGAAAGAGGACGGGAGAATGAGAGAGAAAGAGAGAAGTTTTGAAATCCCCGGATTTTGGCTTGGAAGATATTGTAAGCAGATCGGACGGTATACCTACATACACGCATATATATCCACATATATACATATATATATATATATATATATAAAAGTGGGATAATTGCCGCCTCAGCTTCGGAAATTTAAAGGCGAGCGAGCGATCGTCCGTATAGCTGGCTTTATATTTCGAGCGCCTCTCGCGGTATGTGCACCTCGCGAGAGGGAATCTTTCTCCCCCCCCCCTCTCTCCACCTTTCTTTAAATTACGACACAGATAGGACGCATTTTTCCTCGAGAGAGCTGTACTCTCTCTCTGTCTCTCTCTTTCTTTCTCTCTCTCTCTCTCTCTCTCTTTGTCTCTCTCTTTCTCTTTCTCTTTATCTGCTATGGTGGGCTTTTTAGGAGATTTGTGAGGCACTTTTACAGACGTCGGATGGACTTTTACTGCTGAAGCTACGCTTTACGCGCTCGAGCGCCTTTACGAGTGATGAAATTTTGTAAGAGTTTAGATGCTCACCGATTTTGAAATTTTGATCATTTTTACAACCTTTTTATTGGACATTTCTAATTGAGAAGTCGGACTCAATTTTTTTCTTCTTCCTTACATACATTGAACTCACGCGGTAGTATACCACGTATCTCTTTGGAAACACGGATTTCCTTTCATTTCTTATCGTACCGTTTGCTCGAAAAACTTGAAGAGGAACTAATTAGAAATCATTAATATTGGAAAAAGCGTAATAAAATAGTTTTGATGCCCATTGCTGGAGTACACGAGAAAGTAACTGTCAATGAAACTTGCTTTTATAATCACATTTAAATAATTTTGACCTACGTTTATCTAGTTCATTAATCACGAGCTTTGAGCATTAAAATATCGTACAAAATAAATAAACAGTCGTTTATTTGAAACATTGATCGATACTTATTATTTTTATAAAATAAATTTAAAAATTTTAAGGCAACGATTGATAATTTTCTAATTAAAGTTAATTTTTTTATACGCTATACAACGTTTATACACGATTTTGCATTCCAAAATCATAAAAGTTTAAACTTTGAATTCCGGTAATCTTTACAGTCTCGATAAAAAGATAGTGGAATATCTAAAATATGCTTTTAAATTTGAGATAAAATGCGCTCCCTTATCTGATCGAAACTGTAACACATCAATTTAATCCAATTAAGATTTTATCCGTGGCTTATATATTTCTGATTATAGCCGGATAATCGTCGGCGTAATAAAATTAAATAAGTCAGCGTAAAAAACATTGTAAAAGTTTCTTTTTTTTTTTCCATAATTTTAAACTCACGTTAAATTCGAAGCTTCTTTAATAAATAATGCTGAAGCCTGAACAATAGCTTTATTTTGCGAGACTCGTACTTTTTGCGCGCGCGAGATTAGAGAATAAAATGTTAAAGTGTGAAGTAAAAAAGTAAAGAGGAAAAAAGGATAAAGTAAATCTTAATCAGATCAAGCATTGATCTCCATACTCGTTCTTCTTCAAAGGGCTCCATAGCACGAGAATAAGGACGTATATACATATACATAGAAAGAGAGGAATGAAGCAAGAAAGAGAGAGAAAGAGAGAAAAGGTTGTTTCCTCAACACAATCTCAAACACGCGTGAGATTCCCGCAAGGCCCGAAAAAAGGAGCCCAAGAAAAGGCACAGCGGCCAAGATCGCAATCGTCTCCTGGCACCCGAGCGAGCGAACCCGAGAGAGAGAGAGAGAGAGAGAGAGAGAGAGAGTTTTGTAAGGTATATACATAATGGGAGAGACGCGAACACACGACGAGATTCCGATGAGGCGATTCGCCTAGAAAAACTCCGGGGTGTCGAGAAAGAAAGTTCTTCGGCTCGCACAAAAGCCGATCAGGCGCGCGAATAGAAAATAAAGTATATAAGAAAACAAGCGTTAAAAAGAGAAAAGTAAAGAAAAAAAAAAGAAAAATTAAAGAAAAACCAGCTGCCGGTAGATTTTCCATAAGATCTCGGCTTTTTCATTCTAGCAGAGGCTAGTCCCAGAGTTCCGTATAAACGTAACGATCGACGGGGCGACGAGTAGTTGTGACGGATAGATCGATCGATCGATCGATCCAAGTAACCTCCCCGAGCGGGCTTTAACACGACACCCATAGGCGTTACGTTTCACCTGAGAAAGAGAGAGAAAGAGAGAGAGAAAGAGAGAGAGAGAGAGTTGCGTGAGCGTGCACGCAAAGTAAACACCGGTATTTGTCCAGCTCCCTTTTATTTATTTTTCTCTTCTTTTATTCCCCCCGCGGCTGCGCTTCGAGGGGCGAACCACGAAAGCTCGAATCTCGATCGAAATCGGCACGGATGGTTAATGTGCTTTTCCTACCGATAAAAAGCGACGTTCGCACACACACACACACGCGCGCGCGCGCAGACACACATACACAGAGAGCTGTACATAAGCCCTTTCCCTCTCGATACACTCCTTTCTCTCGGCAGCAGTTCTCGAGAGCAGCTCGAACGTCATCGTCCTTTATTTATTCTTTATCCTTTTTTTTCCTTCGACTTCTTTTCCTTTGGCTCTTTCGTTTCCGATACTCGGTAACACGCAAACGCGAGAGAGGAAAGAGGAGACGAAGCGCGAGCGAGCGATGATCGGTACCCGATAATGTTTTATGAGCAACAATTTATTGTGAGAGCATGTACTTTGCTAGTTTTCGTAAGTAAAAGGTGGCGAGTGTGCCGTGGCTCTCCCGCGAGACGCATACTACAACGCTGAGCAAAAGAGAGAAAGAGAGAGAGAGAGAAAGAGAGGACAGTCTCGCGTAAACTCTCGAGACGAGTCTCGCTCTCCTGTTCGCTTATAGATTGTTATCTTAATTTTGTATTGTGGCCGGACAAACGCGCGCTGAGAAACGATCGCGGCCCTCGATAATGCCGCGCGATGTAGCGCGTTAGCGCGCGCGCGCGCGAGCGGTCCGGCGCGAGTCCCGAAACAGTTATATTCCTTCAAAACGGCTACGGCTAATCCCTAGCTCGAAATAATTTTCGTGAAAAATATGTTTATGCAAGAGCTCGTTGCGCTCTCACGTCTCCGATTTTTTCATTACCCTTTCTGGATTCCCTCGCCTCCTCCTTCGCCCTTCGTCGAGCTCTCAATGGGACAGGCGATAAAGATTCGCCGTAAAACCGCTCGCTTCTCTCTCTCTCTCTCTTTCTCTTCTCTCTTCTCTCTCTCTCTCTCGACTGTTGTTCTTCTTTTTTTTTTTATCGCGCACGAGCCATAAGGGTGAGACTCTAAGCGCGATCCGTTTTCTCGTCTTTCTTTGGCAAGTATAGGTGCGTCGAATGGTCGAATATATCCAATAGTTCGGGCGACTCTCGTTGGATGATATATATTTTCGATTTTTCGGAGGCGTTTTCTTTACGGCTAGATCTTGATAGGGCAAAGAGAGCGGGCGCGCGCACTTTTACGGCTTTTTGGCCCTCGTAAAGTGACGATGAGGGGGCTTTCGTGTAAAATGGAAACACAATGAGGAACCGCTCGATTCATCATGTCGTATTTTATTCGAGTTCGTTAAGTGAAGATTTGGTTACGAGATATCGAATCGCTTGTATCGATAAATTATTATTTTCTTCGTTTTTTTTCCCTTTTTTATTTCTTCTCGAGTTTGTACAAACATTTATATATCGAGTTCTATCGTTGAATGACATATCGGAGATATGCTTGTACTCATTGTGGATTTATTCCTTATTGTGAGTTATATTTTGATTTATTTTTAGACACAGCATCCACAACCGTTCTTTTGTAATTGTTGTGAGTGTAGCCATTGGTTTCAAAAATAATTCCGTATGAATAATATGTATACTTCGTAACGAATAAAGAAATAATCGATCTTGAAATATATTATCGTTGCAACACTTTTATCGTAAGTGCATGAAAAAAACAATCATTGAAATTTTTCCAACAATATTTATGTATACATACATACAGCATTATTTATTTGTGGTAATGTAAAAAATACCGAGGAAAATTTTATATATCAAGTTTTACTTGCAAATTAATATTAAAAAAATGTTGACAAACAAGCTTCACATTAGAAAATTATAAAAGATAATAACTATATAAATTAAATTAATTATATAATATATATATATATAATAACTATATAAATTAATTTTAAATTATTTTTATAACAATAAATTTTTCAATAAAATTTATTTAAAAATAAACGTAAAAATTATATAAAATAAAAGAAAATTTTTAATCTTTTATTAAATTAAAATAATTAAAAAATCAACGTTTGATTGATATTATAAACGATTAAGACGCTGTGAAAAATCATAAGCTATCAAAAATGTGGGTTCAATTTTAAAATCATTGTATATAAAAATGTTAAATATACGATACCATTAACCTTCATGTAAATATATAGTTATTCATTAAATTGTAACTAAAATATTTCCTCAAATCCAGTAAATTTATTACACAAAACGTGTAAAATTTAGTTTATCAAAAAACAAAATATCGTTATTACCACTGTTTTTTATATACACATGCTTCTTTTATATATTTTCATTTTATTATACCCGGATAACAATTAATACTATAAATTACATGCGCGCACATAAGCCGGAAACAATTTACTCTCGTGTACATTATGATTCCGCGTATAGAAAACAAAAAAAAAAAAGTAAAGAAAAATTAGCGCGCGTGGAACAATTTCAAAATAAACTCTCCACTCTCTTAAATCACAATCCCAACGCGCGGAGCTTATGAAAAACGATCGTTTTTCACGTAAACGAAACGAAGAAAAAAAAAAAAAGACACGCGGCAACGGGGAAAGGAAAAAGGAAAAAAATTAAAAAAAAAAAAAAAAATATATATATGTATATAAAAAAAAGTGGATCGTTGCCGGTGCTCGTGAGAACAAGGTTCGCTTATAGTCGGCGCGATGCATCGCGAGTAAAACATAAGTCAGCCGGTAAATTGGCGAGTTAAGAGCCGCGCGATCGCTGCCCCGCGCACACACGACACATACCGCGCGGCTTTATACCGCGCTGATTATACATTGGGTTAGCTCGCTACCGGCCAGCTGTAGAAAGCGAATGCCTAATATCTTCTCGCTACTATAGATATACGATATATCCAGCAATACATCCTTTTATACGTACCCTTACTTTTTTTTTTTTTTTTTTTTTCGTTTCTTTAATTTTTTTGTAAAGCAGTGTTACGATTTTATTTTACGAAACCGTACGAAATCGTACTTTCTAATCGTAGTTTTATGAAATTTTGATCGTTTTAATAATGCGACCTTCCCAGCTACGATTTTAAAATACACCTTACCAAAGTAAATAACGATCCTTCGGAACGTATATACATCGTAATTGTTCTCGAGAAAATTATGAGTCACACGCAGGGTCGAGCTAATCTCGCTCTCTCTCTCTCTCTTTCTCTCTTGAGACTTTACAGTTAGATAAAAATGGAAAGAGGGAATAACAAAAAAAAAAAAAATAAAAAATTGATAGAAAAAAATTTTAAAAAATAAGAAGAAGGAGCGAAGAAGGAGCGTAAAACATTTTCTAGCAACAAAAGCAAGAAGAAGAACGCCCGGCATGACATATGCGCCGTGGCTTATTGAAAAATTCGAGATTAGGCCTTAAAAATGAGACCTAAGCTCGAGTAGCATGCGAGATGTCGTAAACCCAGTATTTTACGAACTGGAATAAATTCACTAAAAGGACGCGGCGCGAGATGCAGGCAGGTCAAGCCCGAGAAGTCGAGAGAGAGAGAGAGAGAGAGAGAGAGAGAGAAAGGTGGAGTATACTCGTACGCTGTATAGAGGAAAGAGACGGAGGTAAAAAGAAGACGAGGATAGGTGGGAAGGGGGAAGAAGAAGAAGAAGAAGAAGAGCAAGAGCGCAGAAAGAGCGGAGTTTAGATGTGTTACGATTAAAACTGTGGGGGAGCAGCAATGAGATTAATGACGTCATAAAACCAATAAAATATTGCCAGGAGATGTCCAACAATGCGACGAATCTCCGCGTGGAATCGTGATGCCGACTTCGACGCTCGCGACGTCGCGGCCTTTATCTTTCCCCATCCTCCTTTTCTACGGACTTATTTTTTTTTTCTCTCTCTCTCTCTCTCTCTATCTTTTTTCTCTCCCGCACGCACATCTCGGCTCGCATTCTTCGTCCCCGACGTATGTGTGCATCGCTCGGGCTACGTTTCTTTCCGCCGGACTGATAGATGATGCAAATATAACTGTGCCGTCATTCCGGAGACAACTCCGTGACCTTTATTATCCCGTCCTTTACGCTCGCGCGCGCTCGAGCATATTCCGATCGCATTTTATTTTTTTTTAAATGGTTTCGCGCGGCCGCCGCATGTAAATCAATTGGCTCTCTCTCGCCGTTTCTTTTTTCGATGCCCAAGAGAGGGATAGAGATAGTGGGGGAGAACGAGGATTTATGGATACGTTCCATTAGTCGCAGATTACTCCACTTTTAGATGGATGTAGTGGATAAAAAGCTGGACGTTTAGTTTCTTTCTTGCTATTTTTATCCGCGAAGTTTGGAATTTTTTCCATTTATTAATGATTATTAATAAAATAAAAAAAATTTATTCGGTTAAAATACAGTTCGAGATAATAATAATTACATAATTTTTCCAATTAAATATCCAAATGAATAAGCGTCAATATTTTTTGCAAAGTTTGCATTTGTTTTACTTAATTAACATGAAATAATTAAGTGTCAAACTGTTTTATTAGACGAGAGCGCGTACATAATCAAATGGACATTTTAAAGCATTGAATTGTAGCAATTTAATACGTTTTAATAATAAATATATCGTTGCCCTAAAACCGAATATAAAAATAAAGCAAAAAGAAAACATACACAGTATTATGTCTTTGCATAAGAATAACGTTTATAACTCATAAATAAAAACCGATAGAGCCACTAAATTTCACAGAGCGCGTCGAAGGTGCGCTGCTCGGGGAGCGATTAAATTTTTATAACCGATCAATTAAATTTAATAATTTTGAAATTCGCAAATACCTACAAAATCCGATTCTATACTCTTATGTGATTTTTCGATTGAAAAATATCACAACCTAAACTAAAGTGGAAACAAAAATAAATAAATAAATAAATAAATAAATAAATAAATAAATAAATAAAACGTATCGAGTGCCGGAACAATTTTTGTAAAAATGTACGCGTAAAACTATGAAAGGTATAAAAAAGATATTTTATATAAATGTATATGCGTATCCATAGCCCGATTACATATAACATATATATATATATATATATATATATGCATAATACAAGAGCTCGTGGTAACCTTCCCTGTACTTCTCTCTAATCGAGTTTATTTATTTTTCGTCTCACCTTACCTGCGGCATTTTCTCAGCAGGTGGTTAAAAAGGCGGCGCTCGCCAGACAAACGGCGTGTCTGTATACGTATATGCACATGAACGCACAGGTTCCGAAGGAGGAACGAGTAGAGAGGGAAACATCGCACCCACGAGTTTACACCCGAAACTCGCTCGCTCTCACACTCGTAACTTTTCCATTTTATTATACGTATACATATTTGTGTGTATGCACGTGTACTTTTGTGTGCGTGTGTGTGTGTGTGGTATACGTATCCGCACCGTAGGTTTTCTCTCGTTCATCTTTATTCTACGTGAGGTGAGACAGTTTTCGGTGCAGTCGGTGATTTTCTTTGCTCGAGAAATTTTGTTTACGACTTTTCCCTCATTGTCATCGGCGCTGCTATTCACGTGCAGCAGCTTTCTTCTCATTGTCGGTTTACGTATAGGGTATTGTATATGAATATATATTTATACGCGGTATTTCGAACGAATAGACGGATTCGCTGAAGCGCGCCGATTATACGACAGTCATGTTCCTTCTTTTTCTTTTCCTTTTATTTATTTATTTTTTTTTTCTCGATTTGATTTGAAAGTCATATTCGTATTTTATTGTATTGGGCACTTTTACTGTTGCACCGTAATAAATAAATTTAGCACTCTTTCTCATTCTTCGGCGTAATTTATGCTTATTTATCTTTCTCCTTTTCTTCGTTGCCCTCGAGAGCGTGCTGATCGCAAGAAGTGCGTTTGTCGTTCGCGTTTTATTTAAATTTATAATTCTTGCCCGCGATTTTTTGTCTCTCCTTTAATCTTGCATATTGCATACTTTTTTTTTTTTTATTTTAAATGCTTGAAGCATTGAGCCATCGACCGCCGTGACTAATAACAATGAATGAGCGTTAAGTTTACAAATTCATAAAAAAAAAAAAAAAAAAAAAAAAAAAAAAGGATGATTTTTCTGACTTATCGCCATTTAAAGACTAATAAAATTAGCGCAGATGTACAAAGCATTATTTGCGCGATTCATTTAAAATTATCGAATGATGAAATTGTTTTGAAAATTAATTTGAATTAGTTCGCATGATATATTTTTTTTCTATACTTTCACTTTTTGATATATCTTATTTCTAACCTCACTTAAATGCGTATTCCATATCGTTGCAATAATTTACAAAAATTTTCATACGTATTAATGAGTTGCACATATATGTCGAACCTATTCCAATAAAAACTTGATTATACTTTAAAATTAATATCTTTATAATAATCGTTATAAATTATTTTTGAAAACTTGAACAAATTATTGTTTTGTTGAAATAATCAAAAAAATAATGATTTATTTAAATAAGGATTAAGCGATGAGATTATCTGCAACTTTAAAGATTAACATGTTGCTGTGCTAATTATTGTAAATTTTTTTTGATAATAAATAAATATTTAATTTACTTCAAAATTATTTATTATTTTATCAATTTTCTTGTATACTCATTTTTAGCAGTAAATATAAAAATCAATCAAAATGAGCAAATAAATTAAAAGAAGAGCTTTTCAACGAATTTGATATTAATTAATGTAATCATAAACAATCTAAAGATATAATATATTTTATCTTTTAAGCAATTAGTTTACGCTTTAGTTTATTACAATGAACTTTAAGGTATACTATATAAGTCCGGCATAAAAAAAATTTAATCTGGCGCATATCATAAACTCGAATTTAAATTAACTCTGGTAGACATATAAGATTTCCACAATATTACTTTACCATAAAGATAAGATGTTAACTACAACGAGACACAAGCGAAGCACTCTCAATGGGTAGAGAGAAAAAAAAAAAAAATAAAAAATAAAGGAATACTTTCGTAAAGTAACACTGTTTTTCACTTATAATACGGAATAAAAGCGCGACGAGCGAGATTCCCCCCTTTTTTTTTTTGTTTATTTTTTTATCGTTTTTTATTCGTTTCTTTATTCCTTAAAGCGAGATAAATACCAACTTGAGAGTTAAGTTTTCAAGCAAAGCTCGATTAAATTTCCGAAGGGCCAACCGCGACGAGAGTGAATTAAAAATACATAAAGAAAGGAATAATCCACGACCAGTGCGCTTATGCATAAAGCAAGCGGTGTAGCAATAAGCGTACACGTACGCTAATATATGTATATATGTAAGGGAGAGTCATTACAACGGATGCAGCTTTCCGTACCGATATAAGACTTCCTCCCGCAAACGTAAACGTTGCCATCGTTTAAGGTGAGAAATTTGAAATTTCGCGGGAATCGCTTGGCCAAAACTCTATGAGCGTACGTATACGAACGTCGGGAATTATTTATTTATTTTTTTTCTCTGTTTTTAACGATTTACATAAATAATGCAGCGCGAGCGAGCGACACGCTCGAAATACCGAATAGCATGCGCGCCGTAAATTTTAAGCGCGATCCTTCCTCTTCTCTCTCTCTCTCTCTCTCTCTCTCTCTCTATCCGCTTTTTAACATTCGCTCTCGTTCTTGGCTCCGCTCGTTCTCTCTTCCTTCGTCGTCCTTTTTTCTCGTCTCTATCTCTCACTCACTCTCTCTCTCTCTATCTCTCTCTCTTTCTCTCTCTCTCTCTCTCTCTCTCTCTCTCTCTCCCTCAACCCCATCGAGAGCTGTCCCGTTCTAGGATTCGTTTCTGCGTACGTAGAACGAATGAGCTTAGGGCCTCTTTCTGACTTTTTTTTTCTTTCTCTCGTTCTCTCTACGTGTGTCCGCAGTAAAATGAACCCCGAACTCGTTGCCCTTGATACCGGAACGTTCGGACGCGAGACGCACATTACCACCGCATGCTCGGGCGATCCGCAGACGTAGACACCGCGGGCTGCGAAGGACGTCACTTTTGCATTCCGGAGATGTGTCACTTTAAACGATAATTACGCGAATTTAAGACGTCTATAGATTCGCGTATCTTTGAATCATTTAAAGTTTTCCATTCTTATTTTATTCAGCTTTGTTAAGCTAATTTTTAACAATTTAAATTGTTAAATGTTTTATTTATAAATACGACGGAAAAAAGACCAAAGGCACGTCTATAAAAATCGTTCGTTTTGATTTTATAAAAAATTCACTTGGCTGTGCTTATGAAATGAAATTATAATTTACATATATAAATAAATCTATATGTATTTTACATAAGTCATTAAAACTTTTAAATTTTATTATATAATTAATCATTCTTCTTGTAAACGTCACATACATACATCTTTACCAAAAATTTTATAAAAATTCTATTTACTGTTATATTAGTGACATTACTACGATTAATATGTAAAAATAAAATTTAAATGAGAGCACTTAACATGTTCGTGTTAAATTATATTTCAAATTATATTAAAATAATTTTTGTTTTTGTTTGTTTGACATAAACATCAAATAGTATTAAAATTAAATTATATTATTAAATAAGTTACAAAATTACAAAAATAATTTCAAAATATATAAAATGAATATTTAAATTAAGTAAATAAGTTATACATGAACTTTATAGAAATTTAATATGTATGTATATACATTATTAATACATTATAAATCTCAAATGAGTTGTTCAGTTAATTAATTCTTGTTTTTTTATTATTGAACTTTTTACTATTGAAAATTAACCAACAAAATAAAGTGCAATAAAAATTAAAATTAATTTGAGTAAAAAAAAAAAAATTATTCAAAAATTTTATTAATTTTCACAAATAAAATGTATATAATGTATTTTATAGGTTTTAAAGGCAATTAAAACGACAATTTTAAAAAATGTTATTAAATTATTTTCTTAAACTTTAATTGTAAGTAGATAAATATTTATTCATTCATTTTTGTGAATTCGAAATAAAATCCAATATTTTCTTTTTATGATATATCAAATATCAACGGCAATGTCGGAATGAAATTTAAGGCTTAAACACATAAATTTGTAAAAGGTACTCGCACTTGATATTATAACGCAGAAACAACGTAAAAATTGTTTATAAGAGATTAAGATTTTATTGGTTAAACGTATCATTGACATTCTCAAAATGCAGATCAAGCTAAAAGATTTTTTACGACTCTATAATACTCATGTTACTTTATCAAATTAATGACATCCCCGCGGACGAATGGAATGGCCATCAAAATATCTAGTTTGGACCTCCACCGCGAAGCAAAGTGCCAGAGAAACGTTATTTTATTCGGGAAAAAAAGAAAGAGAGAAAAAAATCAAGAAAAGGTAAAAAAAAAAAAAAAAAACGTGTAGGTATATACGTGAGCGAGTAGCTTGTGTATCTTTCCTCTGTCTCCGATATTTAGCATAACAATAATCCGAGTGTGTCCCATTGAAGATTCAGGCGAGCGAGGCGAAAGAAGAAGAAGACTCACGATTCTCCGGAAGCAGGTCGTACGCGCGATAAAATATACGGTAAAACCAATATCATAAATCTCGTGGAAAAAATCGAAATAGCTACCTCGAGAGAGAGAGAGAGAGAGAGAGAGGAAGAAAAAAAAGAAAAAGAAAAAGAGAAGCACGATCGAAGGAGACGAAGAAGAGTCAAGGTGGCCGAGCGCGCTGCACAATAAGAGAGAGAGAGAGAGCGCACACAACAACGAGAGCGAAGTAGCAGCGATCTCGACGAGGTGTATCTCTCTCATCGATATGCAAGCTGCGCTCTATAACGAAATCGTTGCAGGTTCGCGCGGAGGGCCCGTTGGAGGCCGATGAAGAAAAGGATAGGACGATGGCAGAAAAAGGAAGAGGGGAGGAGTAGAAGGAGGAGGAGGAAGAGAAGAAAAAATAAAAAGGACGATCAGGTACTTCTCGAGTACGTATATATGTACGCAAGACAATCGGGAGGCGTCTCCGTGTCCGGCAGCGGAGAGAAAGAGAGTCACCGCGCGCGAGAGCTCTGTTAACCCGATGCGTCGCGTTGTTATTGGTTTTTGAAGTTTTGCGCTATTCCTTTCTCTCTCTCTCTCTCTCTCTCTCTTTCTCTCTCTCTCTCTCTCTCTCTCTCCTCCCCTCGTTTGAATTTATTCCCGCGGACAGGATGTGCACTGCATGCATTTCAATTTCACTCCCGGCGCGCAACCCCGCAAGAGAGCGAGCGAGAGGACTATAGCGGTACGTATTCGTGTGCGCGTGCAGTAAGCCGTGGAATTATACGAGGACGAGGTTGCACTACGGGAATACGGAGAAGAGTGAGAGAGAGAGAGAGAGAGAGAGAGAGAGAGAGAAAGACAAAGAATAGAAACAATATGAATGCGTGCATCAAAAGCAGCAGCGCCGCATCCAGAGCACGTTCGCGCGTGAACAGCCGAGTCGGAGAGACATATTGTCCTTCTGACGAGACCCGGAGCATTTTAATATTTCCGTTGTTCGAAACGGGACGCCACTTCTCTCTCTCTCTCTCTCTCTCTCTCTCTCTCTCTCTTTCTCTCTCTCTCTCTTTTTTATTTCATTTTCTCCGTTGCTTCTTCGTCTCCTTAGGCTTCTTGATAAATCGACTTGGCTCGGAAAACACTTTGACGCACTATACCTTCACTTTCATTAATTGTAAGGCCTCTTGCACACTTGTCCTTCTCTCTTTCGTTATCTCTTTCTCTTTTTTCTTTTTACTTATTCCAGCTGTGAGCCACGTCGCTCTATATTTCTCTTTATATCCAACGCCTATCTCACGTGTCTCTATATCCTTCTTGCTCACCTTCGATTTATATATATATATATATATATATATATATATATACATATATAAATCGTCGTTCATCCCTTTGGGTTGGCCTCGTCTCGCGCTAACTTTGCCGGGACCCGAAAAATCGCTCTTGTTTGCCCGTTTGATTGATGGTACGCGATGATTCGAATTCTCGTCCTCGCGCGCGCACGCCGTCTAAACTCGTTTATTCAAATCGACCGCGTGCCTTTATAATACACACTTATCTCCATGTGTGCACACGCTTATGTCTCGGGTCCTTCATACATTTGCCGATCGACGTCGTCGTCGACAATGACGCGAACGAACGCCGGGATTCTTACGCGCGAGATATTAAAAAAAAAAAAAAAAAAAAAAAGAAAGAAAAAAGCGACCGAGACTTGGAAAAAAGTGAGAGGGGTAGGGAGATGTACTGAAACTTCGTGACTAACCGATGCTCGAATAAGTGAGCCTTGACTAGATTAATGATGAATTAAGGTGAGTCGAGGAAGAAGAGTGTGCGAGTGATGTAGAGAGAGAAAAGAGAGAGAGAGGGAGAAAAAAATGGCATGTTCATTACATGCCTCGTGATTCGATGTGTCAATCTACCTATCTCTCTCTCTCTCTCTCTTATTCTTTTTTATTTCCTTCTCTCGGTTATGTACGCCTCTTACACCGAGAGTCTTACATGTGCAAAATAAACGTTTGTTTTATACACTCGGCGTTACCTGCGTCAATGCGTGTATGGATGTTTGAGTGTGTATACACCGTTCGAGAAAGAGAAAAAGAGAGAGCGAGAGAGAGAGAGACAGCGTAAAAGAAATTTAACCGAGTGTGCCTTTGCTAATTCGAAATACACCGTTTTTCTCCTTCTTTTTTCCTTTACCTTTGAACTGTATACATATGTACATAAACGTTTACGCGGAAGAAAGACAAGCTGATTGTTTTAATATCACGAATACGGTTGCGATAATTTATTTATCCGTTTGAAATTAATATAAAATTATTCAAAATTTTTAAATTTAATTTAATCGCCGCAGACAAGGAGAATAAATATTTATTTTAAGAAAGGCGTTAAAGCATTTACCTCGAGTCTTTGACATTAACTCGGATAAAATTTATAGATCCTTTTATTCCCTATCAAAATATGTTGTAGTCACGAATTCTTCTTGATTACCGTCTTGCCAGCTGCACTAGAGAGACATCGTACGCATATGTAACCCACACACTCGCGCGCTCGCACACTTACACAACAGCGCAATTTAACGTTATCAAATAATTAATTACATAAAACGCCGTAAAGTTTATAACTAACGTGTACGAGAGTTTAAAGAAGAAGAAGAAGAAGAAAAAAAAAAGGGGCAGCCGCGAGTAAGCCAAATGAATTATGAGAGCTAAATCTCTCAGGCTGGAATCCATTCTGGATGAGGATTCAACTTTAGCGCATTAAAGATTTTTACAAGCTTTTATACCCCGATCTTTCAGCTTGTTTATTTAATTACATATCAGGTATCACTTTTCACTTTTGGCTTCGTAAATTTTCGATTTTGAAATAATAATTGATTGCGACGCGAATGAGACGCGTTTCTTAAATTGTATTTTTTTTTTTTTCTGATCTGATTGCTTTTCGTTAAACAAAATAATAACGTGAGCTATTTGTAATGCGAAAAAATTTAAATGATCGCGAATGAAACAAAAAATTATGATAATAACTTAGCGATAAAAAAACGATAGAATTTTCAATATTGTTTATTGCTGATTTGAAAATCTTAAACATCAAGAAATAAATAATTTCTTCGTGAATGCAATAACGCATGGATTGAGGGAATAATCACGAGTAATTTTTAAATGAGATCTACATAAAATAACATTCCACGTGTATACAAGATCCAGTAATTCTCGAACGCGGCGGTAATCTCGCAACTCGCAATATCTTGATTAATAAACGATGAGATGAAAACAAGTAGAAAAAGATTCGCTCGCTCGCTTACTAATGGAGAGGAGGAGGTGTTACGGCTCAACGAAATACCTGGGCGAGCAACTCGAAGCTCCTTTTCTCTCTCTTTCTCTCTCTCTCTCTCTCTCTCTCTCTCTCTCTCTCTCTCAGCGCTCGGGATGCCTGACATTCAAGCCCAGGCAAAGTTCACGTGCATTAATTCCCCGGGTTTTCAGCGACATCAAGCGCCCGCGCGCAAACTTTGCAACATTTGTTAAACACCGGAGAGGCTCCGCGTACTGCTTCACGAAAGAGAGAAAGAGAGGGAGAGGAAAAAAAACGGCAAAGAAGCCAAAGAATGAAAATGAAAGAGAGAGAGAGAGAGAGAGAAATATAGAAGGAGTATAAGAGTGGCTGCGCGAAGCGAAGAAAAAGGACACGCGGTTGCGTACAGCGCGCCAAAGTAAATAGTAAATGTGAGACTCGGTGTCCACAATCAAAGCGATTTATTGCCGTCAGTAACGAATCTGTAATCTTAATCCATTTCCTTTTTCTGTTGCCTGCACAGAGAAACGGAGACGCACACGCGCGCGCACGCACGGGCCCTCTTTGCTCCTTCGATATCTCCCTCTCCCTCCCTACCCCTCGCATAAACCCATCTCTCTTTCCATCTCCCTTTCTCTCTTTCTTATATTTCCCGCGTAACGCAAGCGTATATACATACACAAGTGCAGACGGACGCATGCGTGTGTGCGGTCGGTGCCAGTGTCTCGAGGCGGTACACGATTGCGTCGCGTTCGGTTGGCCATGCATTATGCGCGACCGATAGCGCAGGAAGTCCTCCTCGTTGCTCGGACAAGCGCGGCAAAGAGGAGCTGCGACTGTCAATGTCGCCCCGCCGGAACAGGAGCGCAACTCCTGAAAGAGAGAGAGAAAGAGAAAGAGAGAAATAGGGAGGGAGCGAGGGAGCGATACGTATATATATATATATATATACATCTTCGCGGTACGCAAGTACACAAGGTAGGTGAGCTCGACTCGATTCCCCTTATTTTCTGACCATTTAATAATTTACTCACGTTCGCGCGTAATACCTGGAACGGTGGTGGGTTTCGGCGGCGAGAGAGGGATCCTCTTTATGCACGAAATGCAGAATGCGCGTATACGTATATATATATATATATATACATACACGCTCGCGTAAAGCCGGCGAGAGAGGAAAAGAGGGACGGGGACGCACCTTTTATAAAAGGCATTATCTCTCTCTTTCTTTCTATCTATCTATCTTGCTCTTTCTCTCTTTTTCTCTTTCTCTCTCTCTCTTTCGCTATACTCCCTTGTTCCGATTTCTCGGCGCTGCTCATCACGCTCGCGAGCTCCTTGAAAGACAAGCGCTTTATTTATAAAGATGCGGAGCCGTGCCGGACGTGCTTTCGCTACGTGACTAAGGGAGTTTCCGTTTTTTTCTATCTCTCTTTCTCTCTCCCTCTCGGCGTTTTTCTCGTTCTTTCTTCCCACTGCTCTTTGACTTCTCGAGCTCCTCTTTTTTTTCCCCGTCTTTCGTATCCACGCGTCGTCGCTCTCGTATTGTTTCACCGCGGACGTTAGATTTCTATTACATATATAATACATATACAACACGTTTATAAACGCGCCCGGACAGAACACGCGAGGCATCTAGACAACTGCGCTTGCGCTCCTCATTCTTTTTCCGAGGGATTTTATTAGATTTTTCAAGAAGGGAGAGAGAGAGAGAGAGAGAGAGAGGAATAGTCATCATGAATAATTCCGCTTAACGAGATAACGAGCGCTAGTAGAAAGAGAGAAAGAAAGAGAGAGAGAGAGAGAAGAAGCTCTAGTGGTGAATGCGCGGCACACTCACACACCACTCGAGGAGAATGTGCGCATAGTGGGTGGCCGTTTTTCGTTTTTGTACCAAGTGTGACTTGTATTCTCAATTCTTTAGCTCTGTGAATTGAAAATTTAAACGAGCGAATGAGCGCGCGCTCGCTCGCGGATAGCTGCATTCATTCCGTCGATCGCCTTGACTCGAACTTACAAAGTTTATTTCAAGTATCAAGCATCCACCGATACAGATTTTTCATTATTTAATTATACTATTTGTTAATGTCGCAAACGGATGAAGGCTTTACCTAGAAATAAATCGAATCGTGATAAATTAAAATATTGTACAAATAATCATTGTTGTCACACTTGCAAATTGATAAAAAATTTATCAAAGACCACTTTAACGTTAAAATATTTCGTTATGTGTACATAATTACGCTTATATTATTAAAGAAATTTTGTTACTTTGTTCCACTTTCGTTATGAGTTTCTCATTTATTCAAAATATGATCATAAATTTCGATAGACTAATTATCATTCAAATGGATATTATTTTTCGGATAATAAATCAGTTTATGAAAATCAATGGCTTACAATGTTTAAGAAACGTTTGTAGATAATTTCTAATAAATTCCAAGTTTATTAAAATTTATTTAGCAAAAAGATGCGTAAAAATCGGTACTATTTTCAAGAATGTCACCTTAACGCCTGACTCACTCTATTAATCGTAAACCTCGACATTTGTGACACGAATATGTGCGAAAATATTATGGATAATAAAACTTGGTTCAAATGTTGCATTAAAATGTAAGGGAGATGGCTTAAAGTTTCAGTTATACGTAAATAATAAAATAAATATTTAATGTGTGTCGGTAATCAACAAATCAAAAATTCATTATAAACACTTACAATTTTCCTAAAACAATTAGTATGTAAATTTTTATTATTATTATTGTTTTTTTTTTTTTTTTTTTTTTATTTATTTATTTTCAACTCGTCATTTAATAAATTACTAAAATATCAATGACGCTTATTATTCAAAGTGTGAATTGAATATTTATTTATTCGATAAACACATTTAACAGATGTAAAAAATTGAAAATATATTAAAAAAAAAAAATTAATTAAACTTTAAACAATTTCTTTCTTATCAAGACTTGTAGACTTTGAAGCACGACAATAAAGTTAAAAATGATAAATGAAAATATCTAATAAATTTTGTCAATAATTAATCCTTCTAATTATTTATAAGATAAGTAATATATCATAAATAATCGTTTCGTGATTAAAAAGTTATATTATTAGTTATTACTATCGTTCACTTTCAATTTAACCCTGCATGACCATAATTTTTCTATTGACATGAAAACATTTTTTTATTTTTTGTATTTGTTGAATGTTTATAAACATGGAAAAAGCAATAAAAAATTGAAAATAGCACTTATGCAACAGCACAGAAATTATTCGCATACGCGTTTACAGTAGGTTTTTAAAACGATATAGCTAATCTGCGTTATGTTTGGTCATGTAGGGTTAAGTAAAGCATAAATAATGTAATGAAATATATTTTCAAAAATAGAAATTAATTTACGTGAAATGAAATTTTATTTTGTGCAAAGAAAATAATTCAGCAATATTTATTTAATTGTATAGTTATTATCTCTATACGTCATTATTAATTAAAAAGTATCTTACACACGAAGATGTCAATGTAGAATTCGTCTCGTAAGAGTAAATAATACAGATTAATTATTATTTTCTGTATGACGAATTTCAAAATCTTATGTAATAGATATTACTGTTTTAAAATTTATATACTAAAATACAAACCTTAAAAACTCATTGTATTCAAGTCCATAATCTACTCAGCGAAAGAAAATATTGGATGAAATTTCAACCAGACATCATCTGTATATACCCATAACACGAAAAAGGTATCCCTTGATGAATTTTTTTATAATACTAACCAATTAGAAAATCAATACGCGCATTATTAATAATTATCTTCGAAAACAAGTATGTTAAGAGTCAAAAAGAAGTATAATTAATGCATAACAATATTAATTAATAACTGAATTACATATTAGTTTTACGTACTCGACAATTAACTTTAAGAAAATGATGCAACAATTATTTTTACATAATAAAAATGAAATTATCTATAATAAAATGCAATTTTTTTTTTTGTTTTTTTTTTTTTTAAATAATATTGTTGTACCGTTTGTTAATACACGCGCACGTAAATGATAAATTTTCTCAAGTACTCAAAGCAGACGTTGGATAAATCAACAACGTATCCGCGTGTCTCGTCACAATTAAGCAAAGAGGTCCATAAGTAAGACCTCAATTAACGTCCATCTCTCGGCTAATGTTTCGCGACGTGCACCTCGAGCGAGAATCGGAGTAGACGAGTCGTTGTGCAAGAAAATCACGCTGGATTACAATAACCGACGCGCGCGACTCCCGAAAACTAAAACTAAAAGCAAAAAAAAAAAAAAAAAAAAAAAAAAAAAAAAAAAAAAAATTAAGAAAAAGACGAGCTCGTCGTCGCGCAGAACGACGAGATGTCGGCGGCAGTTCTCGGGTAAAAGAAAAAGAGGGATAACCTGCAAGAATAATAAGCTGAAGAAACTGGAAGAAAAAAATTAGAGAGAGAGAGAGAGAGAGAGAAATGGAAAAAAGAAAGATGTAAATACACATTCAGAGAGATATGCGCTAACTGAACTAAGCGAGGGCAGCCCGCTCGCGATGCGGTATATACAAAAGATATACCAGTCTCCTCATTGCCATCGCCATCTAAATGAGGGACGAAGTAGCAGGAAAAGGAAGAAGGGAAGGCAACTTTATTCTTTCTCTCTCTCTCTCTCTCTCTCTCTCTTTCTTTATATCTCTCTTTCTCTTTCTCAGTCAGAGATTCGCGTTATTTCGCTTTGGTCGCGCGGTGAAAAACTTTAGTCAGAAGTCAGACGTCGATTCGGGCTCCCGTACTATCATCGGTACCGGGGAGTCCAATAATTTTGCGGCGGACAGGTAGAACTAATTTTCAATGCCATTATTTAGCGCAGCGCGCCGCCGCCGCCACCGCCGCCGCCGCCGTCAAGCGATGATATTCCCTCGCTCGCTCGCGCGAACCTCTCGCGGATTGTTATTTCGTCCTCTCTTCCTCCCTCGCTCCTTTCTCTCTCTCTCTCTCTCTCTCTCTCTCTCTCTCTCTCTGTTTCTTTCTTACTCTGTTCATCCGTGGAAGTGCAGGAGCGCGCATGAAACTAGAAGGGGCGCCCCTTTTCTACCTGGACGGTATATATTCTCTTTCTCTTTCTCTCGAAGAAGAAGCGAGTGAGCGAGCGAGAAGAGCAGGCGCGCGCGGTGATTGCCTTTTGCACATCAAAAGAGAGGCGGCGACGCTGGCTACCGTTTTGCTGTTATTGAATTATAAGAGACCAGTCCCCTTAATGGATCGCTCTCGAGCCAGCGGCGGCTATCCGCTCCGCTTTTGCCTTTTCTCTCTCTCTCTCTCTCTCTCTCTTGCTATCCATCTCCTTCGTGCAAAAGAAGATGATACGCGCAGCTTATGTTTGCACAAAGTGCCCTCCGCTCTCTCTTTTTCTCTCTCTCTCTCTCTCTCTCTCTCTCTCTTACTCTTTCTCAAGCAACTCTGTGCGTGCGCTCACGAGAAGAAGAGTCCCACTGGGACGAGATATGTATATAAGATCGGAGGGATGAGGAGAGTTATTTCGCTCGATCGATTTACCGGGGCTCCCGCGTACCTCTTTCTCCCGTTGCTTCTCTCCAAGTTGTTTGACTATTCCACTTCTCTCCCTCTCTCTCAAGACCATAATTGACTTTTTGATCTGTGGGAATCTGAATAATAGTTACGCCGCGCAGACAGGCAGTAGCGGCTTCATTTTTCGCTTTCGTCTTTTTATTCGGTTTTATATGCTCCCCTTCTCCCTCTTCCCCTTTCTTTCTCTCTCTCTCTCTCTTTCTCTCTCGCTCTCTTTTTCTCTTTCGCCGACGCTATATTTGTTTTTACATTTACAGAATTAGCCGCGCGCTGATTGATTTTCATTATGATTCCATTACACGCGCTTCGCATTATCTTGCCCTCTCCCCCTCATCCTTTATTTACGAATACCCTCGAGCTCGCGCAAATTGTAAACGCATCCGAGGCGATTTCGAGAGAGAACAACGAGCTCTCGAAATTAACTGGACCGAAATTTTCGTACGATCGCGCGAGTCGAGAGATGATTGTTCGTGCGTGCTTTGTTGATGCTTCGAAGAAAATTTTGTCTTCTCGAGGCGCGAGATGACTCGTCTCATTTCGATCCAAAGATGTTGATCTGAATTCTCGAATGACTTGCTACTTGAGGTAATACATAATTTTACTGTAATTTACATACCATAATTAATTATCCACGCGCTCCCCTTCCTACATCTATACGACTTTTTACACGTGCTTTCCAATTATTTTTACATTATACCAATATATTGTCAAAACATATTCGAGATAATAACATATTCTAGTGAATAATTTTCAATCTTTAACATTTCAAAAGATATTCTACAAGGAAAACAATAAAATTGAAAAAAAGAGAGAGAGAGAGAGAGAGAGAGAAAATAAAAATTTTTATTTTTAACGATTTCATAAATGCCCGATGATCGTTACAACTAATGCATTAGTATTTTGTTGAATATCGTTATTGATGCTTTAACCGGTAAATGTTTCGCGCCAAGAGAAAGCCAAGACCTACGCGTGGATGTACTTTTATGCGCAAGTGCTCGAACTCGCGGTAAAATTACCTTCTCGGCTATATTATTTTTAATTTCATACAATTAATGTAAGCGATTATTGAATAATATTACGATTAAACGTTAATATTAAGATATAAATTAAAAAAGCAAACGAATCGCAACTCGTATTAATTAAACTTTATAATAAATATATTGTATCTTTAAATACCTTATAAGTAGAATATCTCAAGTACGATCAAAATTTTATTAACATTAAAATAACATTAACTGTAATTTTGTCAGTTGTAATAAAATTTATTTAATCCTTTTACATTAATAAATTGATATTACCTCCAATTTTAATATTTTATTTTAGTTCTTTACTTGTTTGTAGAAATTTTATTTTATGAAATAAAACAGAAATTCTGTTGCCTCTGTATAACTCATTAAGCAGAATCGCTAAAAATTTATTTGATAAGATATTTGTTTGATTTTAGATAATAAGAAAAAAGAAAGAAGTTGAATTAAAATAAATTATTTTAAAAAATATTCATTTTTTTTATTACAGACAGTCGATGAAAATATTAATGATAAGGAACGATTATAATTGATAATAATTTAAAAAAAAGTATCATTTCGGCATAAATAACAATCAATCGATTCAATTATAATTTTATACAAATTTATTACAAAAGTAATTCATGCACAGTTAACATAATTCAATGGTAATTATTAAACTTAATAAAACGGTTCATATATACACAATGTATTTAAATGATAATGTCGAAATGAATCGCGGCGCTCGAAGGTCAAGTTGTTTATAATTTTTTAATAATCAATGACATCCATGAAAACTCGCGCTCGTTATTATTGCACATCGCACTACTTGACCTAGTGAAGCGATTAATTAATAATTGTTTTTAGCGCGACGCAAGCGCGTCGAGACGTTATTTCTTTTACTTATTTTTTTTTCCTTTTTCTTTTCCTTTTTCTTTTTCTTTTTCTTTTTTATTTTATAATACGATCGCGACGCGCGATTTCTTTTCGCCTTTTTCTCACTGACCTGCATTGCGGAATGAGCGATGTCCCGGTCCGGGAACCATTGTATTTAAATGACGTAGTAATGAAAAACAGGTGCTTCTTCTAAATTTAGCCCGGAAAGGACAACGGAAAAATGAATCGTCGAGGCGAGCGCTGCCTCCTCCTCCTCCTCCGGAGAAGATGACTATAGGAGGGGATAAGTGCATCGAGAGGGAGATAAAAACGAATTTAAGCGCATTGTGCACTTAACTGCCGATGCAATTAGAGTCGGAAGAGCGATAAAGGCGTTCGGTTAATTTATTTGGATGAATTAATAAAGAAAAATTGAGCGACGCCGGCTCGGACATGACGACGACGATGACGACGACGCGCTTCTTTTATTAGCGTAAAAGTTTGAAATTGCGTTTTCCACAAAAAGGCCTTCTGCAGCCTTCGTCGTTGGAGTACGTAGCGTTCCAGCTCTTTCGTAAAGAGATAGTAAGAGAGAAAGAGAGAAGGAAAATTTATAGCAAAAAGAAAGTACCACCATAAAACGGCTCGAGCGCGCTTCTCGAAGATAGGACGAACGCGTCGCCCGCGTATATGTACAAAAAGGCAAACTATTAGAGAAGCCAGTGAAAAAAAGATCGGCGCGCAGAAGCGCATAAAAGAGTAAAAGAGTGGCCAGGCCGCCGCCGCCGCTCGGCCGTATGTATGTCTGCGTGTGCGCGTGTGGAATGTCTCATGTATATGAAAATGTGAGCGATATCGAAGATGCGCGCCGGCCGCGGTACTTACCACGAGAAGGAAGAGGGGGAGGAGGAGAGAGGGACACGGCCGAGTGTCTCTGGAATGATTATCATGCGAGAGGGAGAGAAAAACGGAGGTCTTAGGTCGACGCGCGCGCGCGCGCTATACGAAGGATACCGAGAGAAAGAGAGAGAGAGAGAGAGAGAGAGAGAGAGAGAACAAGAGAAGAAGAAGGAGGAGAGGGTCATCGGTTGCACGGAGAACGAGAGAGGCTGTACTCGAGGGGGCATCGGAGAAACGAAGACGTCCAGAGATCGAGGAGTACGCGTGCGAGAAAGACGGAGGCTGAGCTGCTTCTCTCCGAGAGCGGTGCATCGGTCACACATACGCTCGCACACGCGCGCGCTCGCTCGCTCTCTCGCGAGCGAGCGCTACACCAACGGTGCGAGCCGTACCGACATATACGGCATAGGCGCTAGCATCGAGGGGCACGGCCCCGCGTACGTCTATTCTCCATCTACCTGTGTGCCGCTGCGATATATCGCCATCTCTACTTACGCGCGTGCCTCGCCTGGTCATATCCAAGCTGATGGGATTATTGCCCCTTTTTACCGACGAGTCTCTTTCGATCTTTGGTCAGTTGCGATATCGGCAACGAGCGCCGATATCTTTGGCCCACCTGTGGCCTACGACGCAAAATTATAACTTCTCCTTGCGCCAACTTAAAGCCTTGGATTTAAAGACGCGAAAACTAAATATATCGCAGCTTCGTTGAATATCGCGTTGGTGCCGATTTGCGAATTTTATGCTTCGAGTTATATTGAAAATATTATGTATGTATATGTCTTTTCAATATTGCAAAGTATACGAATGAATCGAAATTAAAGATTATACAGCCGTTATGATGTAATTACGAAAGAAAATAAAAAATTTACCATTAAAAAGAGAAAAAATGGATTTTAAAGAAATATATATATACACATAAACCAGTGAGACGCGCACTTTATCAAGTTGCGTATTAATCATAATAATGTGCTTACTCGACAGAAAATGGGTGATATTAAAATGCATGTCAGGTATTACGTAGTATACATATGGGTACTAATCTAGTTACTCACCTACTAAAGTTATACGTAATATTATATATATATTAACGCGCTGTTTATAACTTTTTTCTTTGGAAGCAAAGCTGTACGTGATCTCCATGCTTTTCATACTAGATACGAATATATAACATTTTATCATAATTCAGTTGCTGCTGAGCGCAATAATTGATCAATACCAACAAAATAATTTGTTTGATTACAAAATATTATTGGTTTTACTGTTTTTTCATTCTGATAATCATTATGATGTAATGATTATAATAGAGGATAATTTTGATATATTTGATTAATTCTAAGCAACTTTTATTCTCTACGAAATTTTTATGATACTATGATTTATATATACAATATTTTAAACTTATCTTCTCGAATCATGTTAAAAAAAGATTAGAATTTAAAGTCATTCATAATCTTATGCATCAAATTTACATGATAAAGTTTACTCATAAATTTTATAACAATATATATTGAAAGTTATTATCGAGAGAGTTATATTCACATTCTAGCTCAAGAGAATTATAAAATCACTTTAATAATTCACCTAAGAAATAATAAAATACTGAGAGAAAGTATTTAAACTTGATATTTAAAATCGAGATTTTTAAATGACAGTAGGAACGTTAAATTTATAAAAATTAATTAACTTGAATAAATAATTATATGTCAACCATATGTTTGCGTTAATGACATTTTTAAGAAATGTATAAAAATATCAAACGAAAGAAACGTATAAAAATATCAATAATAATATTAAAATGTTTCTCATTTAAAACACAATTTAAAATTTATACAGTTCATTATAATTTTAATTGTTTCATTATCTTTACGCGATATTAAATTCACATAATATCCCAGAAATATTTTTCGTTTCGTTATTATTTGATAATATTATTAAAATATTTTCAAAAATTTTATTTAAGCTAATTGTAATAATGAAAATAGTCATTAAAATAATCAATGTAGAATAGAAGTAAATGTATAATTTCTACTGTTGAGAATCTCAATTTGGCTCTTTAAAAAGTTTTTAAAATGGTATGTTATAAAACGTTTGAAATTATGCCATAATAAGAGTAAAATGTCACTTAATATTTGATTTCGAGCCAAAAAAATAACTTGAAACCCATATTATTAATAAAATTCTTTTTTAAAAATAACGCATCTAATAGAAAATCAAGCAAATTATTTAATTTTAAAATAACAAAAACAAAATGATATTCGATAAAGTAATAAAGGAATAGAGAATACACGAAGGGAAAAAAATCCACTAATCTGTTTAAGAATCGCTCAGTATCTTCACATGTTAATCGAGTAATGCGCAACATTCCTCGTACACAACGAATAATTATTATCGTCGCGCGCGCGCGCGCGGTAATGCGACTCATCATTGCCTCTCCCACTTACGTATTTCTTTTTTTTTTTTTTTTTTTTTCTCCTTTTTTAGTTTAAATTACAACTCTCTATGTCAATGCACGTGTATACATCTGAGTTTTTACAATACAAACGCTGTGTATCATATGCGGTATTTTCACCAGGCTCTAATATTTAATGTACGCGTAGTACCAGCGAATATCGATACATTGAGCGCAGCAGCGCCACAACGGCCGATCGCCAAAACGTGCTATACCGATCTCCAGATATTGTTCTGCTCGTCTTTCACGTGAAGTTAATCTATAATCTGTATCTCCATTTCAATGCGCGACGATTCCGTCTGATAGTTTAAATAAGACGATCTACCTTAGAAAACAGCTCTTCTAAGCTCCTTCGTTTTACTTAGATAGCAGAAACTTAGAAAGCGCGAAAACCAAAAGAGCGAAAATCATCGATGGCGGGTTAGATGGAAGAGTACGACGACACAGGGTGGACGACATATTCCCGCGCGCGTATTCTGCCTCTCCGGAATGACCGAATTAGCGTCGCTCGTTTGCACGTATACTTGCCTACATATGTAAAACACCGGTGTATATATATATAAAGTTTCGTATATATAGTATGTATATAGAGTTTCGAGCGAGTATTACATATGTATATGTATATATATACGCGTGCGCACACGGATGTGTGAGAGTGTTATACAGGCGAGGGAATAGCCGGTCGGGCGCACGCGAGAGAGGAGAGGCTGCGCGCATGGCACTTTTGCGCGATCGGTGACCTCTCGGTGGCCTTTCGGCTTTGCAGCCGCGCTCTCGCACCTATATAGATACATCTATGCACAACGTGTTGCACGTACGCGTGTGCTCCGTGCACACCGTGAAGACACGCGACTGACACGGAAAACTAGCTGCGCAGGTTGATGCGCCGCGCGCTTCGCGGTCTAATCAACTCGGAGACGGATGTATCAATTTTTTTTTCTTTATTGCAATATAATATTGAGCTTCGAAGCTTCTTTCTCAATGTTTTTTTTTTTTTTTTTTATTTTTTTATTACAGTTAAAGTTTCATTTCCTCTTGTACGTTATTTAATAATATTTAAAATATAAATTCAAAATTTTTTCATAACGTTATATCGATATCGCTAGCGATCGATTTAAAGGAATTATAACAAGTAATAACTATCAATTCTTAAATATTTCAATTAACATTAAAATCCACTTAAATATTATGTAAGTATATTGCTAATGCCCGTAGTCCTCGCGCTTTTCTATGTAAAAGTTGGCACTTGAATGCCTTGCATAAAAATTGTTAAAATTACTTTGACGAAAATTTTAAACAGCTACATATGTAAACGCTTATATTTTTTCGTTCAATGCGTTAATTATTTTTTTTTTTTTTTTTTTTTTTTATTTTTTTTTGAATAAACTTACATTTTGTTAGTAAAACGTTAAATTTTAATTTTCATTATTGCAAATAGTGTACATTGAGAAAAAGACATTTAAAAAATATTTTAAATGTTTGAAATATTTTTACATAATCTTAAAATATATATTAAACGTTTTTCGTCGTTTAAAAAAATCTCGATTTAAAAATAGTATAAATTCGCGTATAATGATAAATAAAATAAAAATAAATATACAATAAATATTGTAGCGAGCGACGAATATTTATTAAAAAAAAAAAACAAAACAAAAAAAAACAAAAAAAAAATCAACGAATCAATTTCGATTTTTCGTCAGCACCATTTTACTGCTATATATCTTACATGGATTGTACGCTGCTGCTATTATTTACCTCCATCTTTATATGGCTACGGGTGCGGCTATTGTTAAGGAGCAGGTTCAATGAAAATAATAACCAGTTTTCAAAAACCTTGTCTAAAACCTCACCGGAGAATTAAAAAAATTTTCAGTGGGATAATTTTACCCTTTCTCGAAAATCTTTCGTCATCGTAACTACCTTAATATAAATAAATATTTCTAAGGTGATATTCCGTGCATATATATTAACAATTAAATTTATATTACAAATATACAGGATAATGAAAACAATGATAATTAAATTTGAATGCTTAAACATAATTACAATAATGAGTTTACTTTTATTTTTATAAAAGATTATTAATATTATTTTCCTCTTAATATTTTTATTGTTTATTTTTTTTTTTACAACAATAAACATAATTTACTGGTTTCAAAGTAATGCAAAAATACGCGCACATGTATAATGTGTATCTGATATAGATGATTGTATTATATTATTGGTGCTATAAATATAATTAATTATCTGTTGTAACGCTAAGAAACCATCTCGAAACCTATGAAATGATGATCATTTGTTCGATCCGATTCTGGGTTACATGGCTTCGCCAATCACTTTCTACGCGTGATATGACTTTGCGATCGCGCGGAGTAGCATCTTCTCGCCCACTCGTAATATATACTATCTTCAATCACCTTTTATTATAAAACCTAATGAATTCCAAAGTTTTTCAAAAGAACTGACTTTCGTTAGTTTCGCGTTAAACCTTTCACGCTTCAAGACGTCACATTGAAATCGTCTTTCAAAACGCGAGATTTAATGCATAAATTAATAAAAGCGAATTTGTATAAAAAAGAAAATTTTATTTGACTAATATATATATATGTATATGTATCATGTGACTAATAATAAGATAGTACATTGTCATTAATTTAACAAATTAATTGCTCTAATAGCTTAAATAATTTAAGTATTTTATTTTAGTTCTGAATTGAAAAATTAAATAACAACTATTTATGATTAATAAATATTGTTTTCTTTTACACATCAAAATTTGATATCTCTGAGTAACAAATCTTTACCTTTACAAATAATGTTTAAATAATAAAAAAATAATAATATTTAAAAATTCACTTACTTATGTATTATTGAAAAATTATTAATTTGGTCAATGAAAATCGCTATTTATTATTTTAAATGCGTATCGAGGACTGTCCAAAATACTGAAAAATAAGTCAAAGAAGAAGGAAGTCTCACTAGTTCAACAAAAGCCCTTAACTTAACAAATTTCAGGTTAGACTAAAAAATTTAATTAAAAACTACACACACAAAACTGAGTCTGAAAAATTCGGATAAAAGACTGTAATGATTACAAGTATCATATGTACTACTGAAATTTTTTCTTCATAAATATTAAATAATGGTAAAAAAATAAAATTACAATGTATTGCGAATGTGGCAATGTCGCAAAATTAGAAACCATGCACGTTGGCTAGCTTGTAAATCATATAACGTTGTCAAATCGAAAAGGAAGTAATAAATAATCAAATTATATAAATATCTAAATAATATTATTGTTTTAGAATGAGATGTTAAAAATATATTTTATTCGCTTGATAAATTCTGAAAGTCTTATTTATTTTATTTTAAATTCAATGTGTGAGAAAAACTACTACTTTATCAAATGACTTTTTCAATCTCTTCATTGACTCAGGAATGGCGCGCGATCGTCACGAGATTAAAAAAATTAATTTTTTATTTCAACAAGATCTGAATAAGTAAAAATAGATAATTTATACTGAATTATAAATTTCTTTACAATCATAAATCTGTAAAATGAAATTTACTTCAATGTTAATAAATTTTAATTATATCATTCTATCTACTTGTAATTATCTGAAATTTTACAAGGTATTTTCGAATAAAAAAAACTTTTTTATATTATGATTATGTCGAATTTATTCACTTTACATTATTAACTTTTCACTGTATCATCCATTTTAAAGTTCACGTGGCAGTATCACGATAAAATCGCATATACGAACACAATGTCATTTATTTCATCTTCTAATATTTTGTTATTATCTCAATAATCACACACGCAACTTACACTGACGGAATTACATTAATTCTTGTATAAAAATGCAAAGAAATATTCCAATGTGCATTTCAAAAACTACAGCAATGAATATATAAGATCAGAACACATTTTTTTTTATAAATTAATAATAATTAATTATAATATTATTATTATCTCATATGACAAAAAATTACAATATATCGATATACAAATTATAAAATATTAATAAGAAATTGAGTAAAATAATTATTATAAATTGACTAGAACAATTGATTAAATTGATACTATACTTTTAACACAAAACTATTTTGCTACATAATTTTTTTTTTTTTAATATTTAAATGATACACTAAATGGCAAGAAATTATTATGACGTGCGCAAAGGAGAATAAAGTTGAAATAAATTTAAACTCACGCATCGATTGCTCAAATGATACTTGGCAAACATTCGCGCCAACATTTTCTCCCGATATAACACAAATTATTTTTCTTTTGGAATAAGACTTTCTGTACGTAAAGCTAATTTTGATTGTTTCACATTCATCGTTCATAAACCATAATTAATGTTTTTTAAATTCTACAATAATAGCATTATAAATATAAGTTAAAAGTAATTATAATAATATACAAAAATCTATAATAAATTGAAAAAGTATAAAATTATGTGAACAGCTAAGATAAATTTTTAAGTGTACACTGTAAAAATATCAAAATCGTAAAAGAAACTTTTTGATAATTTTATGATTGACTTATAAATAATTGACTTGTAAAAATGATTATTGTAGTTGATTTAGCACAAGGAATTTTGTAAAACTAAACATACGCCTTTATGCAAAGATCGTTGCGTGTAGTGGTATGTTCTTTAACTTTTTTCTCTGCAGTTTTTATTGATCACTTTTTAAACTTTATTTTCATTCTATACCTACGTTATGATTATTTTGTTACAAATTATTATGTGTAAAAATACTATATAAGATTTCACACAAATATTTTCTACATTCATTAAAAAACTCAATCTACTTGTATTTTATAATGTCAAAAAAACACGATTTAAATATCAAAATATTTATATTAAAACATGATTTAGAAAAAATAATTAATAATCGATTATTTCAATAATAATCTTAATGATGTATCTTTTAAAGATGCAATGAAATGTATTTCTAATAATGAATGAGAGCATCACAGCAATTTAGCCACTTTCCAAAATTTGATATATTTATTTTATTTTCCTTCGCTTTTATTTTTACGAAACAATTCTTAAAAATGTAAATAATTATAAATTATTATGTTATTTTTAATAGATAATTTTTATAATATATAGACTATCTCATTTTAATGATGGATTATGATTTTTTAATATTTTTTACAGTGTACTATGATGCAAATATATAATCAGAGCATTGCATCTTTGTTATTTAAATTTTGATAAAGAATTGAAATGTATTGCTATTATACCTACTCGATTAAAAGCATAATTATAAAAATATAATTTTAAAAGTAAAATTATAAAATTAAAATATAAGAAAAATGAATGTTTAATTTGTTGAAGTCAGTATATAGCTCAAGTATAAGAAAAGTAATTGTGCAGTTTGAGATATCACGATAAAATTTCTGTCAGAATTTTATCAGATTTTATACTTTCGAAAGATGCTTATGCTGCCATGTTATATTTCAACATAAATTTAAAGAAAATAATGAGCGCAAAATGACTGGCAGTCACAAACTTAACTAGTATAATTAAATTTGATAAAAAATTGTTTGGTCCAAAATTTATTGTTACTAAACATTTGAATGCCGTGTAAATTATAGATAAAGTTTAAAGCGATAGATAAAAGTATCAAAAGAAGCTTTACCCAGATAACGATCTTATTAATAAATGTTTCTCTAATTTCGCAGAGCAGATAGAAGTTCGACTTCTAAAATGCGATCCTCGACTATTCGCGAGGCAATAAGAGCAGCCTTTCTAAAAGGCAATGGGCACCTTGACTCGAGAACAGCGAGCAAGTGCCTCTTAACGGCTCGGTAGAAATTAGAGCATCGAGTGTATATATATCTTTAGGTATATATATTTGTATATATATATATATATATATTTTTTTTTTTCATATATATTTAATATTGTTACTCGCACGCACAGGTTATCGTCGCAATCCACACCATTCTCATACCGTAACATCGCACAGTTCAAAGTCGGATTTTCGCCCGAATAAAGCGCTTGGTGCATCGGGGAGCAAGCCTTGAAAAGAGACAGAGAAAGAAAGAGAGAGAGAGTGAGAGAGAGAGAGGGGGGGGGGGAGAGCTCAGGCGAAATTCAAAGGTTCAAGGGTCTTGCTAGAGCAGGGCTTTGCGTCGTCGGCTTGTTGCGGTTGCGGTTGCTCTTGCTGCTGCTGCTGGGGTGCTTGGTCCTTATTCTGTCTCCATGATTCTTGCCAGCGCGCGTCCTTGGCCTTCTTCTCCTCGAGGCTCTTCATCGCCGCGGACTGCCACTGCTCGATGTTGGCCGTCGTTTTATCGGTTCTTTGCACGTGCTCGTAGCCTTGCATCCAATATTCCTGTATTTCGCTCCTCGTTACCGAGGTCCGCGTCGTCTTTTTGACGCCGTCCTTGCCGACACCGCCACCGGCTCCTCGAGGCCGAGCTTTGTCGGCGGACTGGATGGGCAGTTTCTTGGGCGGGATTTTCTTTTTGCTGTCGTCGGTGCTGAAGCTCGTCTTGGTTTGACTAGCGGTCATGTTGCCGGCACTGTTGCCATCGGCGTCGCGACGCCTGCGTTGCCTTCGCCGCTCGGTCTCGACCTCTCTTTCCTTCTCGGCGACGGCGGCCTGGTGGCGTGGATCCTCCATCTCCTCGTCGAATTGATTGGAAGTGAGGAAGTGGTCGCGCGCCGAGGCCCAGTGGTCCTTGCGCGGTTTATTATTGTTGCCATTGTTCGAGTCTACGCTGGTTCGATGCTTGCGCGAATTCTTGGCCACCCAAGGTGGTGGCTGCTTCGATCGGACCGCGTCTTTCAAAGTTGCCTGAAATAACTTTCTTTTTATTATCCAACGCCTATAAAAATCTAATTCGTGCACCAATTCATGCGAAATAAATAAAGCTGCATTTTTTTAACTGTGAAAATCAATAAATATTGCGTAAAATATTTAATACAAGTTTTAGTAAATAATATTTTAAAGTTGTCAGTATATTTTATTGATTTACAAAGTAATTCAACGTGGTGTTCTCAATTTGCCTTATTGAACATGAATTTTAAAGTAAAGATGCGATTACTGTACAGAAATGGCAAGTTAAAATAAATAAAAATAAACTATTTATAAAATTAAATTATTTTTAATATGTAATTATATAAATTTATCATTGTGTAAAAACTGAATATTATAAGCTAACGAAAAAATTTTTTTATTTTTCTCCAAACACAACATAAAATAAAATTGTTCTCAATAATACACAGCAAAATATAAAATTGATGAGAAAAGTCGTCAACTACTAACCCCGGATGAGGAGCTGTCGACGGGCTTGTAGAGCTGCTGGGTCGGGTCGTCCTCGCCCGGGGGTGCGTGGCAGCTGGACCTGGTGCGTCCGTGCAGCCAGGAGAGGAGGAACGAGAAGAGGGCGCAGGAGAGTCCTAGGGCCGCGGTGGCCGTCAGCTGCGAGCGCGTCCTTCGTGGCACCCAGCCGCTCCCGTGGTATTCGAAGACCGAGAGGGCGAGAAGCGCGCTGCTCGTCGTGTACGATATACCGATGCTCGTGAAGATCCAGGCGTTCTAAAGTAGCCCAACAACCCGTAACGGGGCAAAGATTAAATGCGGTGCGGTGAAACGCATCCGGGTGTGTCGGAGTGCTCGAGATGATAGTGACGCTCTTTCTGTCGTTAGGATAAGCGAGTTGCTGTGTTACATGCGCCCGGCGAACTATTCGACGCCGGCCTGATTTTTATCGTGGAATGTAGGCGGAATGAGGTTTTTACCTTTATGGACGGTGCGTGTATGAGAAAGCCGCGCGGTATATGATTTTTATTTTTTTTCTTTTTTTTTTTTTTTTTTTTTTAACAGGAAAGCTTTATGTTTATAAATTTTCAATTATTATTTAAATAATGTACTTAAAAATACTTTATAATCATTAAGTCATTTAATTTATAAATAAAATTTAGGATAAACATATAATTTAATGTATATTTGAAATTTCATTCAAGTGCATTATGCAAAACTTAACTTCGAATTTTAATATTACAAATTTTTTAAATAATTTTATTAGTATTTATGCAATTTTATATTAATATTTTTATCAACATAATGCAATACATCATTAGAAAAATAATTGTATAAAGTAATAGTAAATAAAATTTTTAAACTTTACTATATTTAGAATATTTATGACTCTTAAATGATTGTTTGATCATTAAAAACACGAGTAAATAAATAAATTAAAAATATATAAATTCTCTTAAAATAAATCTTTGATGGTTAATTAATATATTTTCTTTCATTTTTTATCAAGAATAATTATGCAGAATCAGTTACCATCTACATTATTAACAATAAAATTTGCAAAAGACGCTAGTTTAATACACTTTTTTAAAGAATATTGTCATTTTTTTTATAAAAAATGTTATATACTAATGAAAAGTTATTTTTTAAAGATATTTTGAGAATATATAACTTAAAAGCTTTGAGGTAAAATGAAAAAATTATAACAAAAATTAAGTATAAATTAATTGTCGTAAAATAAGTTATAAGGTAAAATTTAAAATTATCTTTACATCGAGATTAGAAAATCAGTAAAAACGCGAAGACAATAAGCACACAATGAAAGCAATTGAAATATATTAAACCAACACCTTTGATAGATATTTTATACCAATTTTTAAATTTATATGAGCACCTTTTAAATTTCAAGCAAATATTTAAAGTTGCACATCAAAGAATAAACTTAAAAATACAATAATCGAAGTACCAGAAAACTTTTTAATACTATGTATATTCACCTTATTGAACTGCATTTTAATTATATAAATTTTATTATTAATTTTTTTTTTCAATTATTATTCACGCAATTAAAAAAAAAAAAAAAAAACTGTGTATGCACTTTAATTATGATTGTTTAAAAATCTAAATAATCTATTTTGCAGCACTTGAGACAAAAAATAAAAGGAAAAAACAAGAAGCAGCGTTTAAAGAAAAATATAGAAGGTGGTTTATAAATAAAAAATAAATACGCATACTTTCTTGATAGCTTTTTTTGAGGCACGATATGATATTGTTGATGAGGTTTGTTTTTTGGTCGACTACGACGAATTACTTAAGAGGGATGAGAAAGAAAATTTTTATTCTTACCAGTCGTGCCCAATTAAAGGGAAAGAAGTATACGACGTGCGAGATGTCCAAAAACAGAAGCAGCGCAGTTATTAACAGGCAGAAGACCGCAACAAAGATCATGAAGCGAAGCCTTCCAACTAGTGGTAGCATAAAGAGACTGACCTTAGCAGTTCCTGAGCTACATAACGTTGCCAAACACGCTGCTGATGATAACTAAATAAATTTTTATAATTAAATTATATCCAACTTCTTTTTCTTTTTTTTTTTTTTTTTTATTAGTATTATTATGTGCATAACACGCATAATTATTATTTATTGCAGTATAAGAAATTATAAATGAAATAAATATTGTTAAAGTTATATTTGAAAAGGATATTCTCTAAAATATCCGTTCCAAGATTTTCAAAAATACCTATAATTGCATAGTTACATATAAACGTTTACTCTCGTGCAATTAGCGCGTAACATCCATCGAGCCACGTAAAAATCGGGTTAAATGAAGTGGAATTGAGAAAAAGCGCGAGCGAAGAGTAAAATCGTCGATCAATTGCGAAATATATTTTCCGTCAGTCTCTTGCGGCGAATTTTCATGCGAATCCACGCGAGAACCCGAGTACTTTCAAACTTATCATTAAAATATTTCATCCCTGCATTAAGGCAGTTAAACATTTTTCGCTACTTTGAACTGCTAAAGTTCGTACGACCGCGAATCCGTAGTGTAGTTGTTTACGAGCATAATGTACGTATATATATATATATATACACACATGTGTATGTAATACAAAAAGAGGGAAACATGCCATTGCATAGCTCAAGTATGCGCAATACACGATATAAATATACCCAAACACGCGATTCAATTCTCTTCGAGTAGCTAGCGCGCGAAAATAACTTTACCCTCTTCTTGTTCTGTTAACCCTTCGATGTACGTTTATCTTTTGTGGAGCATTCAAATAATTGCGCTTAGTTCGAATTATAATAACGTGAATATCGACTCACGCCAACGATCTATCGTTATATTAAAAAAAAAAAAATGATAAATTTTTTCAACGTACGATCTATTTTTTATAACGAAGTTATGAAAAAGTAATTGTATTTTTAATCGAATTTCCAACTTTATGCCATTTAATTCAATATATATATACGTTAAATTAAACTGAGAGAAAATTTTACACTGATAATTATCTAATTTTATTGGAATAAAACAGTGCTCGATAATTCATTACGATTAGACAGATTAAACGGTACATAGTTAGCATTACAATATTTGCAATTTAATATTTCGAAATTTTCGTAATGTTAACGTGCAGAGTTTCAATATCTGTAGAATATAACCAATAAACGTGATATTAATTGAAATTTCAACATCGATAATATTGTATCACTAGACACAATACACGAAAAAAAAAAAAAAAATTTCTTTTACTAAATTTACTAAATATTTTTATTGAACGTAAAACTATGAGTACTTTAAAATCGGTAATATAAAAAATTCAAGTGCATAAATAATAGTTATATAGTTTAGGCTCATTATTATTATATTCACAATATGAAAGCGTCGTTTTGGTGATAACATAGATGATAATAATAATAATAATAATAATAATATGATTAATAATGATAATAATAAGAATATAAGGTGATGACGGGACTTACAAGCAAGAATAGTCTAACGAGTCCAGTGGCCGTTTTGAGGTGGCCCTGGATATCGCAGTAAAAAATCAGATGGCTGGTCCTTGGCCAGGGCATGGTGTTCGCGGAAGAGCCGTGACGGTGATCACCGTGCCCATAATTCCCACGATAATTCGCGTGCGAATCCCAGGAGTGGACCGTCGAGTGTATCCCGGGAGAATCCAGCTCCGAAGATTGAGAGCTGATGCGCCCTCCCGTTCGGCTGCCTGCTGCGTTTAAATCGATAGCATTGCTAACATCGGCCGATCGCGTTTTTCTCCTTTTCTTTTCTCCCTTCGTCTCTACCTTTTTTTACTTTTACCAAATCCCTTCCTTATCCATTCCACGAGCTTGATTCTTCTTCCCACCCCCTGCCTTCTCTCAATCTCTTTCTCCTCTCGCTCTCTATGCCTCTCTCTCTCTCTCTCTCTCTCTCTCTCTCTCGCTTTTTCCTATCTTCCGCGAGACTGCATACTTTTTTTCGGCGCTATTAGTTCACAAAAGGATAACCGTGTCCGAGCGGGCGGCTTTCGGGGCCGATTTTTCGCCCGTAAAATATAGCCGCTGTGCCGCTGGACCCTTTCAACCCTTGCACGTTTACGTTTTATCGAACATCGAGTCAAACTAATGTGTCGCACTGCCTCCGTAGCCTGAGTATTCATAATTGATTTTTATGTTCGTACCGGTCAATACATAACTTGTCGATATCGCCCCGTTATTGTGGTGTATATTTTGACTCGATTTTATTAATGTACTTCTATACGAAGGTCGTTTTTAATCGAGCCCTAAGCTCCTGCGAATACATATCTTCGACGATGCACAAATTGAATTCGAATCGCTAATTACTATGAAAAAATTGTTGTGGTGACGTCACTTATTTATATCAACCGATAAAATTAGTACTACAATGAAACTTTACGAATACTAAAATTGTCAATAAATCGTTAATTAATTAATAAATCACTTACGCATACAAAATGAATGTGTAACCTTATTAATGAAAATTAAGAATTTCATAAATCTCAAGCCAAACCGTTAATGTTAATTTCAATTCAGATGAAGTAACAATATTATCGAATTTGAATAAAACAAACGGCAAAATCATTTCTTCGATTACAAAGCGATGTTCTGCTAAAATATTATGTAGATCAAATTTTCCTTGTCATTTGCGTGACTGTTACGTACGCACGTATGTAGGTACGTAAGGCAACGTGAAGCAAGAAATCTTGAACCAATTGGAAATGTTAACCCCAAGGTTCCGTTGTAGATGTATTGTCGGATCCTTATTTACACAAGTTGTAGACTTATGATCCGAGATAAAACGAAGCGAAAGAGTGAAAATCGAAAGTCATGCTTCGAGACTCGAGAGAAGCCTTCGTGGGTATAAACCCAATGGCTTATTAATTTACATACCGAAAAACGATACGCCGTTCTGCCTGTGAGCATATCGTGTGTGTGTATGTGTGTGTGTGTGTATATATACGTGTGTGTTGTCTCGAAGGTGACTCTCGATTTTTTTATCGCGATACCATTTTGAACGAGCACCGAACCATTCAATCGAGATGTTCTATATATATACATATAAATCGTGAATCGATTACCGTTTTTCTTTTTATTTGTTTATTTTTTTTTTGTTTTTTTTTGTTTTTTCAAAGTTGTGTCTATGCAAACACGTGTATCGTGTTAAAAAGATTAGAATTTCAGACATGACATTTAAGTATTACGTTTTCAAAAATTTTACAAGCTCTTTTTGAAATCTTTAAATTTTTCAAGCTCCAAAGCAATGGTAACGAGACTTTTCAATGTATATATATTTCAAAGATAATTTATACGGTTTACATAACTCTATGTATTAAATATAAAGCGCTTGGCTTAAAGTGAGATAAGTTAAAAATCATAATTCTTCTGCCAAATTGTATTGGTATCGTACAAAGAGGATTTATTCCACTTTCTTTTCAAGTTGCTCATAAATTATGTTAATGAACTCGTAACCTTTTTGTGGATAAATATATCTTTGCATTGAAAAAAAAATTATTTCTTATAGTATTTAATATTTATATAATAATTATCAATAAAATTATTATCGTTTATAATATAAAATCTTCAAAATATTCTTTACCCTGAGAATATATAAATAACGGTTTATAATAAACTATTGTAAATTAAAAAATTAACAAATAAACTACAACAATTGTACAATTTTTTAAAAATTAATATTATGTAACATACATTAATAAAATTAATTGTAATTCAATTTTTAGAATCTGATTCATCCTTTATATATATATGTATAATATCCATCGAATACCTTGTATAATGTTATTTACTATTTATTTATTAAATTGATTATCTTTTAAATTTATTATTCGAATAAATAAATTATGTATTTTTAATAACTTACTAGGTAATAATTAAGCTGAAAATTCAACTAATATATAAAAACGCATTAATATTTTATATACTTTGGAGTCCTACCATTTTCAATAATTATTATAATAATTTATTTCGGTATCACAAATGTCAATATATATTCACGTGATAGTATGAAGGTGGATTGATAATTTTTTAACAAAGAAGTTTAAAATCCAAAAACTGAAATAACGAGCTGAAGGAAATAATAAACTTTTAACTTCGACAGTGTGCAACTTAAAAAAGAAAAAAAAAAGAAAAATGAAAATAATGACAGTTGACGCGCGCACAGTCGCGCATACTTAACGCGATCTGGTAGTCCCTCTCCTAGCGCAGCGTGTATACTTGTGCATATCTAAACATTTGTAAGTCGAACAATTTAAAAATCGAATTAATCCGATACACATATATTAAAAAAAAAAAAAAAATAGCCAATTGAAGCGCACGTGCCGGCACACCAACGCAAAGAGTAAACGTCGATAGGGGTAGAATGGGTGTCTAAGTAGTTTGTATCGTCGTTAGGCGTCTTGACAATGCACACGTCGCGAGCGATTCAAAGGCGAGAACAATGCTTGAGAGATAAATAAGAGAAACGCAGCAAGCGCAAGAGACGGAAAGATATGTATATGTATATATAAAGAATGAAAACGCTAGAAGAAAGAGAGAAAGAGAGAACCGCCCCGTTGCTGCAGAAGCCGAGAGAAACGGATACAGCATAAGAGTCGGGCACAAAGAACCGGACAACCAAATAGAGACAAGACAGAGGTAAATTAGCAAAATAAGACAACAAATCAGACCGAGGCTCGAACAAAGAATGAATAAGCATCGGCGCACTCCGCGTAATCTATTCGACGCGGCGTATCGAACTGAATTTTAATATAGAAATCACTATACTCGATCTATTATATCGGTACGAGTTTAACAATCGCGTTCTCCGACTGTAGTTTCAAATTGATTCTATACGTAACACGTGTCTCCTTTTATTTTAATATAAATATTAATTGTTAAGAATATCAATTAATAGACTGTTTAATTAATGATTAATACATTTTTTATCTTATTTACGAATTATATTGTAAATAAATGTTTATGCCACAGTTGAAAATTCTTTAAATGCCAAAGGAAAGTATCGATGCAAAAAATATTTTGTTTCAATGTTGTTTTTTTAAATTTAATAAATTTAATTTTTTTACAGTGTCCCCATATGAAAATAAGAAAATTTATTTTATTACACGGATGCGTTTATTTGTTTTCCATTCATATTGAATTTAATTTTTGTTTTTTTTTGTTTTTTTGTTTTTGTTTTTTTTAAATTATACAAAAATAAAATTAGTTCTTTAAATTAAAAAGAATGATTTACCGTGCCCAATAAAAAGGTTTATTTTTCAAGCAAGAATATTTAATGATGCACAAAATTGATTTGTAACTCATAAGCTTGTGAAATTGAATAACTAAAATTTTTCATTTGAATATGCAGCATAGTAAAGTATCAATCAAGAAAACACGTTATGCCACTACTCAGAAGAAGTAAAAAGAGAAGAAGAAAAAGAAGAAGGAGAAAATTTTTCATTAGGTCTACTTGCTCGAAGGAAATAGAAAATAAGAATGAGGAATAAGAATCGGAAAAAAGGTCATTAGAGAGCACTTGAAGAAACGGTTTCCTCGTAGGAAGCCCGGAATAGAAGTCACGCATGGGATCACAAATGTCCCAAACACAAGCGAGAACAATCTCCGAAGTCGGGCAACACGAGTGCAAGCATCGACAGAGTGCCGAGCGCTGTTCGTTAGTAATCTATGTAAATTGAAAAAACAACTCTCAGCAGGACGTATATCTGTACTTGCACGGGCTTCCATACACATAAGCCAAAGTACGTGTCACACGGCGCGCGCATATATGCGTACTGATACACACACGTGCATAAGCGGAAAAGAGAGAGAGAGAGAGAGAGAGAGAGAGAGAGTAAGAGACGGCGCTTGCGCTTGAATTACCTTTGCCACGCTTCGCGACACTATCTGGCATGTGTTTATGAGCCCTTTTAGAAGATCCGCTATTTTTTCCTGACCGTGTACTTTGTGCGCTTATATATGCATGCGAATGCCGCTTCGTACCTTATTGCGCGAGACGTATAACGGCCAACGATTTTTTTTTCCTAATGGAATTTATTCTCGATGCGCCTGTATCGCCTGACGGACATAGACTGCAACGAAAATTCTTCATACTTTTTATGGATTTTAAAGATCCATTCGTGATTGTGTATTTATCTGCGCTAATAGGCTAAAAATTCATCACTTTACGTGACTCTTGTGCATTAATTATTTCTGATTAACGTCGTAATAAACTAAGATAACCCCATAAGAATACACAAATATTGTTGTACGCAATATTGTTTATGCCGAAGCTTAATGGCTGCATATAAGCTAATGATGTCTATTCTTAAATCAGCAGAGAATTTAGACTTAACGATTGACCTAAGTAAAAATTATTAAAATTTTAATCATTTTCTTGGTTTGAATTCCCTTTAAATTCATATAATTGTTTCTTGTATTATTCAAAGAAATGAGTAGGAAATTATTTTTACAGAATTTCGGCATTAAATTTATAATTATGCTAATTTGCATAAGCAGACGCAAGTTGAGATAAAGAGAGAAAGAAAGAGAGAGAGAGAGAGAGAGGCGAAGCGAAAATATATATGTATATAATTACCCGCAGGCGAGAGCTTAAAGAGCTTGTGTTTTTACAGGGCATTTTAAGGCATATTCATGTATACATATGTATAATATTTATAGATAAATGTGGACGATTGACGTACCAATTTCGAAGTCCTGAATATCTTCAGGCCGCGAATAAGCGGCAGGTGGAGGCTCCAGGTCGCGAATCTCCTCAAGGAGGAGCACCTCTATCTCGTCGGCTGCGTACAAATCGGAGACCGAGCGAAGATGCCGGGACTCGCTCATTACTCAAGCACCAGCGATCAGCTGCTATCTTTCTGCCGCCCCAAGCAACATCCGCCGTAATTTTTTAATGTCATTGGCTCCGTCATTTGGCAGCAGCTTTCGCATCGAAAACAATTTTTCCACTCCTTTGATTATTCTACTTTTCCTGAAAAAATAAAAATGATTAAAATCAAGTAGCACATTTAAAATTATTTGGAACGTCTTCGATTTTCTTTCTTTTTTTTGTTTATTTCTCATTCTAAATTTTTAAACTTTTTTTATTTCTAATAAATTTTTTATTTTTTATTTTTTTTTCAATTGCGCAAAAATATTTTATTAAAAAAAATAAAATTTCACCAAATATATTAAATATCATTACCTAATATTAATTAATTAAATTGAAAATAAAACCAAAATTGTTAAATGCACAATTAATCCTAAAACAGTAAAAATTTAATAATTTCTTTTTATTATAAAGGATTTCATTATTTGCCCAAAAAATTTTATATCGGTCGACGACTTAATATCCGATATAACTTTCATTAAACTTTGAAAAATTTACTTGATAAACAGTGTATATTAAAAAAGAAACAAGAATAAAAAAATTTTCCAATAAAAACAGCAACAAATATATTTTTAGAGATACGTTTTGCGTATTTATAGAAAAAATATAGTTATCGGCCGTCGTGGTTTTTCAATAAACAATGTATAGTTGAACATGTATAATTAAAGAAATTTACCTACATCACTGGATGTTATTAGATAATCATTTAAAAAATATTTTTCATAGAGTTTGTATATATATATATATATATGTTTGTTACAATTTTGAGAAAAATACACAGTAAAATTTTATAATAGTATTATAAAATGACTACTAGTTTAAATAATTATTTAACAATGGTAAAGAAATGGTTTATTAATATTTGTTAATAATTTTATGAGTAATATTTTAATAATGCTACTTTCTTCATTTTGATCTTTTGCTCTTTACAAATGAATTAATGATTAAGTAAAACTACTAGTAAATTTAAAAATTACTAAGTTTAAATATTGTTATTCTTAAAAAGTGGGTAATATGATATTTATGATTTAAAAAAAAATTGTTATTTAATCAATTACTTTGCTTTAAATAATTTTAATTAATATAATTTTAATATTATTTAATCTTCAATTATAAAATTCACCATTTTACAATTTAAAAAATAACAAAACTATAGAAATCTACATGTATATCTTTTTTTCTCAAACACTATTTACATTAATTAAAACATTTGAAAAAGAAATTTCATGAAAATTATAATTTTGAAACTTTTTACATTATATGGAGAGGATGAAAATTTTAAATCGATGCAAATCTTTTATTCTTTCACTTAAAGACTCGTGCAATTTTCAAAAAAAAATTTTTTTAAGAAAATTCGTAATTGAATTTAATTAACTATAATAATTACATACCATTCAATTTTATTTTTAATTTATACTTATAGTTTGAAAAAGCCTTGGCACCAAATTATTCTACTTATATTCCTATATTAGTCAAATTATTAGTATTAAAGATTACTGAATTATTAATTAATGTTTTGCATATATTAGCATAGATTTACAAATGAAATAATATTAAAGTATATTAATTTTCTAATTTATACTAAATATATTATTAGTAAGCAAATACAAAATTGAAAATAGTTACTTATCTTGTTCTTGAACAATAAAAATTTTTTCTAATTATTCAATTAAAATGATTATAAAATATGATAAAAATTGGAGCTTGATGAAATTAATTCATATATGAAATAAAACAAATAAAAAACATTTAAAATCTATTATAAATTACTAAAAATAAAATATATTTTAATAAATATTTATTGAAAACACAATATGTAGATATGATATGAATAAACACTATTAATTTTTGAAAAATAACATTTTAACTAAGATTAATTTCATTTAAATGCTTTTAATGTAAAATGCAACATTTGACATATTTATTAAGGGTAAAAGATGATGGTAAAACTAATTTCTATTTGATGCATGAGGTCTCATAAACAATATCCACATGCAGTATTTTATAAAAATATTTAAATTTTATTATATGTATCATAATACTGTATGTATAACACCACTGGTTGATACAAACAAAGCGTGCAAAACTATGAACGAAACTTTTCAAAGAGAGCAGGTCACTATTAACATTATTCTAAAATTAAAAAGTATGCTTAAATCTTAAAAATTAACTAAAATATATGAAATAAATTATAAAACATGAAATAAATCATGAATATCTAGAAAATCAATTCACACACTTGTGTTGTATACAGAAATCTCACGAAAAAACAAAACTCGGGGGGGTGCATTCTATTGAATTTTGGAACAGGAAGCTTTCATTCGCAAAAGAGAATTAATCGATTACTTTCGTAGACTCAAAAGCTTCCAGAGATAAAAGACACTTTATTTTTCTATTGAAGTTGACACTTGCACATTTTTCACAAATTTTCTTTCAGTTTTTCTAAAATAACTTAAACTCGTCGTACAAGTGATAATAAGAGATCGCCATTTTTTTTCATCCCCCTTCGATTCCCGAAAACATAAACATAACCTAGACAGGAAATCAGGCAGACGCTGGAGTATGCGCGAATTCTGGGTAAAAGATGCGTCTGTATCGATGAATCATAATTAAATATATATTAAAAAATACAAAAATTATCTTAAATAAGTTTTTTTATTACAACTGTATTTTAAAAAAAGTTAAATTTTAAAATTATTTTTATTAATTTTTACACTGTGACATTTAACGTTGATAATTCAAAAAAAAAATGTTTATCAATAATAAAAACCTATATCTAGATATATTCTTACGTTTTTAGATAATAAAATTAATTTTATTCCACATAAACATAAACTAGATACATATATACTTTAAATTTTAATTGAATTTAAATAATTAAACAAATTCTTTAAATTTCTAAAATTTTTAAATAATTTTTTTATTAACGTCTAAATTTTAACAAAAATGACAGCATAACACTGTTTAATTATCACTTAAAAATCTTCGAATTTTCTTTGCACAATAATATTTTAAAATTTAAATAATCACATATATGAAATGGAAAACAAACCTACAAATGCATTTTTGTCAGGTGACATCACAAATTCAATATCAGCCAATGATAATTTAGAATAAATTTTTCGCCAACATTTTTACAGTTACTAGCGCTGCTTATACAGTATTAAAAACGGAAAAGTGTGTGCATGCTTATGTCTCATCCTTCACCTTGTCAATGATTACAATACTCGGATTTCTTTCAGATAAGAAAAAAAATCCTAAGATATTGATAATGCGGTGATATTTTATAACCTTAAATACCGATTACAACAAAAACTTTCCTACAATTTACAATGTACTAATTAATAGGAGTTTTAGTAAAAAAACAAAGTACAATGTTAACATAAATTTTTATAAATGGCAAAGGTAATTTATAATGTAAATCTTTATCTATTTTATATATTAATAATTATTATCTTAATTTATATAAATTATATTTAAATATTTCTATTACTTTAATTACTTTTTTAATTCTAACCTTTAACTTAAAAATAGATAAGATAATATTTAAAATAAAAAAATTTTAATAAAACTTTACAGGTGTTGTAAAAGTTAATAAAATTTTTCAAAAACGTGAATAAACATTGGACACCTTTAGCCATGGCAAAACTTTTTAGTTATTTATCTATATTATTCTGGGCTACAATATCTATGATTTTTGGTTTCTTTCTCTTTACCAATGGATTTTTTCTTCGTAGAAACGTAAGAACTGAGCGGAACAACTGTTCTGTTTCTAAAACTGATGTATTTAATTTTGAAGATCCTTTTTCTATAACTGAAGAATGCTTAAAATCTCGTGCTCGTATAATACTGCTTGTTGTTGATGCTTTAAAATTTGAATTTGTAACTAAATTTCATGATACAGCTTCGTTAGCTTCGTTTCATAGAAACAAAATTCCTATTATTAGTGAAACTTTGCAAAATTACCCAAAAAATTCCAAATTATTAATGATTATAGCCGATCCTCCAACAACAACTATGCAAAGATTAAAAAGTATAACTACTGGTACATTACCAACATTTATTGACATGCATGATAATTTTGCAGCAGATAATATTGTTGAAGATAATTTTATTGACTTAAATATAGAAAATGGAAATATCTTTATGGGAGATGATACATGGACCAAACTGTATCCAAATAAATTCCTAAGAGAATATGCTGCTCCTTCTTTTGATGTTTCAGATCTTGATACTGTTGACTTAGAAGTCAAGAAATGGATTTTTAATGAAATTGAAAATTCAGATTGGTCACTCTTAGTAGCACATACTTTAGGAATAGATCATTGTGGTCATAAGCATGGAATGCATCATCCTGAAATGTTAAGGAAACTAAATGAAACAAATTATTTCATACAAGAAATTATTGAGAAAATTAATAAAGACAAAAAAGATACAATATTGTTTGTTGTTGGAGATCATGGAATGACAGACAGTGGCGATCATGGTGGTGATAGCTCAGATGAAATTGAAGCAGCAATGTTTATTTACTCAACTTTACCATTAATAGACATAAGCACAAAGTTTGATATTGAAAAGAAAGTTACTGTAAATCAAATTGATATTGTTCCAACAATATCAGTTATATTAGGAATTCCAATACCATTTTCAAATATTGGAAATTTAATTCTTGAAGCATTACCAGACAAGGAAGTAACTAAAAATTTAGAAAACCATAATTTAAATTTTATAATGCACTCTTTATGGAAAAATATTTTTCAAGTACAACAATATATAGACACTTATTCCTCTGAAAATATTCTCTCTAATGAAAATAAATTAAAAGAATTAAAAAGTATTTATAATGAACTCTTTAAAAAAATACAACTTGTAAAAACTAATAATGATTTAAAAAAATTTGTAAATATAGTAGATAAATATTTTAAAACTGTACGGAATATTTGTTATGAAGAATGGGTGCAATTTGATCCTAATCTTATGTCTAGAGGATTGATATTAATTTTTTGTGCTGCATTTTCATTTTTTATAATTGTAAGTGGATTAATAGGTAAACGAATGTGCACAGTATTAGAATCTTCATTTTTGACTTTTATATTCTACACAGTTTTAACAGTTTTATCATCAACTTTGCTGCTTTACTGGACAGAAACAATTAACGATTTTGAAAATACTTTATTATTTTTTTGTGGTTTGGTTCCCATTATTTGCTTTACTATATTATTGATTCAAAACTGGGATTATATCTCAATGACATGGTTTAAAAAATCTTGCCGTAAAAAAAGTTTGATAAATATTTTCTCAAGATTAATTCTGATGGCAATAATTTTTGGTGTTTTTTCAAATAGTTATATCATTGAAGAAAATAAAATATTATCCTATTTTCTTATTACATTATTTTGTTTTCTTATTTACTCACTGAGAACAAAAACTACTACAGAAAATATAGATAAAAAGGGGAAAGGTTTGGGAAAATCAAACAAGAGGATTCTTTACATTTCTATGTCACCATTATTAGTCTTCGTTATTTGCTTACTAATAAGAAGTTCAAACTACTTTTGGAGATATAGAGAAGAGCAGAAACAACAGAAAAATGAACATGAACAAGAGTATATGAATTTTATTGTTGGAAAAACCGGATCAATAGTTTCTAAAGATATGGAAATGATTTTTGTATTCATAGCAATTGCATCACTTGCATTATATATTACAGTAATAAAAATTTGGCTTCGAGATTGTGGAAATTTATCAGGATATTCTCCAAGTGAAATTCTAGCTAGATTTTCACCAGCAATTATAGTTGTTGCTACTTCTTGCTATTGGATTTTAAAATTACAACGAAATTCTAAATTCAATCCTGTATTATCACAGCGCATTAATTTTTTGCCTGTAATTATATACACTTTATTTAGTAATGCTATATTATTAATATTTTATCGTCCATTATCAGTCTTCTTACTTCCTAAAGAAAAAGAATCTATAAGTATTTATCATGAAGAAGCTACAATACCAAAACTTTTTGAAAAATTTAAAAATATATTTCATAAAGTTAAGAATGAAGATACAACTCCTGTTGTTTTTGGACTTGGTACTGTTTACAGTGCTTGTTTCATTTTATTAAGTGTATTTTTATGCCTTGTATATATATTGCTACTTGGATTTGTTATTGCCCCAAGTGTGATTTTAATGAATCTAGTTTGCATAGGATTGTTGTATGTTAGTGCTATGGATAGAATCCGTAGTGCTACAAATTTAGGTAAGTACAAAATTTTTTTTTTTTTTTTTTTTTTTGACAAATTTAAATAAATTTTTTAATATTCTTGAATTTATTAGAGGAACTTCTACATGTTTCTGATCCCCCAATTCTTTGCTGGTTTCTTATTGCGGAATATTTTTTCTATGCTACGGGTCATCAACCAAGTTTTTCAACAATTCACTGGGATGCTGGTTTTATAGGAATTGATGGTTCACTTCAGCTTAACTCACTTCGAGCAATACTCATAGGTAAACAATTTATTTAATCAATATTGTAATATTTTCTCATCTTAATATATTTAAATAAATTTCTATTTTTTTTTTTATAGGATTTAATACTTTTGGTTCACACATAATCTTAGGAATAATGCTTCCTCTTCTTGTGATTGCTCCTTTTACATTACGACTTGTATTTCCTAATATTACAAAATCATCTAAAAGTTCATGGGAAGATGTAAAAAGAGGTGAACTTATTTTGTTCCAAAATGAAACTCAATTTCACTCAGAAGTGTTTACTGTTGCTGGAAAATATATTTTATTTCATGCTTTTCGAGTAAGTAACAAAAAATGTTCAAGAAATATATTCTTACGTAAATATATGTATACAATATCTAAATTTATAATAACAGGTATTTGCATGTATGCTTGCGGCTACCATTCACTGTCGTCATCTTATGGTGTGGAAAATTTTTGCTCCAAAACTCATTTTTGAAGGAATTAGTTTTATTGTTACTGTTGGTAGCGTTTTAACATCATTGTTATTGTTATTGAGAATAGAAAGTCGCGTTGAAAAGCTTATTTCTCAAATAACTTAATATATAAATAAGAAAAATCAGCATTAATCATTAAAACAGTTGTTTCGAATAAAGACTACTAAAAATTTTTTAGACAAAAAAAGAGTAGAAAAATAAAAAAACCGATGCTTTTTTATACGCAAACGCATATCTGCGCGTAGAATATTGCTATTTTTAAAATTTAGAAACAACGCACTTGACACAGGGTGACGTCAATATGCTATTTGATAAAAAAGATTCTGATTTCTACTGTAATGAGAAATTAGAAATATTGTGTTCAAAATCAACTACATTTGTTATCAATAATAGTTGATTATTAGTCTTTCGCAATGAATAAAGAACTCTGAAAATTTTTCCTAATATAATATGTACTGTTTTAATAAAGTTTATATATTACTAAAAATATTAAAACTATATATCTATAAACATTGACCATAGTCACATAGTTATATATAATAAAACTACCAGATTTACAGCTAGATTTTTAGTAGTAATGAAATTATTTTTATTTCAAAAATTAAACAAAATTTTCGAGAAATATTTTTGTAAAAAAAATAATAGATTCAATTTTTCAATCTTGTTTCAGTTTAAAACTCAGTTTAATTCAAAGACTATATTTTAAATAAAATTAAAAAGTCAACATTATTTTGATATTTATATAAAGTAATAAATAATTATTTTCAATGATAAAATACATTACTTTTAATATGATTTGTTTAAACAATTTTATATTCAATTTTCAAATTGATTTATGAAATGCTGTAGCTAAAAATATCAATTTGAAAATTAAAGGGTGTTTAATAAAGTCGTTTTATTTGATCAAAGAAATTTAAAACAAAATTATTGATTTGAAAAAATATTTTATAATTATAGAAAAAAGTAAAATAAGAATTCTTTATTTTATTTAAATAAATAAATATTATTATGTTTAATTTATATAAAAATTAATTTTATTTTTATATGTTGCATTAATGTTTAAATTCACCTTTATGTTAATGGTAACAAAATTTTTGCGACGTATCTATATGTTTATTTCAACCTTTACTTTGATACTCAATCGCATTGAAATGACAATAAAAATTATTTTTTAAAATCTAAAATTACACGTTCTTGTTATCTCTATTGCTGTTGTTCGTTGTAAACTTAATTACTAATAATATATAAATAACTGATAAAAAAAAAATGCTAAATGCTTAAGCAACATTTAAGAATAAATTCATGCAAGTGCATAAATCTTTTAATGTCTCATTTTCTCTTTATCTCAAATGACAAAAAATGACGTCTGAATTATAGTAACGCAAAAATGTAATCGCTGAAAAGTCGACATCAGGCATAATTGATTTTATTCAATGTTTTATTTCCATCGAAAAGGCTGCGAACGTTAAGCGAAAAAACCGCAAAACTCATAAGTCCCAAGTCGCTAAAATAGACAAGCCACCGTTCAACGATGTTTTACGTTATAAAAGTTTATATGCGCCTACTCGTTTAACTCGGGGAGGCAAGTATACATATATACATACGCGCAAACATAATACAGAGGCGAATAAAAACGAAGGAAGACTTTTCCACGTCTGCTGCTTGGGTTTCTAAATCAGCGGGTCCTTGCTCCTAAAACCGCATTGTCTTGTAAGCATACATCGTGCTGGTCGCGCGCACGCGAGTTACCCCACGAGCCACTAAATTTCATAAGGCCCATTTTCGTAATATTAACAACGAGCGAGGAGGACGTCGAGGAGGCGTTCGGGCTCGCGTTGTCGCGGATTGCATCCGCCGCTCCAATTACTTAATCGCTCGGCAAAGGACCGTTGCGGTACGTAATGTAGAACGACGAGGGAGTTGCGAGGTCCGCCCGCGAGGCGAACAATGACTTTTTCAAAGGCGCTCCCATGCCGCCGATCCCAAGATATACCCGACGCGGTCGCGCTTCTATCACCGGGCGTGCAACCAAATACGTACGCGCGTGCATATATATATATATATGTAACAATCCATGTGCGCCTACGAGAGAGAAAGCGAGAGAGAGAGAGAGAGAGAGCGAGCATTTAAACTGCCAAGGCGAGTTTAAAGAGATATACATTCGAAGCAGGAGCGCGGGAGTAAGGATGACCGAGAGGCGCAACGTGCAACACAACGCTCGACAAAGTATTAATTATATCCGCGAGCGGTTACATCGTGCCTCTGGCGGAACGGTCCTAATTCGTGCCGCGATCGCTCTCCGCCTCCCTCTTCCCTCCCCCCGCCTCTCGCTCGCTTTCGATATAACTTTGTTTTCCTGTGCAGCGGGTGAAAGTTTTTTCCTTCTTTATCGCGCGCCGGCGCAGCTATTGGCTTATTTCCGTTTTCCGACGATGATGATGACGACGACGACGACGACGACGACGAAGGAATCGATCTAATTGCTGCACCGCGCCGCAACAACGAGATGCATGCGCGTCTCCGTATTATACGCGTGTGTGTATGCGCATGTATATTTATATATGCATACATTATTCGAGGTGCCGCGCGACGGGAGTCGAAGCCAAAAGTGCAATGCACGCGATGCAACGCTAGCGCTAGCGTCCGACGATTATTATACAGCGCGCGGACGAGCGCAGCCTTCTCTTAACTTTTACGACACTCTCTGCCGCAGGATTTCCGTTTTTTATATTGCGGAATCTTAACAGGGCCGAAAGTGAGAGAGAGAGAGAGAGAGAGAGAGAGAGAGAGAGAGAAAGGAAAGACGCAGAGATCTTCCTTTGCACTTTGAACATTTGGACGTGCAATTATGATTATTTCTTATTTCTTAATATTTTTTTATTTTCTTTCTTCTTTCTCCTTTTTAATTCGCAGTGTTTTTAACAAACGCAAAGAGGGTATTATGTGTTATATTTATGTTTACGTCGCTTTCATTACCTTATTAATTTTAATGTTTTATCATAGGAAAGAATTTTTATCACGAGCGTATATAGTATATGTTAATTAATTGAAAGCGATGTAAGGAATCTAATATAATAAGGATGTAAGAAATATTAATGACGCGGACTTGAAAAGTCTTTAAATTCTAATGAAATTATATTTTAAAATTTCATTTTTAATATAGGCAAATGCAGTTTAAAAAATTTTCGAATAATAAATAAGATGCAATGTTCTTCGTGCCAAAATAACAAATATTCGCGTTTAAAACATAAAATTTTATAAATATTATTATACCTTTTAGATATCGCGTGTTCACTACTCGGATAATTAACTGTACCGCTTTTATAGCAATAATTAAACATCTATAATTTATCGTTAAAAAGTATTTTTTATTTTTAATTTTTTACTTGTCGTTTTTTATTTCAGAATAAAGTAACGTATCTTTATTATCTGAAATATAATTTTTGTATTGTGTTTATGATATTACTATAACAATTCGGGAAAAAAATGTTCATATATTTCATACAAAGATTTAATTACTGTGGCTCATACAATATTATTTACAAATTTAAATATTAAATAGCCATTTTATTCCATACTTAAATATTTCAAAATTATATTGCAAATTTTTATATTTTATTTAAATTGCTCATTTTAAATAAAACTCAAGAAATAAACAATATGTATAAAAGCATATTGAAAAAAGAAAAAATTTACTAATTGAAAGTATTAGAATTTTTTTATTAATTTACGAAAAATTCTATATGTATTTAGAATATTATTCGATCTAGGTTTATTTAAACAAAAATTTTTCGATTATAGGATCATACATTATTGTCGTTATTGTACATTATTGTTGTTATTATTATTATTATAATATATTTATTATTATTTATTTATGCATTTTTGCAATTTAAAAAATATAATTATTTTGTACTCAACAGGTTTAAATTACAATATTACATCAAATGAGAAAAGTACAATGCTTTTGTAACAAGATATAAAATACGTATAATAAATCATTGAATAATTTAATAGTTATTTGGCAGATGCTTTAAAACTATTACGAAATAGTTTATAAAACTCAATCATTTTTGCATATTTTTTAACGTCATCAAATTATTTTTGGTGAGAGCTCGATGTATTGCTTGTTTGCATTTGGTGCATTTAAAACAAACGATTATATATAAATTTCAAATTAAAGAAAATTAAATATAAATTTATGAAAATAATTTAATTTATTTTATAGATTAAGTTAAATAAATTTTAATTGAATAATTGTATGATTTAAAATATAATCAACACACCGCGTCAAATGACGTATAAAATATTCCATTTAACAAAAAGAAAATAAGATCGAATGCATTTTTTCGAAAAATAGATGTTACAAAAGCATAAAATACATTTATAACGATAAACAAAAAATAAAATAATAGAATTGTTCTAAAGTTTAATTAGCTTAACAATAATAAAATCCACATTATATATCAATAAAATAACAATTAAAATAATGTTGATAAAATGGCAACTTCGTAAAAGTATAAACAGGTATCTTAGGTACAATACAATATCCGAGAAATGTATGTATAACAATGCAATATTATAATATAAAAACTTGGGAGGAAGTAAAAAATTTATAAACAAAATACAATATATTAAAAAACATTTATTAAAAAATTGTTATAATCGAAAAGTAATATAGTCGGTGTATTTTACCTACGGAACATAAACTTTCAAAAAAATTGTTTACACTTGTTTAACAAATGAAACTTTACGTTTCTTTTTCGAAGAATGCAGAGAATCTAAACTATCTATTCTAATCAGTTTTTTTATCGCTACTCGTAGTACATATACATATTAACGTATTACATCAAATTTTAATTTCCGATTAAAAATCAAAATTTTCTCATAACTAATGTTAACTCGTACAGTGTTAATACACTTACATTATATATGTTACAATCTTACATTCGGAGCATAGAATCGATTGTTTACAAACATCAATCGACGTGTAGACAATGACAAACGTAAAATTTAATAATGTAACTGAACACAAAGAGACGGAAAAGTTATTAATGTTATTAGTTTTTATTTCTTTTTTTTTTTTTTTTTTTTTTTTTTGATAATAATTATTGTACTCTACTTTGAATAAGTATGAATGTCTACTGATATTGGTATGCGTTTTATGATCGCAATGACAATTATATTTATATAAATACTCAGTACATGAAACATCGTTTAATTCGATCACACATCAATTTTTCGTCGAATTAAATGTCGTTTATTTTCCCTTATTACTTCTTCAAAAGTACAAGAGATACATTGCACAATTTTTACTTATTTATTTTTTTTATTTTTTATTTTAATTTTTTTTTTTCTCCTTTTTTGTTTGTTAATAAAGTCTTCTTTGCAATGGAATTTTTCTTTATAAATTTTGAATAGTTTGAAGTTCCTCAACCCCGAAAGTTGTTATATATATATATATGTGTGAGTGTGTGTGCATGTGTGTGTGTGTGTGTGTGTGTGTGTGTGTGGGTGTGTGCGTCGTTAAAAAATGGTTCTTGTTTCGCGACATTAGAGAAACAAGTACACTCACCTATATGGTTATCGCTAAGTTTTAAGCTTACTTTTAAAAAGCCTCGTAAAGTAAGCAGAGCTTGCAATTCTAATTACTAGATTTGTTTAAATGGATTATTTCTAGCTGCAGACGTAAATGCTTTAACTGACATTTTCCATTGTCTCGAGGATAATATTTTTGAACAACAGACATTGGCACTATAAAAAAGACATCGTTGAGTCTTTTTTTATTATTCTTTATTACTCATACAATTCATTCTTACGAAATTTTCTCAGGTAGACTAATTTCTAAAAGTATTTCGTTTATAAATTACACGGTGAAAGTTTTGCACAGTTTATTTATCGCCATACAAATATTGGGAAAATAAATGACAAAAGCTTTTTCTTCGGTATTGACTTGCGATCTAAAATTATTTTATCCTATTTTATTTTCAATAAAAATAATTAGAAAATGCAATACTCTGCAATTAGGTTAAATAGCTATTATTTTATTACGCTATTAAATTACGTTATAAAATGTTTCTAGCTTTTATAAAGTGGTACACACATTAATGCTACATTTATGCAAAATCTATAAATTTTTCAGTCAGAGTTTTTCATTAAAAACTGAAGCACTTGCACATGCATTAAATTTAGAATTTTTCTTCGTTAATTATGCATTATTTAAAAAAAAAAAAAAATTGCTCAAACATTTACGTATACGCTTATTGCACAAATGCCTGTTGCAATAAATATATGTTCATCGATTTAAAAAAAAAAAATTTTCGTCAATAATGTCTCTCTCTGTTTATATATATATCGCGCATTCACGTGCAAAACAGAATCTATGTTGTTACTTACAACTTTAGTCGATTACTATTATTCTTATTACCAACTGTACTTCTTACATATTACGCATTAAAGTATGCGTGTTACAATTACAATTTAATGTACCGAATTCTGGTTTAATTCATTTTTTTTTTAAATAAATTAAATATAATCTATATTTAAAAAGATATCGTCATTTTTTTTTCTTTTAATGAAAAATACCGTTTTATTTATAAAAACCTAAATGAAACGACGATGACAATAATATACCACTTTAAGATTGTTTGTAGCGACAAAAAATATATATTTCACTTTCATTTATCAATCAGTGGTATAATGTATAATGTAATTTGATTGAATAAAAAGTTTGTTTCATTTGAAACTTAAGCAATTTTATGAAATTTATAATAATAAAAAAATTAAGTTTACATAATTCGATACAGTAATTTGTAAGCATTTCATGTATACAATATGTAATGCATACAAGTACATTTTTCTAACCGATTATTTATATTTAAAGTCTAAATTCACAGTCTTTTTTGCGTTAGAAATAAAATTTGAGCAAAAGGTAATATAAAGATTATTAAAATAATTTTTAAAAAGTTGAATCAAACATATTATTATATAATATAGTAAGTGTGAACTTTTTAAAAAATATTTTTTTATATTCATTTGCCAAAACAAAAAAAAAAAAATGCATAAAAACGAAGCAAAGTATAAATAATATAAAATAGTACATAATTCTCATAGATTTTTGTTTAAATTTTCAGATTTTTAAATTAGCGCAACATTGTCATACTAGCAAAATTAAAAAAAAAAGAAACCAATCCACAATATTTACTTTTAGGGGGATGATTTTGGGGAAATTCCGTTTCATTCATTTTTTTTTTTTTCACAGTAAAAATACATATATTTCATAAAAATTGTTACGATTCTAATTAATATCCATTGCAAAGAATGTCTTTCTTATCTATGATATGACTATGTCCGCCCATTGCCTTAGTTCAAAGGACCGAGAGCGCTCAAGTCTTCGAGTTAGGAATAAAAAAAAATGGGGAAGAAAATTAAAATAAAAAAACCATAATAAAATAATAATCTCAATAATTAATGTTCATTTAGATAAAAAGTATAAAACATAAAGTTTTCAAAAACATGTTTCGAACTGTACATTTCGATTTTTCTATTTAATCTAATTAATTTGAGAAAACGAAAGCAAAAACAGTATTTCGTCACTCGCCTAAATAATACTTATAATCTAAAAGAGTTATTTTAAAAGTAAGTGTAATACTTCACAACGATGAGCTACAATCCAGTCGTAATTCACAAACATTTTACATAATATAAATCCGTATAGAAATGCCGAATAATAAAATTTCTTAAGAATACAATATGTTTATTTAATAAATGTTTATAAATCTTTAACCAATCAATTAAGAGTTTTGTCTCGAAAACTCGAGGGCCTTTCTAGAGACTAAAATCAATTAATTGTCAAAACTTGCACCTCGACGCGAGTCGATCACAGTATGTATATTAAAATTTTAACCAATAAACGATTAAATCTTTAAATATATCAATGTATAAATAACGTAACAACTAACTATCGTCTTTTTATTCGATCGCGCCAAGGTTTGGCAGTAATTCGAAATTTTCTTCATTTTTCTAATCATTCAATTCGTAACAAATTGTGTTGAAAAGTTGAAGTGCGAATGCAATAAATATTTCTTTCGCATTTCGGTATGTGAACGACACATTTTTTTATTGCCATTGTAAATACTGCAGTAATTAATATATATTGGAAAACGAAATTTTACGCAAAAATTGAGCTTTGAGAAACGGCGAATTGGGCTGGACGGAATCTACACATTCAATTATGCTTATTAATAAAAATTATATACAAAAATTGGCCAAGCTACATGTCGATCGCCAATGGCATTTTACGTTCCGCCTCCGTATTATTTTTTCATTACATATTAAATTTTATCATTATAATACTAGTCTCGTAACTCAGTTTGATTTTTTTTCGTTGAGATGGCTTTCATTTTTTGGAAAACTGATATTCTTAAATAAAAAAAAAAAATTACAGTTTTCTTATTTATAATAAAAGATTAATATTTTGCCTATTATCAAATTTTTCTTATAATTTTGAAACTCTATAAAGTATAAGATGAAACATCTTGAAATAACAATTAATATTTAAATTTATTCACTTGTCAATTTAATTTATATAATTTTATTTTCCTCATTGCTGCTTACAATTCAAAGAATGAGTTTTTATAAAATTGAAATTTATAAGTGAAACTTATAGATTATATAAAATTTATGTAAATTATTAACATTAAATTACAAACTATCAACTTCAATTTTTTAAAACAAATGCCATTAAAATTTTAGATTTGAATTATAAAAATATGGAAGACAAGTAACCTGTGGATACTAAATACATCAAGTCATCTTACAACAAATCCTTTCAACAATCACATTTAAAATAGTTCTAATTTCAAGCTAAAACGTTAACCATAACAAATTATAATACTTTACAGAGTTTCGACAATCGGTTGATTTACAAAAGTTAGAAAGTTTGTAAAAAGCGAAAAAGTTTATCTAAAAAAAAGGATCTTCTTCTATGTGCTTCAACTTTCCAACCAATGAATTCCTTGAGCTCGACGCCGTGGCACCACACATATGAGAACACATGATCACGCATACGGAATACATGGAATAATCATGAATCACTCGATTAGAGTCCATTTAAAACCGTACAGGCTTCCTTATAACAACAAAGTGAAAGTCATCAATGAAACCACATTCTCGCAAGTCGCGATCTCAACGAGACCCACCCACATCAATTCTATGATGCAAATGCAAAAGAAAAACTTTGCGATAAATCCAGGAAATTGTAAATTAATCTTTTATAATAACGAATGTTAAAATGGCTTACGTAAAATTAAAAAAATCTATAAAAAATTTTTCGCGTCTAAAATTCTTGAATATTTCACTCAATATGAAAACCCCATTAATCGCCGGGTAAAAGTTCATACGCAAAATTAGAAAATTATATAGAAATCTTGCATATAAATATTAAATATCGCTGCACGTTGCATAACTTTAAGATAGCTTTAACTGTGTTACTAATAAAATATTCAATGTTCAGTTAAAAATTAAAACCGTATGTAAAAGCAAATTCTTATTTGCTTTTTTCGTTAAACATAAAGACAAATCATTTACGCAAACAAGCGCGTTTACAGGCAAAAACATTTTATAATTGATAGCCGATCGCGAAATCCGAAAATTCAGCTTTCTGTTTCTTGAATGTCTCAAAAGGAGAGATCGTCGGTCACCAATGCTTATCGTCTTGAAGCCTTCCGAAGGAGAATAAGTACTACAACTTATACATAGCAACTAATCGCAAAATAATTTATAAAGACGTCTCGGAAGACTGGCCACAATTTTATCTCTGGTTATTGTCAAAGTCTTGAAAAATTACACGAGCCACAGGTGAAATTCTGGACGAAGAGTTTTGGTGCACGACATTATTTATATATGGCGAATTTGCATTGCAGAGAATCTCTGTTTCTTCCTTTTTCAATTTCTTCTGTGCTCTCGTTACACATCCTTCTGTCTTTCCTCAGGCTTTCTTTTTGTTAATATTTAACTTTCGTTGATATTCGCGATTCTATTATTTTATCTACTTCGCAATTTGGCTTGAGGTTTCCGTTTGAGAAAAGAGTGATCTAAACAAGACCTGAGACGAATTGCGGTTGTCCATCATTATCTAATGTTAACTGAGACATTGTCACTGGCTGGAATGTAGAACCTTGAAAGCCCATCGCAGATTCGTACATCTGAAATTTATACATGACGCCGATTATAAATTTTCCGAATATTTTTTTATTGTAAATTTAAACATTTAAAGAAAATAAATTTTTTTTTTTACTAGAAATTTAATGATAAAAATCTTCTATAATGAATTAAATTTATGTAAATAACTAGATAAAAATTTTGAAATTTTTTAAACGTTTTATATAATGTATTGAATACGTAGTACTTTTAATTTAATTAATTATCTGATTTTTAATAGAAAGAAAAAAAAAAAAAAATTATTGAAACACAAGGTAAATATTTCCAATAATAAAATCTATTTAAAATTCCAATAAGAAAATTTATTTAAAAGTGAAATTTTGTTTATAAACAATAATATTTTTAAAAAGCGATATAAAGAAAAAATTTTCAAGTGGAAAATATACGGCAGTCTAAGAATCGTTTTCGAAAGTGAAAAGTATAGACATCAATGGACATGTATTTTTACGCTTACATTACGATTTCCAGGAAGGGTCGTGTAATCCGGCGTTGATGAACGGTGCCTGTTGGACGGCAATGGATGTTGTATCGTGGCGTAAGTGTTGTCTTGCGACGTATCGCCCATTGCGAGGCTCATATTACTTCCCCGTCTCTCCGTATTCAAACCGGCTTCCGGCTCGCTAAAGACTTGCATCGTCAATTCTTGCTCTTCGTATAGTTTCAATTTCCTAAATATTTGTTAAAGTAAAGAATAAATAAAAGGTGAAAATTTGCTACTTTTGTTAAATTTATAACGTAACACTTGTTTTTTAATAAACAACGTTTTTTTCAGTTATTTATATCTATGCTATTATATAATTTTATGAAATATAATTCAAATGTATGTATAATTCAAATGTGGCAATTTAATGCTAAGTATTAATTGAATAACAATAACTTCGAAAAATTCTTTAAGTACATCGATAATCGATCAAAATTTCAATAAATAAATATTTTTTGTTTTTTTTTTTTTTATTTATGAAATTTCAAAATTCAAAGTGGATTGAACTTCGCGCTTGCACTATTTAATCTAGACCTTAAAATATGTGCATTTAACAAGAAATAAATAATATTTTTCAAAGTGTGTTAAATAAAAAAAAAAAAAAAAACTAAACAACTCACTGCTCGATCCAAAGTGGATTTTCCGTAGTATTGAGTTCGTCAATAATTTGTTTTTTGATAAGGCCATCTTTTTTGCGGATATCATTTGGCACACTAATGACCCAGTGCTTTAGGCAGCAACATACAACTGTAACGGTAACGGCACCGACGAGAAGCACCACGAGAAGGGCAATTAGGGCAGCTAATGCAATGTCAAACGATTCTTCTTGAACACCAACATATGCAGGAACGACATTTTCAATTGCGAATCCTGCATAATAACCCTTTAAAAAGTCATATTTAGAATCGATGATCTTAAGCACCTGCGTTATTGGTGAAATTGTTTGTGTTTTTGGATCCACCGCGTGTAAGTACATATCACACCTTAAAAATAATAATAAATATTATTTAAATTAAATTATTTTTATTATTTATCCACGTTCATATAATACGTACCATTCTCGACGTATATGGCCAGAAGAATCTACATGATAACGGATGTCGTCTACTACAACGCGACTTTGAGTTGCATTTGATAATTCTAATATAATTTCATCTTTTTCTCGATTAACTTCCTCTAGCGGCCTTGATAGTATAACTCTAATTAATTGACATGGTTCAAAGACCCACACCTAAAAAAAAATTTTAATACACACAATGCTTGTAATTCTCTAGATTAATGATGCACGTTATACACTTAGTTTCTTTTTATTTACAATGGTTATAATAACTGAATATTTTAATACCATATAAAAGCTGAACAATTTAAAAAAGTACCGCGCCAAATATAGAAATGACATTCTAAATATTCTGAAATTTTAAATACTATAAAATATAACTGAAAGAAAAACTTTTTAAAATTTTTGAGTGATAGAGTTTATTTTTAAACGAGATATTAGTCATAATTTTTGTAAATATTTAACCAATTTTCTTACAGAGAACTGCATTTTCGTATACCTTTTTTTAAATATATTTCAACATTTAAGGTTGAAATCTTGATGGAACATTTTATATATATTATTAAAGAAACACTTAAGTATCATTTTTCATTATTAATGTATTAAGATTGAATTCTTTACGAGAATCGTTGGAATATCAAATACTATATGAGTTTAACGCAATAGCATTTGTGTTTGTTCTACCTTAATTGGTGCGATATCTTCTTAGTTCAAGTGAGAGATATGATAGGAATATTTTTGTCAAAAACTTTTATAATTTTTTAAATTAAACCAGTTAACTTACGTGAACTTTCGCAACGGCAAATCTCTCGGGAGATGCAATTTCTTTAGCTACAATTTCGACGATGAAACGGTCTTGATTATACTCCGCCATATAACCACTAGTTACTAATTTTCCATCTTGAGTGACGTTAAATGGACTTGGTACAATAGAGCCACTTGGTTTATCGGAACCATACTTATAAAGATTAGCACTTGCTACATAATATTGCAACGTGCCATTATCACCAAGGTCAGAGTCAGAAGCTGTGACTTTGGTAACAAGCTCGTTTATATTGGCCATAGAATTAACACCGGCATAGTAAGCACTTCTCTCAAAAGTTGGTGGATTGTCATTCTCGTCTAAGATCTTTATTGTGACATTGGCATAGCCGTGCTCTGGATTTTTTCGCGAGTGATCGTTATCTTTTGAATCGATATAGAGATCTGGATCATTAGCCGCAAGAATAGTTAGGAGATAACTGTCACGTTTTTCACGGTCAAACGAATGATTCGTATAAATACTACCATCGGATTTATCGATATAGAAAGCTTGATCTGTATTTCCTAAAATAATATTTTTTTAATAAATATATCATTTCAAGTAAATTAAGTCGTAATAGATTGAATAATAAATATTTTATATTTTACCAGATTTTATGTAGTAATAAACTTTAGCATGCCTTCCTTCATCTTTATCCTCAGCAGTGACTTTTCCTACATAGTAGTCTCTAGGACGGTTTTCTGGGACGCTAAAATTATACTCTTCGTAAAATTCGGGTACGTTATCATTTGTATCAATCAAAAGGACGGTCAACAGACGGAGTGTTTCGTAAGCTGTAGGACTTCCGTGATCAGCGGCAACGAGAACGAGCTGAAATCATTAAGTTTTTCATATACATTTATTCTGCTGAATAAAATAATTTTACTTAACAACAATGTAAAATTATAACCGTACTTCAAATTTATTTTTGGTTTCGCGGTCAAGAAAAATTTTAGCTCGAAGTTCTCCAGTCTCTTGATCGATCGAAAACTCTTCAGTTTCTTGAACGTTTCTATTTCCAACTTTCATGTGGTAACTAACTTTTCCATTGTCTCCGGAATCTCTATCAAGAGCTTTTACTGTCATTACTAAATAATTTGGTTCTCCGCTATTCTAAAAAATAATAAATTAAGTAAATAAAATTTTATTTAATTTTTGTAAAATATAGTTATCGAACGTAATCTGCTAGTAATATTTAAAAATAATAAAATGAAATAATAAATCCAGATGATATTTTAATTTAAAATTAACTTATAACTTAATTAATTACGAAATTATTATTAAGTTAATTACGAAATTGGTTATTTATTATTGAAATTTAATAAAATTTAATAAAAATAATGATAAATAAGAAGATAATTGAAGCAAAGCTTAATTAAAAAGAAATATAAGAAAAAAGAATTTTAAAAAAGAAATGCATTCAATCTTACTTCAGGAACCTCGACTGTAGCATTTGGTAACTCAGGCATAATGAACTCTGGTTTATGCTGATTCACAGGAATGACACGAACATAAATGTTACACGTATCGGAATGAGGCCCTTTGCCAGCCATATCTCTAGCTTCAACTTTGATCTTGTAAGATTGCGCTCTACCCAAGAGAGATACCGCTGGGTACAAAATTCCGGTTTCTGGGTTAAGAGCGAACGAGCCGTTTTCATTACCTGTAATTATCTTGTACCACACTTCTCCATTTATGCCTTCGTCTTGATCAACAGCTCTAACCTAATATTATAAATATTATTTATAATTAAAAGGAATAATTTTTAATAAAAAAATTAAATTTGCAATAAAAGTGTTTATATTTAGTTAATTTAAAAAATGCTTTAAAATACACGTTATTTCCTTGATATTTAAAAATTAAATTACTTATTATTTAAAACATCTAATTATTTTTCAATATTAAGTTACAAGATATAAAAAAGTTTTTTTTATAAAAATAAAGTATTTAGAATCTAATAATTAAATAATGTTATATATATATATATATAATTTTTTATTAAATTAATTATAACGTAATTATTTTTCAAAATTTATATAGTCTTTACCTGTAAAATAGGAGCTGGTGGATTTACAGAAAGATTTTCCGCAACGGAAGCTCTATAGCCATGTTGACTAAAAACTGGTCGATTGTCGTTTGCGTCTACGAGCTTTATAACAACAGGGACCGTTGTCGTCCTACGCGAATTTATTGGAGCATTGTCACTTGCCATAACCGATATCGTTATCTCTGACACAACTTCACGATCTAATACCGTTGCACCACCAACTGTAATTTCTCCAGTTTCATGCCCTATTGGTTATGGGAAAAAAAAAAAAAAATAATAATAATAAAATAATTTGAATTTGATTTTTCTTAATTTTTTTTAAGTAAAATAAATTATACTTGATGCTTATTCAAATTGAATTATTGTGTTTAATTTAAATAATCTTAAATTTAAATTTGTAGCAAATCTTACCAATATTGAAATCTGAAGCGTGTTCTCCTATTAAGCTATAGGTAACTTCACCAAAAGGACCTTCATCTGTATCCAAGGCTTTGACGATCGTAACGCGAGTTCCCGGCGGTGAGTTTTCTTCCACCGTGGCATTATACAATTTTTTTTCAAACTTTGGATCTTTATCATTTATATTGATAATAGTCACCGTAACTTTCGCGGTAGAAGAAAGTTGCGGAACTCCCGTATCATAAGCGACAACCGTGAACTCTAACTGCTTAGTTTCTTCATAATCAATAACTTGACTAGTACGAATGATGCCTAACAATGAAAATTAAAAATTATTAGTTGAAATTTTAATAATTTTCTTAAAATAAAAATACATCAGCGACTTACGGAATATATATATATATATATATATATATATATATATATATTTATTAAAAAATGTATTTTTATTTCAATCGTCTTGAAATACCCGTGATAAAAGATGTAGAAAGCAGAAAAATATACCGACCAGTAACATTGTTTATGTGGAAGTAAGGACTAGGCGGCTCAATAGCATATCCAGCAATGTTATTATCCGCATCCGTTGCCGTAAATGCTCCAACGATTGCTCCAGTTGGTTGCTCTTCCTGCATTTCTATCGAGTACTTTGGGTCTTCGCGTGTCCAGGGTTTAGCGAATTCCGGAGCGAAATGATTTACATCGATTATTGTTATAATCAAAGTACCTAAAAATTATACAATGTTATTTTAATTAAATATTTAACTGTCTAAAAAAATAAAAATTATTTAAATAAGATAACTAAAATTTTTTTTCATTCCAATTTTTTTAATGGTAATACGATATAAATTATTAATTTAAATAATAACAATATTAAAATGATAATTTAAGCAATATAATACTATTGCGGTGTAGAAATCAGGTTATAGAAATTTTTTTCTTCGATAATTTAAAAAAATGTTGAATGATGATTTATTATCAATTATAAAAATGTATCATTACCACACATATAATTATTAATATTATTTATGATTTTCATATTAAGAAAAATGTCAACATTCATTCACAAATCAATTTTCAAATCAATACTGAATGTGCTTATTTACAATTTAAAACTTCGCTAATCGTGAATTTATTAGATTTAGTAATTTTTCAAAATTTGACAAATCAAAATGCAGTTTTGATAATTTTGTCAAGCAGAAGGTTCTTAAAAAACGTTTGTCTCAATATTTATGGCAACATCAATTATATTAAATACGCATCATAATATTAAAAATATTTTTACGTAAAAGTAAGCTCAGAATAATAAAGTTTTTTTTCTCAAAATTTAAATGCACTTTTTTGAAAATCTACCTGTTAAATTTTGAAAAAAATTTAACGACAATAAATCGATTACACGTTAAACATTCCATTGGAGAAATCGAATAATCGTTAATAAAATAAGAAGCGCGCTTATAGGATGACGTAATAAAAATGAAAAAAAAAAAAAAAAAACAACACACCTTTTCCTTGCTGCAGCGTGGGCGCAGATGTGTCGGTGACAAGGACCGTTAAGCTAACGGTGGCGGCGATATCCCGATCTAGAGTCTTAACCACCGAGACTTGGCCCGTCTTCCGGTCGACGGCGAAAAAGTCCTTGAAGGCGGTGACGTTGGCGTTGACGCGTTGCCCGTTTCTATCGATAGCCGTGATCGGCTCGGAAATCGCGTAATTCAACGCCTCGGGATCCGTGCTGTCGGGATCGATTGCCTTTAATACCGCGAAGACCGTACCGACTGCCGTATCCTCTGTCACTTCCGCTCGCTGCGTTTCAGGGGTAAAATAGGGCGGCTTGTCGTTGCTGTTTTCCACCTTGATCATGAGTGTCGTCGTGCCGGTTAAGCTAGGCGAGCCTGATATCAAATTTTTATCGAAATTTATCGAAATTGAAAAGGTTGAGGAAATATCTTGCCTCATGTAAGGTTGTTAAATAATTTTAATTACATTTGTATTTCAGTATACATATCTATATACTCTTATATATTATAAAAATTATATTTTACAGAAAATAAGCTTTTTATTTTTTATATGATAAACAAAAATTATCATTTATTTATGAATCTTATCGATCAATATTTACATACAAATTTATATACAACTTAAACAAATATGAATCACAGAAATTTTCATTAGCAATTCTTTTATTAATAATCGTGTATATTAAAATAAATATGGTATAAAAAATAATTTGACTTTTGACTTTTGTTAACGAATATCTCATACAAATTATTTATAAGTGTATTATATTATTACATTAATCGGATTTCAAAGATTATCTTTAAAACGTATACTTTTCGACCGCTGAAATAAATTCTTACAATTAATGTTCGCGTATATAAATGTATAATTGATTATTCAAAAATTATAAAGTAAAATTTAATAGAATTATATTACAACGAATATTATTTAATTTAATGAATATAACTTTATTTTACTCATAATTTAAATTGTACGACTTTTAAATTAATTTTTTTTTTTTTTTTTTTTTAAATTAATGCATTTAAATTATCACTTATATAGTTATAAAATTAAAAAATTTCAAATTAGCTGAAAACTCACCTTTATCAAAAGCTATAACTTCGACATGATAGGTGTTTCGTTGGTCGTAATCGAGTTTTCTTGAAACAAAAATTGCACCTGTTGTCTCGTTGACCGTAAAATCATTAAAAGCTCCTTTCTGAATTCTATATACAAGTTCGGCATTTATTCCACTATCGGCATCTGTCGCCGTTAATTCTTCGACAACAGATCCTACAGATTTAAAATTTAAGTAATTTTTATAAAAAAAAAAAAGCGATATATTATTTCAAAATTATCGTGTAATTATTCTTAATAATCAGATAATATTTCCGGCAGGTTTTATTAATTAAATTAAAATTATTTTTAAAATAAAATTTAATAAAAATTTCTTGATAATTAAATTTATATTTTAAACGTTTTATGAAAATTTAATTTGAACATAACAATGCGTACATAATTTACATTATTTTTATCTTATGAAATATATTAATTTAATGTAGCAAATACGAAATTTAATTATGATATAATTCAATTGAAAATTAGAAAATTCTGTTTGCGCACTTGACGAGAAACGTTCGCAACTTAATTAGCGCATTGTAATTCAACTCGCACTCTAACGCACAGTTGTAACTAAAGAAAATATATATATATGAAGTATATAAAATAAATATTGAAGTTAGATTTATATATAATAATGAAAAACTTTTTATTCAAATGAAGTACTGAATCAATAACGTGATGTTTTCAATTTAAACTGGAGAATCATCTCATTTTTTAAAAGATTTTGAATTGGTTATATCCAATTAGCTTCAATTTAGTTAGACATTATTCCGATTTTTTAATTAATCTAGTTCTAATTAACGAATTTAAATTAATTCTAAACATAATTTTGTTACGTTTTAAATAATGATCAGAAGACGATCAGGTTCAATAAATATAATTGTTAAAAATAAACAAAATGAAAATTTTAGATACAAGTAAAAAAAAAAAAAAAAAAGAAAAAAAGATACGGGATCATAAAGTTAATCTTAATTAATTAGTTCAAACTAATTTATTTTATTTTATTTCGAATAATTGAATTATTAATTAAATAATAATTGTATTAATAATTTGATAATAGTTTAGTATCTTAAAGCAAATATCAGATAAATGTTTTTATTGAAAATTGAAAAAAAAAAATCAATATAATCGATATAAAACATATCGTATTGCTATGAAAGAAAATTTACTCACCAATAGGAGAGAGCTCGGGTATGCTGGCTGTATAAAGATCGTGGGTGAAAGCCGGCGCGTTGTTGTTGACATCGCGCACGGTGACGTTTACGCTAGCTTTATCGCTAAATGTGCCGTCGCTCGCTTGAACGGTCAGCTGTATCGAGTCGCCGGTAGAATTGGTCATGTCGATAGGTCCAGGTCGAGCTATAGCGATCTCGCCCGAGTCCGGATCTATCTTAAAGATGTCGAGCTCGTTGCCCTCGAGCAAAGAGTAGCTGATCTTTGAGGTCTTGTCGCGATCGCGCGCCTGTACCCGCAACGGCGGCTCGAACTTCTCGGCGCCCTCGTCGATCACCGCGCGATAAGTCTTGTGCTGAAACTTTGGCGGACTGTCGTTCGCGTCCGCCAGGCTCAGTCGCAACGAGACACTCGTCGTTTGACCGTTCCCGTTGTCGTCCGTTGCCTGCGTGCATTATAAAACGAGCGTGTCAATTCGTTATCCAGTTAATTGGAAATTTTTCGCTCATCGCAGCAAGTGAATAAAGTTTGTTTTTTTTTTTTTTTTTTTTTTTTTTTTTGTAAGTTTATGAAAAATAAATTATACGAAAAAGTAAACGAAAAAGTTAGCAATTTATTATATCAAAATCTTTAAATTATTTATAAACGATTAAAGATTTAATTTAAAAAGTGCCAATTCGTCAATAATTATTATACCTTTTATTTTATTAATTTGTAAAAAAATTTTAAATCGCGTACCTTGTAATTCAGAAAATATTCGCTTTGCTCTTCAAAATCAAGACAAGGCGATGTTCCAGGTGTTGGACAAGGAGCTACAGAAATACTTCCGGTTTTTTTATCCACCAAAAAGTGTTCCGATCCTTTACCTATTAATTGATATATTATTCCGCTAGCGCCGAATCTAAAATGAATAAACATTTGAACAAATTAAATATATTAACAAAACGAAATTTTAAAAACAAAATTTAATTTTATAGAAAAATAATAAAAAAAATACGCAATATACTTTTGATAATACGAATAAATTAGAGGCAATATTGACGATGTAACGATACAAAAGGAGTAATATTGTAAATGAATGCAGGGAGTAAATGAATTAGATACGCTATGTAAGCATAATCTCGTTCGATGACGAGGCTAACGAGATTAGCAAGTAATCGAGTGGGAAGAAGAGGTACGCAAGATATATATATATATAGTATATACATTTAGCGCTCTCTCTCTCTCACTCTCTTTCTCTCTTGCAGTAGACACAGAGGGGCAAATGTTTAATTTAACGAAACTCACCGTCCACTGTCGCGATCTCTGGCCGTGATGGTGGTTATTGGAGTTCCCGGTCCGGCTGTTTCCGAGACGATAGCCGTGTACGAGGGGTTCGAGAAAGACGGCGCATTGTCATTTACATCCGTAATGCCTACGGTAATTGTCGCGGTTGATGAAAGTTTTGGGTTTGTGTGAACTTCCTTGGCAACCACCTGTAAAACAAAATAACCTTTTTTGCTTTCTCTCTCTCTCTCTCTCTCTCTCTTTCTCTCTCTCTCTCTGTCTTCTCTACTATTTTGACTTAACTTTCTTAGACTGGAATTTCTTTACCAAGCTAACGTATAAAAGACTACGTTTCTTTTTTTTTCAATGAATAAAATAAATTTAATTTAACATTTCAGACAATGAAAAGCCAATGATTAAAAGTAAACTTTCCAATAGTATACTTTTTATTGCGATGTAACTTGTAAATATTTAAAAGGTACCGTTTAATCGAATATAATATAAAATTGTTTTAAATATTTACGAAATGAAAATATTTTAATTAATTGAATATTTTAGATAAAAATATTGTTTTTTGTCTTCAATTTTTCATTTACACATTTTCATAATTGAAAATTAAATTTTATATCAAGTTATCCGTAAATACATCATCGTTAAAAAAAAAATTTAACAATATTTAATTTGATCAAGCTGCGCTCAAAAGAAAATTACTTACCAAAATAATAAATTTTCTTTGATTAGGATTCTCGTAATCTAATGAACCATTAGTCACTCGAATATTCACAGATGTGCTGCCTGTTGCTTCATTTGGTTCTACGGTAAAAGCTCCAGTAATATCCTCCAGACGCAAAGAGAATACTGAATTTAAACCCTGCAGAATACAATTATATTTTCTCTCTGATTCGTTCACTTTTACCGTAGGATTCATACATTTAAAGCGCGATAATAATAAATAAAAAAAAAACTTTTTTATAACTTTGAATCCCAAATAATACGATAATTTTTATTTTTTATTTGTTATTTATTTTATATTTGTATTTGTATTCAAATAAAATTTATTTTCACTTACAATAAACATACTGTAATATTATATTATTAATATATAATATATACAAATGTAATATTCCAGAGAATGAGTATGTTATTTAAAATTTATAAATTTTTCATACAGTATACATCATATATATATATATATAAGAATATTGAATAATATCACAAATTTTTTATCACGATATAGCATGACTTTTTAATAAAATTAAAAACACAGTGCGAAAACGTAAAAATGCGCAATAAAAATCGTACGATCAAATCAAAATATTCATTAATTCGTTCGATTCTTTTCTATAAAATACTAATTATTAAATAATTAAAACATTAATCGCATATACGACGGAATATGAATTTTACAAAAGCAAGATCGATAAAAAAAAAAAAAAAAAAAAAAAAAAAAAAAAAAAAAAAACAAAATAGAACAGAATACTCACAACATCGGGATCTCGGACCATCATATCCAAGTGAGGTAAAGGCGTGCCGTCGGCTATGTTTTCAGGTATGGAGATGCTGTACTCCTTGCGATTAAAAGTCGGCGGCTCGTCGTTGACGTCCTTAATCGTTACCGTGGCCTCGGCGACGGAAATCATCGAGGGATCGTTTCCCGGAGTCCCGTCCACCATTTCCCTTGCCTTAACGACGAAAGTCAATACGCCCGTTGAATTTTCGAGCGCCTCGCGATCCAAGGGTTTCGCGGTGCGCAGTTCGCCGCTCTCCGCGTCCAGCAGAAAGTAATCGAAAGGATCTATGAAGACAAAGGGAGGACGAAAAGTTTCGTCGTTACTTAATTAACGCTGACAGACCGGCGTAAACAATTTTCCTTGGTATCTCTTTCTTCCCCCTCTCCTCCCATCCCCTCCCGTCCCTCTATCTTTTGCTTTCTCTATAATACTCGTGGAGATTAATTTCAAGGGAGAGCTAGAGAGAAATCCTTATAGACGTATTGTCGCTGATAAGGAAAGTTTTGGATCCTTCCGACTAACCAACGACTTGAGACCAAAAATTATGGGGGGATTTAGTTTGGTACTTTGAGTTACGTATATATTAATTAAATGAAACTGAAGTTATACGACAAGCTCGAAATTCTACTTTTTTGACGACTCTCAGCTTTTCAACATTTAATATTCGAGTACAATGCGTTTGTTAATTCTTGTTAAATTTGAATAGTAAGGTAAAATAAAATGTCTGTATAAATTATAAAACATTTATTTTGAAATTTAAATATCAAATATCCACGGGAGAATATATCTGTTACTCCGATGAAAATAAACGAAGTGCAAGCTTTTATTCGTACAAAAATCTTTTTCATGGTTTAATGGTAATAATAGCCTAGCAGTTATATTCTGCATGATGGTTCATAGAAAGTTAAACTTTGATAGGTATCCTAGGTAGCGATGCAAATCATCCCCCTTAAGCCTGCGCTCGAGTTCATTGTTACGAGTCGCGCAGACGTTATTTATCGACCATATTTTTAAAGCTCAATCATTGAATTTTATTTCCGTAGATTAAATCCACACTTTTTATTCGTTTTCATAAAAGTCACGTGAAAATGAAAAAAAATTTATTTTTATCTAAGCGAGTCGGTTAATTGTTTAAAAAAAAAAAAAAATAATTGCCAACAATTTTTTATATTACTTTATATGAAATAAATACTTTTTCTCCTTTTAAAAGATATCTTATAGGTAGGTTTGATTTGGGAAACGAGTTGGACAAGCTAAAATTAATAGAAGGAACCATAATCATACTAACGAGAGGTAAAAATAAAAGTATAAATTGTTACTTGTGACTAGTTCGTAGACGATTTTCCTCGGCATTCCACGATCTCCGTCTCTCGCTTTAACAGTCATGACCAAAGTCCCGATTGGATCGTCTTCCTTAACTACCCCAGTCAAGGAATCCAAAAATTCCGGTGGACTATTCTGAATGTCGGCGACTTTAATCTCGACTCCGGTGGTATTACTGTTCGTACCATCCTGTGGGTAAACGGGAAAATAAAAAATATGAAAAAAAAAAAAAAGTCCTTTCGGTTGTCGCGCGAAAGAAAGGAAAAAAATGAGAGAGAGAAGAGGAGTTGGTGGAAATATTCAAAGGTGGATGAAGAAAAAAAAGAAGAAAGAAAGAAGAAAATCAGGAAGCAAGGGGAACTTACGCTTGCCCGTAGTAGAAGTTGGTAAAAAGGTCGTTCTTTGTAATCCAACGGCTGTTGAAGAACAAGTGCCCCGATGTAAGTGTCTTGGCTTCTTTCAACGTTGACAATGCCGAATTTGGTGCAAGCATCGGGAAACTGTAACGAAACGAATAAGTTCTCGGCGTCTTTTACGGTGCGCTGAATTTTCACAATACCACTGACTTTCGCACAAACGAAAGATGGTCAAAAAGCACTTAAACTTTTTTAAAACCTTCCCTGAGCTCGAGCTTGATAAAAAGTATTAATACATTTTAGTTGACCGTATCTTAAATGAATTCTAGATTTTCTTGTTAACTTTCAAGATAAATTTAAGATTTCCAATTTCGATAGCGAGCCAATTTTTACTTTTTCCATTCGCAAGTTATTATAATAAAACTTTTTAAAACTTTTAAATTTTACAGTTAATTAAACACAAACTTATAAAAAAAAGTTTGAAATTTAGAAAAAAAAAAAAATAAATAAATAAAAAAAATTCAATTCTTAATTTTAACATTTATATTTATTACTCGATTATAAAATTTTAAACTTAATTTTAATTTTAACAAATACATTTTAATCAAAGTTTTACAGTTTTTTTTTTCTTTATTTTTTTCCCAAAAATGTAAACTTAGTACTTACGATTACTCGACCGAAAAAATATTTGTTTAGGCAAATAAAGGTTTTATTAAACCTTGATTTGTCTTTGCTAGCGGAAATTAAATTCAAGTAATCGAAACAAATTAATTGAAACTTTTGATAAGTAATCAAATGTTGTAATTAAAAAGGGTAGTTTAATTTATTTAATTCAATTAATTGGTTCTTTTAATAAACATTAATTATAAGCGAATGATTGCAATTAGTTTATTACATTACCTACATCATATATTAAAAAATTTTTATTCTTTTAATGAAAATAAATTTATATTTCGTATTGCATAAAGTCTATCAAGATTTTTAAATTGTTTCAATTTTTAAACTAAAAAAACAAAACTCTTTTTTTTTTTTTTTTAATTTACTATAGAATTAATTAGAATATTGATTAAAAAACTAACGAAACACATTGAAGTAGTTACCAGTTGCATTGAATATTAACGCAATATGCTTTTGGAATCTAAATAAACTTATTTGAAATTTTTTTATTTTTCAAATAGTTTATTTCATTCTGAATTTTCTACTTGTTAAAATTTTCAACTCAGTTGAAAAAGAAATTAATGCAAGTAAAAAAAAAAAAAAAAAAAAAAAAATTAAACTTTATAGATTTAAACAATTTTATTAAAAATTAATTTATTGCACAATTATACGATAACATCTAAATGAAAATTTTAAATTTTCAAAATTGAAATATTACCATTATTTTTATAAACATGAATTTTATAAGAGTTATCGTTGTATAAAATACAATTCTATAAATTAATAAAAAATTATCTCACAGAGAAAACCATTCATCTTGGTATGGAGAAAAAAATTTTTTAATTTTTTTTATGTAGACATTAAGGATAACTCGGGCTCTTACGTTAGAAAAATGCTTGAAAATTTGCCGAATATCAAATATTCTATAGGAAAAAATAAAAGCCAAAGCTGGTAAGCCTCAGCTTATATGAAAATACTTGGAATCAGCAAGGTAGAAAAAAAAGCTTTGAAGAAAAAAAAAGAATCGCTGAGATATATACATTAAACCTGAAGCGTACGGATTAAAAAATGCGAAAAAAGAGAGGAAGATAGAGAGAGAGAGAGAGATAGAGAGCCGAGTTACATCGTAGACACGCAGCATGCAAAATATTCTTCCATATATAGTTTCGTAGATGAGGTCTGCTCACCTGAGGCTGAGGTATACACGTGACTTCGATGTTCTCGCCGAGGAGGTCGGGATCGGTGACCCGAATCGCGGGCAGTATAGTCGTGCCTGGTGGTGTGTCCTCCGCGGCCATGGCCTCGTACGGCACCCCAACGAACTGCGGCGGATTGTCGTTCTCGTCGAGGACTATCACGTACGCCTCGACCCCGACGATGTTCGGCTGCTGGCCCTGCGGCACCGAGTCCTCCAACGTCACCCGGAATCTTATCGTGTCGACCTCCTGTAAAGCATACCGTGCGCGTTTTATCATCAAAATTTTGCCGCATAAACGCAAAACCACGCATTTATCTTTCCCGCATGTGGGAATGTCCTCGGGCTGGGTCAAAGTCAAATTTTCCGTTATGCGCACATCTACTGCGTTGGAACACGTACATTAAATTTTAAAAAGATAACGAATTTCTTTGCCAAAATTTAAAGATTAAAAATTTTTTCATATAAAAAAAAAAAAATATAATTTTTAATAATTTTAAGAATATCTATTTAAAAAAAAAATACGTCAAGAATATGTTCTTTTATTATTTTTTTTTTTTTTATTTTAGTTGATAAAAAGCTACAAAACATTTTTGACTAGGAATCGTTGTTTAATATCGGATTTCATCAAAATAAGATAAAAATTTTACAAATCACGTCGCATTTACTGCGGACGACGGCGAAACAACATTTCCTTTATGCAGCTTTATAATAAAAGTCACACGTGTGAAAAGCACAAGAAATTCCACAAGATCGCATTTAAAGGTACACGATTCGAAGGGAGCGAAAAATATTAAATAAAAAGGAATAAGAATAGAAAAAAAGAAGAAGAAGAAGAAGAAGAAGAAGGGAAAGAATCGAGAATACACGCAGAGAATTCACTTTTGTACGAGATAGAAAAATGTCTTGCTTTCCGCTTGGGTCTTTGGACGGGCGGTCGCACAATGCGAGCGTCGCTGCTATTTCTTCGTTCTCCCTTGAAAAAGCAATACAAAAAGCGAGCTTGCCAGAGTCGAAAAAGAGAAAATCGAGTTACACCGCACAGGTGCACTGTGTATTCACGTAGATATATAAATATATATAGAGTCCCTGCCATACAATAAAAGAAAGTCTATAGGGCGGAGGACAGACGTCTGTTCCAACTGTATGTGTGTGTGTGTGAGTGTGTATATATATATATGTTTCGCCCTCCCTCTCTCCCCACACGAAATCGGAAACACGTCAACCGCAGAGTCTCTTATCCTCGCTACTTTTCTGGGACTCGCGCTGCGTAAAGAACGCGGGAACAATTCGCGGGAGCGTTCTCTCGTCGGATAATCTACGAAGAAAACGATAGGTACGGCGGATAAATGATTGTCCGTAGAAACGAAAAGGTGATAAACGAGTTAATGTTACATTTCGTCAAAATGCGGTTTGGACCTACATAACGGTTTTAGAACGGCATTCGCGTATATTCTCGGGATTTGTATTCAGACTTTGTAAGGACATTGAATTGCCGGGGCGACAAACAATTTCGCATTGTTTTCGTACGACTGTTACGCACAGGTTGACTTTAAATTGCGACGAGATTTAATATTCTGATGGAGTGCGAGCGTTTTAGTTTTATTTAATGCATTATATATACACACACACACACACACACCTAAACACGCGCGCGCGTTAATTTGAGCTTTAAAAATTTTAAATACTACTACTCATGGAAATTCTCACTTTTAATTTATCACGATGATTCGAGTTATAAATACTGTTTTTTGTTATACAAATTAAAATAAAAAATTTTATTTTATCTTTTCAAAATATAAGAAATAAAAACTTATCGGTGAAAATATTAATTACTTTCAAAAATACATTAATTATCCCGCGTTGAGTATATAATTTAAAATCGTAAGTAACATAAATTTTAAAATTTACTTAAATTTACTATGCTTTATTTGCCGCTTTGGAAATAGTTTTCAATAATAATGTAAATAGAATTCAATGCAAATGATTAATGTTTTCTTTAATTAAAAGTAAATAAGAAATCTTGCAGCAATTTAGACGTATATTGAAAGTACAGAAAATGAAAAAAAAGTAAAAATGTAACGTGAAAGTTTCACTCAAAACTTTTTAATAAGTCGGACAAGTCATATTTACACGTTTAAATTTTACTATTCGCGGAATCGTGTAACTTTCAAGTCACATAATAATTGATACGTCAACATTCTGTCAAATAGTTTAATTTTTTCAAAAGATGGCATATACGCGTATTATTATTTATTTATCTTCTTAATAATCGATAAAAAAATTGATGACTAGCGACTAAATTTAATAAATCTAAAATATTAAAGTAAAATGATCTCGTTATTTGTTGTAGGTAAAAATGATTAACTTGCAAATGATTTAATTAAAAAAAAAACTCCTTAAAATTAATAAATAAACAGTTCATCATAACCATTTAAAAGGATTATGAGACAAAAAAAAAAAAAAAAAAAAAAAACAAAGGCTTTAGACAATAAACTTCACATACCTCACGGTCCAACGGTTTAGCTAACGTCATGACGCCGCTTCGTTGATCGACCACAAATTTATCGGTAAGTTGTATACCGTATTTAACCGGCGAGCCCTCGGGATCGTGACCTTTTAACGTAAAAACCTTAGAACCCACCGGTGTGGCTTCGTACAGCGTCAATCCCATAGGATATCCGCCGGCTTCAAAAATTGGCGGCTCGTTCACGTTGCTGCTGGCTGTAACGATAAAAGGTAATATATCATTTAAAAATTGAATGACAATAACGGTGATTATTATCATTATTATTATAACGATTATATTCGTACTAATTTAAGTGAAAATTACAATATCGAGAGCAACCGCTTAACACATAAACCTTAATAAAACAATGTCATTGGTATTCTCGTTAATGTAATGCGTTCTTCAAAATTACTCTGTACGGTTAAATAGCGCTTTTGTTAAACATATATTCATATTATTAGTTAAATTTTTTATTTACATACGCGCAATGTGCATTATCCAGCAGTATTTTATGTTTGCACATTATCGTTATAGAAAACATTATCATCAATTTATTATAAAATTGCTGTTATTCTAGATTTATTGCTATAACGAGAAATTTTGAATATTTACTTCGTTTATAAAGGAAATATATATTGTTGAATTTATAATAAACAGTAAATTTAGTTAAAATAATTTTAGTGCGCATTTCGGTGCTTGGTAAATGTTTCAAATTTTAAGATAAAGATTTAAAAATAGTTTTTTTGTTATATTAGGGTAAAAAAAAAAAAAACAAGAAAATTATTTAATAAATTATAAATGTTATACAAATAAATGTTTTATAAAGTTTGTTAAAATGGAATAAAATTTTAGAACAACAAAAAATAAAATATACTTGTTTAAAACTTGTTTAAATTACATTCTTTTGCGCAAAAATACAATAAAATATAATTCTAGTGTCAATATAATTTTATGAAATATAGCGTTAAAATAAATTATTTTTTAATTTAACAGCTAAAAGATAACAAATACGGTTTTATGTAAATTATGCCTTATCCAATATTCATAGTGATAAATAAGGGAGGTCTCGATATCCAATCAATTTTATTAGATTTTATAAGCTAGCAATTGATCTATGGTCATTCTTTACAGGAGATAGAGAAAGAGAGAGAGATATGGGGGGAGAGGGAAGGGATAGAGATCAGCAAGTTTCCGATAATGCCAAATGCAGTCAAGCGCATGGATGGATAATACATTCCGTGCACTTTCCTCAAATCCATTTCCCGTGGATCGACTCAAGACGGTTTAGGATCTACTCAACCTACCTTTCTCAAGTTCTTGCGGATTTTCCTCTCTAACTTTATGCTATCCGTACGATTTTACATCAATTTTAACGTGAATTTCGTTCTTTAGATTTTTATCCGCAATTTCAATGCTCGAATAATAAAACTTTAATGTTTTTTATACTTTTAATTTGTATATTACGTTAAAATCGTTAAAAATATTGAAAATTAAATACATAGTAGCTATACTTTAACTTTATGATCGAAATAAAATCTAATCTAATGAGATATTGAAAAAGAAAAAATCAAATTTTAAAGGTTTTTTAAGTAAGATTTTTAAAAGTATTATCAATACAATAAATTAATATTATGTATGTGAATTAAAAATAATTTAAGAATCAATCTTAAAGACTTCAAACTTGAAATCGATGAGTAGAGAATAATGTGATTTTACGATTTGGCTTAATTAAATTGTAAACCTCTTTTAAGCTTTAATCTTTTAAAACTTAAGTCTGCTATTGTAAAAGTTTTTAAAAAGAAATTTAATCAAAAAGAGATCGACACCAAGTAATTCTAAATCAACCGATTTTTTCTATTTTAATGAATAGAAAAAATTGATCAAAAATATTTTAAAAGAAAAAGTACATTAAATAAGAGAAATTTATTATGTGTATGAAGTTTTGATAACAAATAAAATATATCAGAGCTAACAACAAACTTATGTAAATATATAATATTTTCTGATTTGAATAAAGCATTATCGTACACAAATAATGTATTATCAATATAATTAACAGCATCAATTGTGATAAGTTTACAAAATTCAAGGTAGAAAATTTAACGAAACAAAAAATCGCGATAACTCGCACGCGCACACTCATGTACATACACTTTGGTATAATAAGAATGTGGTACGAATTTTCCACGCGACTGAAATTCTGTACTTTACAGCGCTCAGACCTGTAACCAATCTCAACTTTCTTGAGACATCTCTATTCCTGTACATATAATTTATGGGATTATTCTTCGTCTAACTTTGAGGTTTTAATAAACTGTAAGTGAAAATTTGTTACAGTTTCATCGAGCAGTATGGGTAAATTGATAATTTCCTTTGAAATTTTTCGTTATTATTTAATTCAAAAACATGTGTTTTCGGAATTTGAAGAATATATACGTTATTTTTGTTTACAAAAAAAAAAAAAAAAAAAAAAATTTATTATTTTATATATTTAAAAGTTGTAACGATTTAAAAATGTGGTAGATATAGCATTCAATTTGAAATTTCTACTTGGACATATGTAAATTTACATACCTGCATCTATAATATAAAATTTGAAACTAACCGACTGACGTATCAGCCTACAGACAAAACCGCTAGACCTCAAAACTTGAAGTTTTACACAATAGTTCTCTAAACAGTGTAGGTGAGAATTATGCGGAAGAATTTTTGAAAATTTTACGTACGGAATGTTAAATTCTAAATGTCGATATACATAAAAATTAATTTAGTATATTATCATATTTAGAAAAAGAATGAGATAGAGACAGACTCTCTCCCTCTCTCTCTCTCTTTCGATCTCCCAGAGGCGAAGCCGCGCGACGGGTGATGCTAATTTGATATAAAGCAAATAAATTGTTTTATATATATATATAATAAAGTAATACTATTAACAATGTTGCATTTTTTATTTAAATATATATGTATATAATGCAGACGTAACAAGAATAGTCATACATACAATCATTGATATTTGAAGTATTAAAATAAGTTATATTATATATAAATTTCTTTATTTTTATATTTTATTATTAACTTTGTAACATATTATATTAATAATAAAATCGAGAATTAAATGAATTATTTTTAGATTTGAATATACACTCATAATTATGTTGTAAGGCAATAAATGAAGATGTTTGCCTTTATCATATTATTTTTGTTATTATTTAAAAACTAAAATACCAATAATCGAATTCTGTTTCATTATTATTTACTTAATTATAGATTGTTTAATTTGCAAGTATAAAATGTTTATATAAAATTTAATTACAATATTTTTTATTTATTATTTACGTGTAAATTTTTACACAAAGTTATATAACAAATTTTAATTTTTATATTTGATAAAGTTAATTTTTAATGCAAGCTTTTATGAAATTTAAATTAATTTTTGAATTTCGTCACTAATTTAATTATAAAAAAAGAATTATTTGTGTTGTAATAGTGCTTAAATTTAGAAATGCAATTTGAAACTTTAGTTTGAAATTCATTAAAAATTTTATTTAAGCATAAGATACAGTCGTTACCTTTGTAAAAGCTAAACCGCCTGAAAATTGCCATTTTTTAACTATTAACTTTTACACAAGCATCAAAAAATTACGTATATTACAATATCTCAAAACTTTTTCAACTTGATAACTACAAAATTATTAATAAAACAAAAAGTTTTTATTCAGTATCATTTAAAGCAATGTATAAACATTTTTATACATCCATAGAATTTTATAAAATCTTATTAAAATTTTTTTCCGCGTTTAATAATTGCCTTTTAATTGATATTTTTTCAGAAAAATAAATAATTAATCGAAAAATATATTAAAAAAATCGTTATAAAAGTTTATTTAAAGTAATGGATTAAAGTCAACGTCGGCCATATAATCTCACAGTCAATATTATCTAAAATTTATAGTGTTCGCGCAAAGTATCATTACAATGGGAACTCTAAAGTTACAAAGTTCATTGTGTACCTACGCGCACTAAAAAACTAATTTAATTTTGTTTAATCTAAAGCGAGCGTCACTCGGGTGCCATTGGATATTCATATATGAAGAAACTTTTTGAATAGTTTAGGCTGCACCGAGGCTAATGATAAAACACGCAGATACACACGCTCACACACGTATACGGGAGATTGTGCAGCGCTTACGTCTGCAAAATACAAAGAGAGGGAGGAGAGAGAGAGAGAGAGAGAGAAAGAGAGAGACATGCGATTCCTTGAAACGGGCGCGGGGGCCGCGATGATAATAGCGGCGTTCACGAATGCGGTAACTCCACATAATCGAAATACGGAAAGTTCGGTCAAGCGATTCTCGAGGTTTATTTGCAAAGGGATAGCTGAACACTTACCGACGCATGTAGCCAGCAGCAATGCGCCGAGCATAGTCCTTCCAACTTTCGCCATGTACCTGCAAACAAAAAAGCACCCAAGTTTCAATTGCCGGCCTGTTTGCTTATTTACATATTTATTTTATTATCATTATTATCATTATTATCATTATTATCATTATTATCATTATTATCATTATTATCATTATTATCATTATTATCATTATTTTAAATTTGTTTTGCATCATTTATAGAAGCAGTTTTGTTAAATTATCTAAATTTTTGTATCAAATTTTAATTACGATAGGGTGAATCTATATACTGATATACTCGTATATAAAAATTTTCAACGACTTAATCTTGTGTTTGAAATTTCTTTTACAACCAGCTAGCGTTTTTATTATTCATAACTGTACATTTGTGTACACGGTACTGTTATATTCTAGCATAAACATACACGCGGTATCATCATAAAAACACGCCATTATTTATTCAGCTCGTGTAAAACTTTATTTTACAGCGTTTTTAAATCTCGATTCTTAAAATATGTTTTAAACTTGCTAACTGAAGTAATCTTCCGATATTGTTAATAAATCCTAAATTTCTTTAAAATTCCACAAATGTTTCAAGATATATTAATTTGTCTAATTTTTTTAATATTTTATATTCTGACGAATAACATTTTTTATTCAAGAGCATTGCTCTCAATTTAGCGAGGAAGAAATTTACCTTTGAAAAATTTTCGAGAGCAAACACGAGATCTAGCTATCTAGGGTATTAAAGTTTTAAAAGTATTAGAGGCTGAACCAGGAGATGCATTACAAAAGAATCTCATTCCCAAGTTAATCTTATACACAAAGCCGCGCAACTATGTACATGCAAAATAAAAAAGACGAGTTTATGAGAGAGGCTAAAAAAGCGGCACACGTAGGATACAGTTCCTCGAAATTTTTTAAGAAAACGCACTTTCAACGCTTCATATCCCCCCACCCCCCCTCCCTCCCCCATCTATCGCTTTCTCATCCGTTTAACGGAAAGAATAATTTAATTAACTCGGAAAGGGGTGTGGGTATCGTTCCTCGACCCCTCACCCCCAAAATTGCACGTTTAAATCTCATTTTCCCATAGCCCGCATCTGCCGCGCGCGAATATACGCACAGCCGCGTGCTCGGACGCGTATATATATATATATATATATATACGTAAAATCGATGGGAGCGTGTAGGCTACCTAAGCCCGGCGCGCTGCACGTATCCGAGAGAAGCAGCGGAGCGTGCGCGCACCGCGGCGTTATCTCCATCTCTCTCTCTCTCTCTCTCTCTCTCTCTCTCTCTCTCTCTCTCTCTCTCTCTCTCTCTCTCTCTCTCTCTCTCTCTCTCTCTCTCTCTTCTCTCTCTCTCCCTAGGATCCGTGAACGGCCAGCTTGTGTGTGTAACGCGAGGCTGCTTCTCGCTTCTTCGTCTCGGTTCTCTTCTTCGCGAAATCCCGGAACTCCCAAAGTGCCAACTTCGTCGAGGGAGAGGCGAACGATCCTTTCCACGTTCGGGCGCGTACGCGTAAAGGAAATCTCGCGCGGTCCTTCTCCTCCGTTGTCCGGGCCATTATGCCTTTTGATTGCATCCATTAGAGAGGCGCGGCTGGGGAGTCATTGTCGCTCCTCCTCCACGACGACGACGACGACGACGACGACGACGACGACGACGACGACGATGACACGTTGAGGCGCTCTCTCGCGCGCGTCTGCGCGCCCGCTCCTCCTCTTCTACTCCCCATATGGATACATGTACCTATGCGTGAGAGCGTATGGCGCAGCTCTTGCCGTCTTTCTCATTGTTCCCAACCGCGCATATTTCTACGCGCGGAATTTCACCAAATTTCGTCGGATGGGTACAAGGGGAAGGTGTGGGTGGAAGCGTTTTCGAGCCGTTGTTATGTTGCTGTATCCGTCTGCGTTCTCGGTACGATGTACTCGTTTTCTTTTACTCTTTCATCGCTTGTTTGACGCTTTTCCGTCCCCCCTCCCGCTTGGTCGCGCGCGCGCACGCACGCGAGCACACACACACACATACACGCGCGCGCGTCGTTTTGTCCCTCCCTCCCCCCCTCCGCCTTTCTCGTTCTATTCACCCGGGATTTACATTGTTTTCTCGCGTCTACTGCTACCTTTATAAGCGTGTAGCTGGCTAAAGGGAATTGTGATGATTTACGTACTTTACGTGAATGATATATTTTCAAAGCTTTTACACCGGTATTTCTAAAAATGCTACTAAAGTCACTTGGTCGATACTTTTTTTACCTTTAATTAACTTAATTAATGTCGCGCGGTGAATTAATTTATCTGATTATTTAAATTTAATATCATAAGAAACGTTCATTAAACAAACATGCATCCTTATTTATTGTTTGTTGTATGTTTTAGAACAAAGTTTATGCCACGTTATTCCAAATAATAATCTCATACGTAATATTTTTTAACAAAACTTGCATACTATATTTAAAATGTCTTCTAAAAGCAACGAATCGACTTGGCCTAGGTGATCCTCCTAAGGATTTAAAGAAAATTACGACCATAAATATTATATGATTTGATTTTTCCCTTATTTTGTTTAAAAATATTAATTGATAAGAAAAATGTTAAATTTAAATTATTTAAGTATTCTACGGGTAAGCGATTTAATAGTCATAGTTGTTATAATAATAATATGATTTCTAACGAGAATAATTATAACAATGTTTTGAATAACTTCTAATGCAAACTTGCAGTTGCGTGAAAATTATACTAAAATCATTTTATTATAATTCAAAAGTCAAATAATATGATCTAAACTTTGTAATTTATAATGAAATTATTAAAATATTTTTTTAAAGAATGCTGATATTAAACTATATAATTATCTCAATAACCTGTGATAAAATTTCAAGTGTGTATTTTTATTAAAAAAGAAAACCATTACAATTTGTTATCATAAAGACAATAATATAAATAAAATATGAGAAATAAATTTATATAAGATCGAAAAATACAATAAAAATAAATAATGAAAAATATTTATGTTACAGAAAAAACAATTTGTTTAATTAATTTATCGCAATGTAACGTAAAATGATTACAAAAGCCGTTGATATTAATAATTTATAAACTAATTTATATGCAGAGGCACGTATAACTTTTTAAAAATCGATTACGGGTAAATATTTACAAATAATTTATGATAATCAAAAAATATATTTTAATTTATTTAAATATTCCACATAAATTATAACACATTATTTCAACAAAACATTATTACATATAATAAATAATTTCGAATTTTCATAATTTTTATTATAGCTTTGTAATTATTATCATCGGAAGACAGTCATTCCCGCGTATAAATTGTACTGTTTAACTTTTATCTCAAATATCGAGATATTGATGAACTATAACCAATTAATCGTACGGCGAAACGTTAATATTTGAATAATAGTACATTCAAAAGTTAAAATGAAGTCGAACAACTAAAATAAAATTTTTGTACGTAAGTAATTTAATAAAAATTAATTAAAAATATAATAAATTAAATATTTATTTTTATATATTACAGAACAATTTATATTTTTGTATAGGTTATAAATAGTTAACAAATATTTCTTAATTAATTATTAATTATATACACATTAACTAATATTCATTAATTTAATATATTATGTAACGAGTTAATTTTTATGAATTATTAAATAAAAGGTTGAAAAAATATTAATAAAAGTAATGAAATATACAAAACTTAAATATTAAAAAAAAACGTAGATTCTCGATTTCTTATAAAGTAATAATGTGTTACCAGATCTTTTATATGAATAATTTCAATTCTTTTATAGTGAATAATTGGAGATCTGAAATAACTTTAACAATATTAATAAAAATTATTAAGATTTCTTGAAAAACCTTAGAAGTTAGAAAATTTCATAATTTTATTTCTTAATATACTCTTTTTTTAAAGTCTTATCCGTCTTAAAAATATTTTCCTTCACTTTATAATATTTTAATTATTTAACTAGTACGTTCATTAATATTTCTGCATAAAATATGAAACTTTTTTTTTCGAATATATTTCTTATGCATTAAAAATTTTCGAAGTAAATGTTGATTGATTTATTCAAAAGAAACGATGCATTTACTGTGAAAGAGCGATTTTATGAATATCAACAATTGCGGGTATTAACGTATTCGCGATGCACAGGTTAGTAAGTGCCTTGACTATCGCTGTAAAATCCAAGAAAATGTACTTATAGAAGAATTCACGGATCTGGCTGGCTATATAGTTTGAAAACCTTTATAAGAACTCGAAAGTTCGATATCGTGTTTATCGTTTGTGAAACTTTTACAATGACATAATATAAAGTATGAAAAGTTTAAAAGCTTTTCTGAAATATATTGCGTAGAAAAGGTACGCGGCGTGCAACGGGAGCCCGGGAAATAATAACTTCGGTAAAAGAACTTTTAATACCGGGAGAGAGAGAGAGAGAGAGAGAGAGAGAGAGAGAGAGAAATAATAAAAATGTTGAACTTTAGTTATCCTTAAAATTAAAAATCATATTAAATATTTCATCTCCCCGGGGCTCGCTCGATCGAATTACTAATTTTAAGCCGACACACCACTATTTCAATGCACACGGTCAAAGTTTTAATAAAACTTGCTTAATCTCACATTAAACTTGTTTCGCCAGTAATTAAAAATAAAGTAAAAAAAATTAGTCTTTAAAACGCGCGGCCACGTAAAATAAAAAATAAAATAAAATAAAATAAAAAATGATAATAAAAAGTAAAATGCGGAGAGTACGGAAAATATGTAAGAAAGAATATATAAATATATAAATCAGCACTTTCTTTGAAGGGGAGTAAGAGAGAGAGAGAGAGAGAGAGAGAGAGAGAGAGAGAGGCATCAGCTTTCACGAGAAAGCGCAAAATGCGGCAAGCTCCTGACAGGTTTTTCGTTTAATGTCGGTATATCCTTTAATGCACGAGCGAACGAGCGAGAGTGGAATAGTGACAAAGAGAGAGAGAAGAGGGGAGAACCGCATTTACGAGGCTCGCAGCTCGCTTTTCCGTTTCTTGTGCTTCACTGCCAAGACTCTCAAGAGGTGTATACATATACCTTACACTATGTATAACGCCGATATATATACATTTACGTAGGATAGAGTAGTGCGGTGTATTTCACCGTAGGGATTCGCAGATTTGCGAGAGAGCGCGTTGGGCTCTGCGTTCTGGAAAATACGTTTCCAAAACAAGACTTGCTCTTCTCTCTCTCTCTCTCTCTCTCTCTCTCTCTCTCTCTCTCTCTCTCTCTCTCTCTCTCTCTCTCTCTCTCTCTTCTCTTTCTCTCTTTCTCTCTTTTTTTCCACCGAGATTTGTTCGTCAATGAAAGCCCGTGGTCTCAACGTTCGCCTTGTCGAAAGCTCTCTCGTTATAAACCGTTTTTCATCGGATTATACGCCGGTACACTTTTGTTCTATCGATGTCACCGACCGCGAGCGTAGGAAGCATCTAGGTATATGTCTTATTCATGTATTCACATACAGCGCTCAATGCGCGAAGGGAAAATGAAAATGCCAGATTTGGTTACTTTAAAAGCTTACACAAGGATGACTTTGTGGTGCTCGGTACTTCTGAAATTTTTAAATTATTTATATTACCAAGCATTTGCCTAATTTTTATGCGCGCAAGAGTAAACTTTTTTAATGCGTAATTTTTTTTTTTTTTTGCTTCGGAGCTGTAATTATTTACCTTAAAAAAATTTTAGTTTACTAACGAATAAAAGTTTTATTAAATTGAAAATTTTCATTGCAGTGTACATTTTCAAATATTTATAACGACGAATATTTCCTACCTTCTCATACTGATTTGAAAAATTATATAAGCTTATACGTGGATACAATTTTTTATAATTAAAACATTTTCAAACTAAAATTTTTACTTCTACGATAAAACACATTTATAATATCGATTATGCAAAAACTTGACAATCCTCTGGAATCTATTGAAAGCTATGGGGTTTTATGTAACTACATTGACAAATAAAGTTTTCGTGAATAAGACGAATATTTCGGTAAGAGGAAGCAAACTATCAGAAGATGCGGGCAAAGTTAATCAAAGTACAAAATCTAGGAGGAGCTCAAGAGACAGAGACAGAGAAAGAGCGCACACCGGTAGCAGCCAAAGAACACATCGTAGCAATCAACCAAAGAATGCGATACAGCCGTTCGTACGAGGCTCGAGTCAAAGACAATCCGTTAGAGCTATACATACATATACATATGTACATATATACATATATATGTGTATGTGTGTGTGCACACGAAGGAGTGGTGAAAGCTCGTCCGCGCGCGCGCGGGCGCACATAATTCGACCAAGTGCATTAGCACGCCGGCAACAGCGTCGGCAATGTACGTGCGCGCGTTTACACACACACACACACACACACACATACAAACCCCCGGACACGATGGCGATGTGGTGCGCACCAGCGCTTGTTGCAATATTCCGTGTTTGAGGTCGCACGCCTACGTACACGTACACATACCCTCCCTGTCTTTCCTGGATATATAGTCGCGACGAAATTAATTTCGCGTCCCTCGCGCCATCGGCGCTTTTCGCTTATGCATTAGCTTCAATGCGCACGCGAGAATTCGACTGCTCTTCCTGTGCTGAATCGTTACTGTTCTCGAGCAACCAAGAGAGACGATTGTTATATATATATATATATATATATATATATGCCATCGAACCGTTAATAAATTGAAATCGTTATTTGCAAATTATGTTAATGAGAGCTTAAGGCCGTTCGACGTACTCTATACAAAGTACGAGACGATGAGAAAAATTAACTTTATTAAATTTACTTGATATAATAATATTGAGAAAAAATAACGCTTTCAGGCTATTTTAGCTGCGTATATATAGCAGCTAGAATTATAACTTTTTTTTAAAGCGATATTTATTATCAAATTAAAGTTTTGCATATGAAAATAAAAATATATTATAAGGTTTATTATAACGATGAAAATAATAATTTTGTTACTTTTACATCTCATTGTTATTTCTAAATTGCATTATACAAAATGAAAAATATTTTTTTATCCCTTCGATAACAAAAATTTTCTCGAACTCAACAGAAGAACAACTTTTAGGTTTTTCCTAAGATAGAAGTAAAGTTTATCTTGGTCGCGCGCATCTAAGTGGTCAAGTGATCGAGTAAACTTATACGCGTCTACTAAGTAAGAAAACTTGCTGTCTACTTGCGCGTCAAAAAAGATGTGTTGACATTAAATATTATGAAACACGGTTTCGAAGTACCGTGTAAAAAATCAATAAAAACTTCTGCGCACTCTTTATCAACGGCTTTTCTTACTATTATAAAATACTTAAAAAGTAATGTAGCATAATTTATTCGACAGTATAATAATAAATTTAATTTAAAAAAATTAATAGAATATATTTAATAAACATTATTTTATAATAAAAATAAATTTTTTATAAAAAGTTTAATACAAATAATCTTTTCTACTGTAAGAGAAAAATTTAACACGAAATGATTACATCGCGCTTTGTAAATATACTTTTTTTTAACATTTTACACAATATTTTATAAAGTTTATCTTACTTATTTACACAATATTATTTTTACTCGAATTTTATATGCTTTTTTTTCATGCTCGTTAATAATTTAAAAATGAACGATGTGTTAATATTTATAACGATAATAAAAAAAAAAAAAAAAAAAAAAAAAAAAATAAAATAAAAAAAAATAAATAAATAAATGATGTTTCAGCAAGTCGCTTTATTCTCAAACAATTTTTCATAAAAAACTGTACGAATCCTTTTAATTTTTGTATGTATGCTAAAAATCGTATTACGTGTTACTGCAATAACTCAACGAAAAATATGTATGAAGCTGATGATGAAAATTTATGAAGCATCGCGTTTTATTTATTTTATTATGTATCGTGATAAATCCGTCTGGAGCTTTTTGACTCTTTTTTGAAAAGCATTAACAGAGTATTAATTAATAATACTTGTACTTTCTATTTTGATATGATACTAAATTATAAATTTATATATATTTAATTAATACTGAATAGAAAATAAAAAAAAAAAAAAGAAAGAAAGAAAAGAATAAACTTTATAATTTAAAAAATCAGCTTAATTCTTTTTAAAATTTAAACAAACAAAAATAATATTCGCACATATTTCAATGCTATAAAATCGCTCGAGTATTTAATAAAAGTAAAGAAAATAAATAATAAATCGATGCACCGATGCAAAGAAAGAATACTCAATGATCGTTAGTATATGCTTTAGAAATAAGAAGAAAAAAAAAACAAAATTAACATTTTCTTTGAACGAATAAAAAGTTGAGCTTAATTCTGAAATATCTCTCGATATCGATGAACATATCGAAAGAGGCTACCTGTCGCATCAACGATACGAAAATATGTATCCGTTAGGATTAAAGCTAGTCACGAATCCTCTCATGAAGGGCCATTATTGTATACGTGTGTATGTATGTGTGTACGCTGCGTATGAAGTGGATATTTGATATTTGTATTCATGAGCGTACATATATACGGGACTATATGCGCACACAGAGTATTGCGAACATCAATCGTGCATCGGTAATTGATAGATGTCAGAAATTGATAAGAAATTCAATCGGCGAAAAATTTGCATTAAATTGCCATTTGAGCATTCGTTGAGAAAAATGCAATCGTGGAAATTAAAGGAAATATTCTTGTAATTTACCATCGTTTCACGACGATCTTAATCATTTCATTTTACTTTATGTAATATTTTAATCGTTTAATTTATTTATTCATTAATTATTATCAACTAATTGTCGCACATTATTCATTTTTAACGCGCTTCGTTTATAACTCCAAATATCCACTATACTTTTCTAATTCATTTATAGAAACTGCAAACTTCGAACTTTGAACTAATTTGATCCCATGGGTAAATCAAAAGTTATATCGAGTAACTTGAGTGAGAAAATACCCTTGCCGCGAAAATTTCAATTCAAATATTGGTGGTAATTTTATTTTTTCATTTTCGTCGCTTTATAATTTAACTATATAATAAAATGAAGTTCATACCGCAGCTTGAAAAATCTCTGCTTCTCGATATTTAACTCGATTAAATGAGATATTTAATATAGAAAATTCCATATATGGATTTCGTAACATATATAACGCTTATGAATAATAGGCTTTTATAACGTGATTTACGTTTTGTAATTAATTAATTCTAAAAGCCTTTGTAAAAACTTAAATAAGTATTTACAGTGCGAACTTATAAATTGGATGCCATATATATATATATATATATATATATATACACATATATTTTATACATCTATAGAGCTATTGATAGGTAAAAGCGTGCAGGTTTAGCGAGTAACGACTTCGTCAATATCGATTAACTGCTACATTGTTTCGTACTGTATTCTATGCTCGTGCATTGAACCGAAAGATTGTTTTTCTCTTAGGGAGCTCTTCCGCTCTTTTCATTATTTTAGCTCGACCGTTACATTGCAAATTAATTTTGATGAAGAAAAAATAAATATTGAGAGAAATTGTTAAGCTGCACGCGCTATCGAATTCTATAATCTTCTCTTTCTTTTACTCTAACCTTTACAATATTATTTATCAATTATTTATGCGATTAACAAATGATTCAATTTTCTTTCGCTAAATTATAAAATATTTATTTACCGCCATAAATGCATGCCAATACTTTTCTTTAATTATATTATTAATAATCGAAATTTATCGAAAAGAAAATTGAAAAAAAATTTTAAAATTAATCAATAATTTTTTTATTTGTCGCAAATTAAAATAACGATTTTAGGAAAACAAAAATTTAGGAAACTAACGATTAATTTCTACTTTCACCTCTTATATTATATACGACGATAAAAATTAATAACTTTCTAATTAAAATATCGTACACTTCCTAAATCTATTAAAATTTATCTAAAAATTCGAGCATATATGTTAAAGTTTTTTTTCTGTATAAAAGTGATACGTTAAAAAGAAAAAATAAATAAAAGCTAAATCAAGATTATAGAAAAAGGAAACGAAAGAATCCGTCGTATCAGTAATAGACAGTTAGCATTTCAGGTATTTTCTTATCTTTTACACGTTCGCATCGTTCTGCAATAAAAATCATGAACTTTCCTTTATATATCTTAGTTCTCTCTTCTATAGTAAACAACATCCGAGTTTAACTTGCGGGGAGATAGAGGGAAAGAGAGAGAAAGAGAGAAGAAAAGTATTTTTTCAACAAAGCACAACGGAGCGTGTTAACCGGTAATTTGCGGTTTTAGTCCCAAGGCAAAGACAGAAGGAGAAAGAAAACGTTGAAAAAGCAGCAGCAAAGGAAGCCCATAACACTCGAGTCCGATGATACGAGCATGCGTATACCGCCCTTCCGGACCGGAAAGGGGGGGGGGGGAGAGAGAGAAAGAGATTCTTTGATGGAAAGCCAAAGTCGAGAGAGAGAGAGAGAGAGAGAGAGAGAGAGAGAGAGAGAGCGAGAGTTCAAGCGAACACTGGTGAAAGAGACGTAGAGAAGTTGGACCAGTCTGGTTTTCACTAATTACGAGGATAGCTTACTTTAAGCGAGGCTGTACTTCCGACTGAAACTCAATAATCCTCAAGGGACGGAGACGGCAGGAACAGTAATCGTCGTCGTCGCGCTGACCAATGCACGGGAATAAAACTCTTTTGCAATCGCGTGTCTTTTTCTCCGGCGTAGCGTTTACGTGCGTTTACGCGTAAAAAAGGAAAAAAAAGAGAGAGAAAGATAGCATATAAGCTGACAAAGGTGATACCCGGAACAATCAATAGTTCATAAATTTTCCTCTCGTAAACGTCGCACTTGGTGCACGCCCGCAGGAGAAAGTTCAAGTATACGAAGCGATATTAGTCCGAGTTTGCTTTAATGCGTCTGGATAAAAATACAAAGAGACGAAGAAAAAAGCCGAGCACTTTATCATATATATATATAGATTCCAAATATTGTTTTTCATTTATATTCGACTTCCAGTCGTTTATTCAACGTTTCGCATAAAAATCTTGTGAAAATTGTAATAACGTGTGTAAAGTTCGAAAACTTTTTATCGATAACGTTATAGTGATAAGTACACATCGATGCGAATAATAAAATTTATGGTCCTATGAGTTCTAGTTCTTTCATTGATAGAGAAAAAGAATAACCATTGAAAAAAAAAAAAAAATGAACTTGTAAACAAACTTTGCGCTTTGGAAAAAGTTTTAGGCCAAAGTATTATAAATCTTCTATTCAGATTCAATTTAGAACGTCGAAGTACTATTGGTACCTTTTCTTTTATATATATATATATATATATATATATATATATAGTTTTTTTTTAATCTTTTATTTTTCACTTTTATTTTTCACGCTCAACTTTTGTTTTATAAAACTTTTTCTATACGCTTTTTTTTCAATTCATTAAATCTTTTGTGATAGTAAAAATTTGCAATCTAAAAAAACAAAAACAATACAGTTCTAGAATCTTTTATTCTAGTTAATAAAACTTTTTGGCGAGTCGTTAATTAGATTAAGTTGCTTTACTTTATATTAAATAGATTCAATAATTATTGAGAATATAAATAAAGTTGTTAAATAATGTCCTTAAAGTATTAAAAAAAAAAAAAGTATTTTTCGATTTCATTGTAAAGACTTCCATATATTATCTAAATATTTAAAAAAAATTTTAAATTATAATTAGTCAGTCAGATATGTAAATAACTTTTAATAAAATCTTCAAGTATAAATAAAATGATAATAAATTAAAACTTAAAAAAATTAATATATGGATATGAAGGATTAACTTTTAAAAAAATTTGCATTATTTTATAATTTGAAGAATCCGTTATGCGTAAATATTTCAACGTGGCAAAGTTCGAATCCGTTTATAATTCACTTAAGAACTTGTTTCTCGTTTCATTAAAAAAGTATTACAAGAAAGCATTTGCATTCTTACGTAAAATATTACAGTTAAATATACTACACGATGCGCACATTAAAAAATACATACATAAATTTCAATAAATATAATATAACAATATGTTTAAGTCATAGAATAATCTACAATAAAGTTTTGTTTAAATTTAAAATTTTGATCTGCTATTTTAAACGGCATAGTAATGCATATTTTTTAATTTAAATAATTACTGTACAAGTATCATAATGTACAATAAAACTATCTATTTAAGACTATAAACAATAAGTTCAAAATCGCGTGCATAAAAAAGTTCGGTTTCGTTTTGACGCTGAAAAAAAGTGTTGCAATGGATTACGTGCAGCCGAGTTACTTCAATAAATATTGCGTTTAACACGTGTTACCGTATTATATATATATAATAGACTCTCCGCTCTATTTAAACACGTCTTGCGTCCGATCCGATTAAAGCAGAAAGCGCGTGCGTTTTAAAACTTGAGCGCGCAGTAAGATTTCACGACGCATAAGTAAATTCCGCGGCTAAACTCGCGTTAAGCCCGAGGCTACTTTCACCATTGGAGGATTCAATCTAACTATACGCAGCTTCGCGCCTTATTATGTTACCTTTGACAAATGTACTTTAACCCGATTTTGTCCCGAGTATCGCATATCCTCCACAAATAAGTACATATTTTGATCTAATAACCGATATATAACGCATATTTTATTTATTTGTTTGTTTTTTATTTTAATTATTTTTTTTTTTTTTTGTTAAAATTTCGAATTTAAAAAAAAAAACAAAAAAAAAAAACGAATAAGTAATTAAAAAAGATGACGTAAACGTCTACGCGTACGTATGTATACATCAAAGATCAATTATGAAATTTGCACTCTCTTATTAACAATGCACGAGGTACAACGGGTGCCTAATCTACTCTCGCGTCGGGAAACAGTGAGAACCGCCAAGAATGAATGAAATTCTCGTAAACTCGTTAGCCATTGTTAAAAGTGACGAGGTCCGTAGGATACTCTCTCGCTATCTCTCTTTCTCCTTTCCCTTTATTATGTAGACGAGAAGGCGCGAGATAGACGCGCGAGCTCGCGCACGGCAACAATACAAAGTAGACCGTCGCGCGACTCCTATGCAGGCGATACGAGAAAAAAAGATAACTCTCTGTTCCGCAGCGCGGAATGACTGCGGAATTGCGCAATCATCGTGGCACCTCTTCGTTCCCGCATATATATGTATATATGTGTGTGTGTGTGTTTATGTGTCTATACGTATACATATCGTGCAGAGGCTTGGCAAACGGCGGGGAAAACGCTCGTTACGTTCTATGGCTTCTGCCTATACATATGTGTGCACACGCGCGACTTCCTGCGCTGCATCGACGAGAGGCAATCTTCCGCGAATTTCCGTATCCGCGGTTACATTCGATCGAAACTTGCCGATCGCTCGTCTTTGCCCTCGAAATTCATCAAAATTGCGATCGCTTTTATAAATGTTACGTGCGAGCTTACTCCCTCGATTGCTTTATACGAGAATCTCACACGGAAATGAAAAGTCGAAAGTTATGTATGTATGTATATGCGCGCATACGCCGAAACTCGTTATCTCCAATGCTTACGTAAATCATTGTCTTAATCTGATCATTATTGCTGAAGTAAGCTTGAGTTTTAAGCGCAAGAGAAATAACGAATTAATCAACGTACGACATGTTTTTCATAAACATTATAAAGATGCGTATACAATATGGTCGTTTTTAAAAAACTGCTGTCGAATTTTAAACTCGACAATAAAGTTGTTCCAAAAAAATTTTTTAGAAACAATATAATTTGGAAGAAAAAAAAACAAAATATCTATACGTAAGATGAACTCTTGCGCTTTATTTAACAAATCCGATTGAAAATGGAAAAATCATCGAAGCAGTAAACGACATTAACACAAAAATGCATGTGCGTATACGTGGACTTATAAAAAAGGAACGGGTAAACGATACGGTTAACGCGAATTACGTAAAGTAGAAACATAAACGTATGCACGAAAATGGCGCGTTTGCAATATTCGCATACCTATCAATTCAACGTAGTTCGTCCCTTGATTATTGGAATTCCTATTAGTGCTACTCCCAAACGCTGGCTCGCCAGGTCAATAAATTATAATACGTGTATACAAGACCGTTCAAGAAGATACCCTCTTGTATATAACCACCATTGCTGTACCTTAAATATTTAGATGTATCGATTCGTGCTAACGAATATATTTGTTAATTCGATCCCTTCGCTTATCGAAACTTATCAGCTCGTTATTTAACTTAGAATTATGCCGCGCATGCTTGTTCGATTACGTAAAGAAACAAATTAGACTTGTGGTGCTTTTTTTTTAAATATTAAAAATTCAAAATTAAAAAATTATACATCGAAAGATAATTTATAGTAATTAATCGTGGATATTGATGCTTTGACTATTCGATAAAAAGATTGTTTTAAAAATTTTTAATAAAAAGTTACAAAACGATCGCAATTTTTACGCCTTTACAAAATGAGGCCATTTATAAGGAAAAAAAAAAAAAAAAACGAAAGTAGAACGTTTGAAAAGTGCGACAACGGTATTATAAAAAAAAAAAAATATTTAATCAAAATTTATTTTTCTAATTTTTTACGTCATTCATCCGCTTACATTTTTAAATCATAAAAAACTTTTAACGCAATTAAAATTTTCAAAACTATGAATAACAAACGCCCGCTAAAATATTTTTATTGTTACGAAAAAAAAAAAAAAAAAAAAAAAAATAAACAAACTCCGTATATACGTACTTTAATTACAAACTTTTGTATATACATTATTTAAAACTAGGCGAATAAAGCCAACTTTTTTAACTGAAATTAATTATCATTTGTGTTTTATTCTACCCTGAAAATTTAATAAAATTCTTAAAAATGGAGAATTTAACGATAGCAATATAGGATTACCGTTAGTCCATCGAAATCTAAAAGAAAAAGAGGTGTATCTTATTTCTTATTTATCGATTCGCTTAAAATCAAAGTCGTTCGACCGTGCAAACGTCTCGGTAATCTTTAATCAAGCAGATATCGAACAACGCTCGTTATATATATATACTACCCATTATTTAACTGAAAAGAGGCAAGTCGACGCGCGAAGTTGTACGCGCGGAAACACTGCGTAGCCGCCGCCGGCAATGCGTGAGACTAAGGAAGGCTTCTCCTTTCTCTTTTCTACTCGCTTTGCTGAGACTATGCAGACAAGGAAGAACGAAAGAAAAAATATCCCTTTGTCGCGCTTTCTCTTTCTCTCTCTTATAGTCCCTAATTTCTTTTAGTTTATCAAGCTCGTGTCACGCACCCTTTTCTCATCCGAGCGAGCTTAATTAACGACGCCGATGCGGACGGAAACAGCGCCGAACAAACGTAAACACAATCTCTTCAAAATTTACGTTCCGTACCGTCGGAGGCCAAACGCGCGCCGACTCTACTTTTCGTCTTTCTGCGTACACGTAACTCTTCTTACTTTTTTCTTCTCCTCTCTTTCTCTCTATCTTTTTTTCTGTCGCGGTAGATTGTCTGCGTACATGTACACGCACGTACACGTAAAAAGGCCGCGGGAATTCGTTACCGAGCTTAATCCTCATTTACATGGAAGTTTTTTTTCCAAGGGATTTCCTTTCGGGCCGCGGGAATTCCTTCAAGATAAAATTTCAGCTCTTGTAAGCGAGTAATGAATTTCGTTAGCCATTCTTTTCCCTTCACTTGTTTTCTTTTCCACCGGATCTTATGCGACACTTCTTTTCTCTTGCCTTTTTTATTTCGTCTTGCGATTGAAAAATTTTTTTTAATCAATGCGTTAATTGAAAATTACAGACTTTATGTTTTCATTTGATTTAAATCGCAAAATCGAAACAACTGTATTGTTGAAAATTTTGTCAACTCGAAAAATATTAATAAATATTTCGAATTTATACTTTACAGTTAAAATTTATAATTTGAAGTATTACATAATGTTAGAATTCGTAATAAATATAATAATGCTTATTGTGTCGTTTTAAATAACGATTATTCATTAACGGAAATATATAAAATTCTCCAAATCTTTAAATATTTACGTTTTATACGTTAATTACGTATACTAATAATTGACAGCTATAGTACTTATTTATATTTGCAACATTAATATCAAATTCTATGAGCAGTAACTGCTATACAACCATCATGACTAATCTACTATTATTATCGGATTAATCCCTATGTTAACAAAAATTTATTAAAAAATTAATATTTGTTAATTATTTAATAATCAATTTACACAATTATTAAAACGTGATAAAGATATTTATATAACCTCAATCTTTTATGCATTAGAATTATTTTTTATAATTCAAAGAAATTAAAATAAATAATCATATTATTATTAAAGTAATTTTTATTTATTAATTGAAAGATTTAAAATTATAAGATTTTTTAATATTCCATTAATATTATATTTATCGGATTATTTTCTTTTGAAATATAATTAACATTTTTTACTTTTTTTTTTAGATTACTTTTTAAGATTTCAATTAAGATTATGAATCTTATTTATGCAAAATTGCATATGTTGAATGTAAAATAAAATTTTATGCTTGAAAATAATAAAAAAAAAGTAGTTGTCATTATACTATTAGAACTCATATTGTTTAAATACGTTTTAATTTGAAAATTAATCGAATATATTTAGTTAAAAAGGTTTATTTTACGATGGTGAAATAAAGATATTAAAAAAATTAAAATATCTCATTTATTTGACAATCAAATCTCATTTATTCCAATCATACTGTTGTATTATTATTATAGTGGCGAATAGATCCAGATGTGCACAATATTGTTTTATGAATAACAGCTCCAATTAAATGAAGCAATTACTACTTCAATATCTACGTGTAATGCAACCAAAGAATTTCCTGAAAAAATTTAATTTTGGTTGAAATATCGTTTAATTATAATAAAAATTTAAAATTTAAGCTTCTTTATACAATTTCTATTAAGCTTCTACATTCTAATAAAAACCTTTTTTAAAAAAGTTTAATTTTTTCAAAATTACAAAATCGATTTAAATACTCGTAGTTAGCCATTTTAAAAAATGTTCTACTTTTTTACAAGTAAATTTATGTTTGGTGTATAATTAATTGAAAATAAAAAAAAAATTTCATTTTTAAAACTTTCATTAATAAATAATAAACGTAATAAAGGTTTGAAAGTTGTAATATGTTAAATATAAAATGTGTAAAATTATTTTGGAACTCGGTAAATTTTGTAATATTATCTGAATTTAATCGATAATTTCCGAAGCTCTCATTAATGCGCATTGATAATCCAACAAAAATATTTTTCAACGTATATTTGCTATACTTTCGATGAACCAAATGTTCACTTTAATAATATTAAATATTTATAATTGTAGTAGAAACATGTTGATATTGATGTTGATTAATACATATATGTCGAAATTACGAAATTTAAAAGGTACATAAAGCAAAAAAAGAATATACTTATATTTTTTTGTTTGTTTATCCAGTACTATTTCTTTAGTAATTATCTATGTATTTACATCGTTTATAGCAATTGTTTGCAAATTAAATACAAAATACAATAAAATTATTATTTGTTTTTATGTATTTATATTATTCCACGTTAATACATTTATAAAAATGAGGAATTTACCACATTTCAAATACTGACTGTTTTTATAAAAATAAAGTTTATAAATACGTTTAAAATATTGAGTTTTTTATCGCATAGAATAGTTTAAATTGGTAATATTTGTAAGTTTTTATGTTTTCTATATCTCGATCTGAGGTGTTCTTTTATACATTGCATATAACACATACGAATTACTATTTAATTCGATAATACGCTTTGAATTGTGTAATTCACTTTTTTTTAACTGATTCTACTTTTAATTAATTCTTAAAATTAAATTCATATGTAATCACTGTGCAATATGAAAGGCAGAAAGTAAACTTTTAAATACATAATGTTACGCGATAACTAATACAATTATGAATTATTCTTTTATAATAAGCCGCGAAAATCTTTAAAATATGAAACAACATCGTACAAGTAATTAAAAAAAATTCTAAAATAATGTATTATGTATTAAATAAAAAATATTTAGATATTATAAAACGCGAAATATCATTTTCCGTTTTATACATGCATGAAAAATTTAACCTTTATTTTAATAAAAATAAAAATGTGAAAAAAGAAAATGTTTATAGGCACGCAACTAATTATTTTGAAAAATTTACAATAGAATTTATGACGATAGTGGAATATAGAAGGATGACCTAAAAGCAAACGTGATTAATAATAAATATACGATTATCTGTGAATCATTATCTTAAATAATTTTTTGTATTATTATATTCTTTCAGAGAAAAAATTGCACACGCTTAAAAGTTCGAGAAAAGACGACGGATTGTAGTTTTGAAAAAGAGCCGTATGTCGTACGCGGTTTGTCTTCTCTTGAGGAAATCCGTGCGTGAAGCTGCATCTCGGATGGCCAGGAGGTGCTCTCGAGACCTACTACTCGTACAGAAGGACCGACCCGTGCACGGCTCACACTTGTCTAAGAGAGAATATAAAAGAGAAAGAGAGAGAGAGAAAAGAGCCTCGAAACGAGCGGTGTCGTATGGAAGGCCGGGGAATGCGCGTGGACAAGTTGACTCTTACAAGACGTGTAGAGATGTACGTAAGCGGCACACATAAACACAAATACACATACACAGATGTACGTGTTCATGCGTTCTATACGGCGGCAACAACGAGAGAACGACCAGCGAAGACTCGGAGGTGTGTAACGGTTCGCTCGAAGATCGCTCGGCCACGTTTTAAAGTTAGTATTCGCGCTCCTTTAGCTTTGCCTACTTGGCTTCCTGTTTCGTACTGCTGCGCGTACACACGTGTGCACTTACACACACACACACACATACACACGTACTGCCCGGTTTTTACAGTTAAAAGTCCCACTAATAACGAGCTTTTCCACCTGTCGGGTCGGCAGAGCAAACGTGTGTATGTGTAGCACGGGGCCGCCTACTTTTTCTACCTTCTCGCACCCTTTTACGCGTACACGCTTATAATATCCTGCTATGAATACGTGTATATTTTGTGTGGGTGTACACGCGCTTTATTCCTTTCTGTCTTAGCGCGGAAAACGTCACGGAAATTCTGCACGCGCTTTTATATTTTGTCATTAAAATTTAATTTGTTAGGCAAACTTCAAGTTTGTGGATTTCTCCTTTTATGCAACTCTTCTTAAATAATGGTTTTAGGTAAGGACGTAATTAAGGAAATTATTGGATTTAAAATATTTTTTTTTTTTCTTATTGCAGTGCCCAAAATATCTAAATAAGTATGGAATATTTTTCAACAATTAAGGTAAGGAATTGAGGTTACGATGAGAAATTAATTTAATTATCAGTCAAAATAGCGAAGCTCGATAAAATAAAAATATCAATTCGATCTCATATATTATGAATTCCGGAGAAATTTATAAACTTATATATGGGATTCTTGGTAATCTATATTGTAAATTTGGTTCATATGCATAAGGACATTTCAGATTTCATCTTAAAGTGTCACTTTCTCATTATTCAACTCGTTCGAGACTGATTACACATCGTTCGTGTAATACATTCCTATCTAAAAAAAAAAAAAAAAAAACCCAGTAACACCGTGTGAGTGTGCGGTAATTATTATTAAAAAAGAATTTTATGAATTAATATTATTGAACAAGAATTATAAGAATTAAAGGTTGTAACGCCACTGGGGATCAGGGTGGCGTACAAATGGAAAAGGGGGGGGGAGCGGGGAAGCAGTTTGCTTGCTTACCAGTAAAATACTTATTTAACACTGTTACACGCGGACACTTACGTTTATTTAAAAATGATTAAATTAATACAATTCTTTATCGCGTTTTTACGCGAGCCCAGGGCGCCAGCTACAATCGTGTAGCGCGGTTTCTTGCGCGGCAAATAATCTGCGCGGCTAACTCACGGTTAGAGCGGTCGCGGGCATACAGTATACGACAATGCCGAAAATGGCGCGTAACACGCGACGCGGTCGCACACACGCAGTCGGGAAGGATACGGGGACGATTCGGGGAAGCTGTGCCTCCTGGCAGCTGCCACTGCACCTTGGCACTCACCAGATACTCTAACACGCTCACGGTTACTCTCCGGACGCTCGCTCGCTCGTTTCCACGAGTTACTCGTTCGCGACGACTGGCCTCGGAGTTTTTGGCTGCTCGATGATAACGACCGTTTTCTAACACTGACCCGGACGGAGTGTCGACTGCTCGATACTTGTCTTTTCGCTAACGCGGACCCGAACGGAGTGAAAGAGAGGCTTCTTCCGTGGCACTTTCGCGAGCGCGGCTTTTTCGATGATCGTTCTGCGCCGGCGCAACGTACGTGTAAAGTACGTTACGCAACGCAGCCGCCGCTCGCGCTCAGCGCTGGCGGCAGTTGATATTACTGCTCGCCAGCAGCGCGCGTTGAGGTTATCCGCTCGCGAGTGCCAGTGTTGTTGTTGTGTATTCCCTGGAGCGGCGAGGATCTACCTCAGATGTACGGAGGATGAAGGTAAGTCGACGCGTTCCATAGCTGGTAGGCGTCGACTAATTTGCCTGTCTTCTTTTTGTTTCAGGCGCGGCCGTACTGCGGGTCAACAACTGCGGCTCAGACGAAGAACGGTTGAGAAAGCTAAGCAGCGGTGTCGGTGACAGCTATAGCCTGCTTGCAGCGGTAGCGAGGCGACACTATCAGACACCTCCAGGTGCGTATTTACTTGCACTCATGCTGTGCTTCTATGTGTTGCTTGCCTTCTAACCTCCTCTTCCACTTTCTTTTTGTATTGCGTGGCAGCTTGTACTTCTTTCCAAGGTGCAGCTGCTATTATTATTCTGTTCTTTGTTTAATTACCGTCTGGGAGGTTGCAGGTACAGGGATCACTACGAGGATAGGAAGGAGCATGGACATGGGTGCTGCAGTGTGTGCGAGCACTGCTACGACTTATTCAAGGGCTCCTGAGACTGGCTCCTCGCTGGAGCCTTTACTTGAGCTTGAAGCCCATGTACCTGGTGAAGGTAACGTATGTACAGCCCTGCGTGGCTGTTAGTTAGGGTCACGCGCGGCAGTCCTGCGAGGCTGCCAAGATTGTAAAAGGGGGGGGATATTTTAGCTACGAGGAGGCGCATAAGCTATGCCTTGGCCTCCTCATGTGACTGGTGCAAAAACACCACGTCACAACTCCCCCCCGCCAAACCGTGAATATGGGGGAAGTGAAACGACTCCATATTCACTGTTTGATCCTAACTGGGATCGAACATGGTTATATTCGCCTAGCGCTTGCACTTAGCCTAAGGTGAGCGGTCTCACCTGCAACGGTGTATGTGTGCGGCAGAACGTTGTGGTGCGGACATCGCCTTCTGCAGCGTGGCTCATGTGCATTGGTGTTCCAGCTAAAGTGTACGCGGTGTACGGGTGCACGCGGAATTACTAGGCGAACTCGAGTCTGAACGGAAAATCTAGTTTGTCGGTTATGTACGCGACTGGCTCGACCCTTGGGCAGAAATACAAAAAAAATAAAAGTACAAAAAAAAACTATTATCGCTACGCAAATTATCGTAACGACGCGGTCTTTCATAACCCGCTCCAACATTCAATACCACTCATACCGAAAGAAATAAAATACTTAATATTAATATGCATCAAAACATGTACATAAAATAGCCAATAACTTTAATCATACCGTGCTTACCTGGTGCAGTAGCAGTACTATTCGACAGCCGCATTGCTGTTCGATAAAAAAAATAAAACAATTGGTTACCTTGGTGGCCCACTGCCAGTGAGCGGTTATGGTAAACATGCTGAGTTTACTCGTTGCCTCGTCGGAGAGTGGTACGTAGCTGGATGCGAGTGCGACATGCAGCTGTGGCTCGTTGGTGGCACGAGCGGTTCGCGCCAACGCGGGTAATAATAGCAAAAAAAAATTGAAAGGGGCGGGAGCGAAATACAAAAAAAAATAAGAAAAATAATAAAAAAAAATAATAATAATAAAAAAAAATAATAATAATAAAAAAAAATAATAATAAAAAAAAATAGCAAAAATGGAGAAAATTAATGCTCTGCTGGCTTGGGGTGCTTGGCGGCAACCAAAACCAAAGTAACAAGAACAAAAAAAATAATGCAAAAGAAAACCAAATGAAAAAAACAAAAAAACAGAGGGAGCAAGGAAACAAAAAAAAACAATAGCATGCAGTGTATTGGCGGGGTGAGCGGGATAGGCAACAGGGGTAATGAAGCACATTAATCTGCTGAATATAAAAATTTTTAATAAGCAGCGGCGGTGCTATATAGAACAAAAAAAAAATCAAAAAACGAGAAAAAAAAATTCTTAACGGGAACGCGGTGGTACGTAGCGTTTCAAGTCGCTTACGTGGATTTTGGTTCGCTTATTCGAGTTGGCGTCTTCGACGAGGTAGACTACTGGTGAGAGTACCTTGACGATGGTCGCTGGCCCTACGAACCGCGGTGCCATTTTTGCCACGAATCCTTCTCCGGCAGAGGACAGGTGGTGTTGGCGGCGGCACACTAAATCGCCTACTTGATATTGAACGTCGCGTCGACGGCGATTGTAATGCGCGGATTGTTTTGCGGTCGCTTGCTCGATGTGTCGCTTTACTAGGTCCTGTACCGCTGGCAAGCGGGTTACACGTTCGAGCCATTGTTCGGCATCGGGCGGCTGTACAGGAGCGGGATGTTCAAGGTGTTTGCGGAGGATCATGCAAGGTTGCGGGTTACGGCCGAAATTTAGGAACGCGGGGGAAAATTTGGTCGATGAGTGCACCATACTGTTTAGCGCGAAGGCGAATTCATTTAGATGCATATCCCATTCGCGGTGGTCTTCGCTGAGAAAGCTATTAATCATCGTACGCAAATTTCGATTAACGCGTTCTACGGGGTTGGCCTGCGCATGGTACGGAGGAATGGTAGACTGCGTCACTCCGTACTGCTGCAACCGCTCGGTTACGATTTTATTAGCAAATTCAGTCCCATTGTCCGTCAGCAGGACCTTAGGACAGCCCCATCGGTTTATTATCAAGTCATCGAACGCCTGCATTACGCTCTTCGCGTCGGCTTTTCGTAACGCGCGGATTTCGACATAGCGCGTGAAGAGATCCTCAAACACTATCGCATAGCGGTGCCCTCGTTTCGACGGTGGTTTCGGCCCGATCACGTCCGCGGCAACTACCGTCCACGGTCCGTCAATGTATCGCTCCCCCATCAAGCCGGCTGGTGCTTGCTGCGACACCTTGTGCGCTTGGCACTCTTGGCAAGCGCGTACGTAGCGACACGTATCATAGTAAATGCCAGGCCAATAATAGTAGGTGGCGAGCCGCGCATACGTTTTCTCGACACCGAGGTGGCCCGCCTGCGGTGTATCGTGCGCTTCAAACAATGCTTTGGCGCGGTCGCCCTGCGGTAATACGAGTTTCCACGCGTCGAGATCCGGCACTAGCGGGTCAATCAGCTGACTCGGCCGGTGCACGTATAACAGCTCGTTGTCAATACGCCAATCTGGGAAGATGTGCGGGCGGGTGCGGACAGCTAGCAAGCGTCGCTGATACCATTTGTCGTCCGTGTGCGCGGACGGAGCTACAGCGGCGGCTTCTACGTTATTCTCGAGCGCACGGGAGAGTGCGTCCGGCACTTGATGCAACGCGCCTTTACGATGCACGAATTTGATGGAATATTGCTGCAGCATCGTGTTCCATCGCCCTAAGCGGCCTGCGGGATCCTTCAAATTATGTAACCACAAGAGGCTATGGTGATCGGTAATCACCGTAAATTCCTCCCCTTGGAGGTAACCTTTTAGCCGTTCGACGGACCAAAGCACCGCCAAGCACTCCTTTTCCGTCACGGAATAGTTGCGCTCAGCTTTAGACAGGACACGGCTTACAAAATAGATCGGGTGCTCGTGTCCGTCAACCTCTTGTGTTAGAACGCCTGCGATGGCGTAATCACTCGCGTCCGTTTGCAGCGTAAACGGGCGGGTGAGATCCGGGCGAGCTAGCACAGGCGCTTGCGTTAGAGCTTGCTTCATTTGCGCGAAGGCGAGCTGTTGTTCCTCGTTCCAATGCCAACGAATGCCTTTCCGCATTAATTGGGTGAGCGGTGCTTTATATGCTGCTAGATTATCGATGAAACGCGAATACCAGGCTACCATGCCTAGAAATCGCCTCAGCTGGCGGACGTTCGTAGGTGCGGGGTACTCAACAATCGGCTTTATCTTATCGTCGTCAGGCTTCAAGCCTTCTGCGTTCACGACGTAACCTAAGTAGCGAACTTCAGCGCAGCAGAACTCAGATTTTTCGCGATTGAGTTGCAAATTGCCCGCTTTAAATGCCGCGAGCACTCGTTCCAGCCACTGCAGGTGCTCTTGGAACGTAGAAGTGACGATAATCACGTCGTCCAAGTAGGGGAAGACGTGTGGTTCCCACTGCGGCTTAATAAGGCGGTCCATTATTCGCTGAAACGTTGCGGGGGCGTTCGTTAAACCGTATGGCATACGCGTGAATTGATAAAGTCCGCGCCCAGGGATGCAGAAAGCGGTGATTTCTTTACTTGCGGTGTCGAGCGGGACTTGGTGATACGCTTGACTGAGATCGAGCTTGGAGATGTAGCGAGCCGATCTAAGCTTGTCTAAAATATCGTCCATGTTGCGGAGGGGATAAGCGGAGCGTTTAGTGACAGCATTGATGCGCCGGTAGTCAATGCAGAAACGCCACTTTCCATTGGCTTTCGGTGCGATTACCGGACAGCTGCACCACGGGCTGTCGGACGGCTCAATGATACCTTCGGCAAGCATGCGATCGATCTCATCGTATGCAACTTGCAGCATTTTTGGCGAATATCTGCGCACATGCTGCCGAATTGGCGCGGCTCCTTGCACGTCGATGGTATGCACTGCTAAGTTGGTTAATCCTAGCGATGCGGGTGTTGGCGGGATTAAGCGATCGAGCAGAGCATTTAGCTGCTCCTGCTCGTCGTCGGTTGCTACTACGAGTCCGCCGACGGTCGCGACGGCCGAAAAGGTCGCCGGATCGGACCCGTACGGATAGAACTGGTGCACCACGCCCCGTGGTGTCCACCAGGTATCCGTGCCATAATCAATCTTCAATTTAAACAGCCTCTTGAAGTCGATGCCCAGGATGCAATCGTATTGCAATCCATCTGCCACGAAGAAAGGAAGCGTGCGCCTTTCTCCATCGACGGAGACAGTCACATCCAGCACTCCCTGGATTGCCACTGCTCCTCCATCTGCCACGTTAATTGTATTAGCCGCAGGGCTGAGCTTGTTCTGCAACAACGTGCTCAAACCCTTTCCCAGGAACGAATGGACGGCGCCATCGTCCAGTAAGCCTCTGAGCTTCAAACCATTGAGCTCAATATTAAAAAATAGCCGTACCTCGCGGAGGTGCGGTTTACCTTGGATCAGCGACGGCGGCGGATCCAATGGTGCTGCTGCTGGAGATTCCGTTGCGGCGGAAACCTCCACTGCGTCGCGCGGCGGCGACAGGCGTGGCGGGTCAGGATGGAGCTGCCCGCAGCGTGGAGCTGCCTTTCGGCTGCGCGAGGACCCGCGAGCTCCTAACGAGTCCCCTGCGGTGCGTTTCCCGCCCGTGGAGACGCTCGGCATCGATGGCAGTCCTTACGCAGTACGTTCGGTTGCCCGCATCCATAACATTTAGGGGACTTAGGGCATTCCGCAGCCCAATGCCCTAGCTGGTTACATCGCCGGCACGGCTCTCGCTGCTTCCGAGCTTGCGGCGAGTTGTCTTGCTGGTTATTAGCGGCGTATGCTACTGCGCGCGGCGGCGCGGTGCTGCTGTTCGCGTAATAATTAGAATTACGCTGCCGCTGAGGGGGCACGTCAGCGGGTTGCAGAAGCGGCGGTATTTCGGTCTGCGTTCCCGCCGAAGACCTGGGGGCTGCTGTGCGCGTAATCGCTAGTGGACGCGGCTTTTTAGGCGGAGTTCGTGCTTGCGGCGGAGCCGGCGGCTTAAATTGCGACTGCGAATGCTGAAGGCGCTCCTCCGGAGCGCTCGCGGCGGCGACAAAGTCTGTGCTATAATTCGTGTCGTCGATATCTATAAGGCGCGCCGTTTCTACGGGAGCAGCTTTAACCGAGCGTACCGGTTGCAGCGGCACGTACGCGTCCTTGGGGAAGAACGACTCCTCGGGTGGCGGAGGAGGACGATAAGCCTTGTCCTGCAACTTCTTCGTCTCGAACTTTTTCCCCAGACGCTGCAGCTCTACAAAATCACGAACGCGGTCGCGCGAAACAGCTTGCCTATACGCTGGATGGAGGTTGCGGCACGTGCAATCTAATTGCTCGGATAATGACATCGGCGGCCGCACTTGGTCTAGCAGATTGCGGAATTTGAGCAGGAACGTAGATATATCTTCCTGCGGGCCTTGCGTCCGCCTTCCGATCTCCTGGCGCAAGCGGTCTTGCAGATTGTCGGCGCAATACTGCAACCGAAACGCGTCCACAAAATCAGCGTAAGTTTGCCAGCGGTTGTGTTCGCGGCGAAACCAGTACCATGCCTCTTCGTCGAGGCCCGCCGGCAGAGCTTTAATAATATCTTCGAGAGTCAAGCCGTATGTCTCCCGACACTGATTCAGGTTGGTCAGGAATCCCTCGGGGTCTTGCTTCTGCCTCCCTTTGAAAGAAATGCGCCACTTCTCCAGTATTTCGCACGTTTGCTTTTCGCGCAGGAACGTGGAATTGTCAAGAATAAGCTGCGTGGCATTCGTTTGCGCGTGCCGAGGCGCTGCAGCTTCAAGCGGAGGTCTTAGGGGTGCGTCGTACCTCTCCGCTCCGTACGGCTGCTGGTGGTTACTCTCTGCGGGACGCGGAGGCGGCGGCGGTGCCAGTTGAGTCGGCCGTCGGTCCTCCGGTAATCGTGGGTGCGGCGCGTAAGCCTCTTCGTTTGTGGGCGCTCCCCAATTCACGGTAACGCGCCGAGAAACGGGTGGCAACGGCTGCGCAGCTAACTCGCCGAACGGGGCGGTTGCGTGCGCTGCTTCGAAATAGGGTGCTTCGTGCCTTTGCCGTTCTCGTGGAGTGTTTACGGCTGGCTCCGGATACGTTGCCGCGGTTCTTCGGTCTTCCGTCGGCCGCTGGCTCTCAACCACGTACGTCCAGAACGGGTCGAATTCTTCGAGGGCAGCAGTAGGGCCTACCGCTGGTGGTACGCGGTAGCTGGAGGCTGCTCCGTGGGACGTACGCTCTACGGGGTCTGTTAATTCCATCGGCGATTCCCTGCCAAGCCGGCCAACCGTCTGGTGTAGCCGCGTAGACTGCGCACGGGGCGGCGGAGGGGTCTCCATCGCACGAGCTCTCTCCGGCGCGGTATCGGCGATACGCACTCGCGGTGCGCGGATATCAGGCTCGCCCTGCGGCGTCCGTGTCGCTTCCGCCGATGGGCTGTCCCATGCGCGCGCGGCCAGCTGCGAGAAAACCGAAATATTAGGCGCTTGCGGACCCGCGGGAGAATCGAAATTCGGACTCGAACTGCGCGGTATAATCGGTTCCGCTTCCAGCGGCGGCAGGCGGCTGTGATTTGCGCGCTCATCCTGCGCGGGGTTCCATGGAGCGGCATCGGCTCCTAGCAGGCGACGGAGCTCGTACCGTTCCAGCCGCTCTCGCACTACGTATGTATCGCAATCGATGTTGAGTCCGCTTCGTTGTGCGTTTTCAAACACGCGTCCGTCGGTTGCGGTATAAATAGCATACCGAATGGAACTCCTGATAATCTCAGGCTCCAGCGAAATCATATCACGATTGGCGGCACGATCCGACTCCATTCTGCGACACTAATAAAACTAAATCACGAGAAAACAAACTAGTTGCAACGAGGGGAGCGACGACGTACAATAATGACACGCGACGTTACGGCGAAACGAGCGAAATATCACGCTTAGTATAGTCAGCTCAACGCAAATTCCAAAACTGGGACGAATAGCTCGAGTACGTGCTCGGTTAGCTCTGCTGAGGAAGTTAACTTCCACCTAAACAGCTGCTGCTAAGCAAAACGAAAAAAAAATGACACGAATACAAAATCAACTCGAGCACACTAGCTCGCAAATCGTTGCTGAAACTTACGTCGAACTGCTTGCTGACTGCTATGGCTGAGTCCACTAACTCGCACGAAGCTGAAAACTGCAAAAAAAACTAATAATTCGCTCGCATGCGTCGGCGCGGGATGCGTAATGCAACGTGCTTAATCCAGTAAATGCGCTATAGTATGGTGCTAGGCGGGAGAAGGTTAGGCTAGCGGGAGACAGTCGTGGTCCGCGACAAGCTATGCAAAAACAAACGGGAAAAGTAGCGGGAAAATACGCGCGAGCAAAGTCCGGGTGCAGAAAAATGGCCACTATGTAAGCAAACGGTGCTATAACCGAAAATAATTCCGAGGGATACGAGACAAAAAAAAATAGATTTTCGCCAAAATATTAAAAAAAAATATATATAAATAAATTAGATATAATTTACATTCACAGCATGCCACATAACAATTAATACAGTTAAATATCCGTGACTGCTATTTGCAGCACGGTGCGGGGTCAGCGTGAAAAAAAAAACTGAAACAAAACAGCACAAAATAGTTTTATGAGTGGTGTCAGAGTGAGCGGCGGGATGTTCGTCGTCTTGCGAGACTATGTAGGGGCGACGGCGCACCCTGCCGGAAGCGAAAACACAGGCAAAAAAAAATAATTTCTCGAGAATACCGAAAACTATTGAAAAAAATGGTAAAGAAGAGAAAAAAAAATTTTAATACTCGACAAAAAAAAAATTTTAAAAAAACAAATTTTATTTAAAAAAAAAATTTTTAGAAAAAAAAATTTTATTTAGTTGAAAAAAAATTTTTAAAAAAAAAAAATTTTATTTAGTTGAAAAAAAAAATTTTGACAAAAAAAAAAAAAATTATTATTTAATTTAGAAAAATTAATAATAAAAAAAAATTATTATTTATAAGAAAAATTTATTATCTTTAACTTACTACTGCACGCGCAAAAAAAAATGTTTAAATTGCCAAACGGAAGAAAAACGAAAAAAAAACGGAAAGAAAAAAAAATTAATATGTTAACCGCTCCGAAGCGCTAGTCGCATATACGACGTAACTTGCGTCGTGCTAACCTCCGTAGTTGAGACGCGCGCCAGCTGATACGCGTTCAAGCGCGGCGCTACACTCGCAACTATCGAGCTGACGTCACAGCTCTACGACAGATAAGCACTCACTCTAACACACGCGGTGGGGATATTATCGGCAGTACGCCAGCAATTGCACAAAAAAATTTTAATTCAAATCACTAGCATGCAGGATCATTTATTAGATTTTTTTTTTTGAAAATTTTTCCGGTAGGCAGCAAGCCAAGCGCAGCGAAAACAACGAAAAATAGAAAAAAAAATAAAAAAAAATAAAATTATTTATCACAAAAAAAATTGTGGATTTTCTCATAAAAAAAATTATTATGGAAAAAAAAAATTTTTGAAATATTCACATAATTTCTAATTGAATGGCACCAGAAAAAAACAAGTTAAAATTTTAATTTCCTCTCGCCAACGTTCTTCAAAACAATTTGTTTTGAAATTGTCGCGAGTAGTCTCGATCTTACCGCTGGATGCGCACACTCGAATAAGCTTACCGACCTCCGACGTGGCGTATGCGAGCGCCAGCGCTACTGCGCGGCTTTCTCGCGTGGTCGATCAAGATGGCCGCTCACTGGCTTCCTTCCCTCCTCGTCCTCGTCCGGCCGCGTGTGCTTTTACGACGCGCGAAAAATGGCGGCGAACGGCGAGTTTGAGAATGCGGTATTCGCTTACGACTGCGACTACCATACATACACTTTATCACACTTCACTGTCTCTGCTTTTCTTATTCAAAAATTCACTGTCCTCACACATACACACGATTGCGCGATCCCGAAAATTTTTCACAAATCAGCGTGATTTGTGTCGGCCCCACGTTGTCGGCGCCAATTTGTAACGCCACTGGGGATCAGGGTGGCGTACAAATGGAAAAGGGGGGGGGAGCGGGGAAGCAGTTTGCTTGCTTACCAGTAAAATACTTATTTAACACTGTTACACGCGGACACTTACGTTTATTTAAAAATGATTAAATTAATACAATTCTTTATCGCGTTTTTACGCGAGCCCAGGGCGCCAGCTACAATCGTGTAGCGCGGTTTCTTGCGCGGCAAATAATCTGCGCGGCTAACTCACGGTTAGAGCGGTCGCGGGCATACAGTATACGACAATGCCGAAAATGGCGCGTAACACGCGACGCGGTCGCACACACGCAGTCGGGAAGGATACGGGGACGATTCGGGGAAGCTGTGCCTCCTGGCAGCTGCCACTGCACCTTGGCACTCACCAGATACTCTAACACGCTCACGGTTACTCTCCGGACGCTCGCTCGCTCGTTTCCACGAGTTACTCGTTCGCGACGACTGGCCTCGGAGTTTTTGGCTGCTCGATGATAACGACCGTTTTCTAACACTGACCCGGACGGAGTGTCGACTGCTCGATACTTGTCTTTTCGCTAACGCGGACCCGAACGGAGTGAAAGAGAGGCTTCTTCCGTGGCACTTTCGCGAGCGCGGCTTTTTCGATGATCGTTCTGCGCCGGCGCAACGTACGTGTAAAGTACGTTACGCAACGCAGCCGCCGCTCGCGCTCAGCGCTGGCGGCAGTTGATATTACTGCTCGCCAGCAGCGCGCGTTGAGGTTATCCGCTCGCGAGTGCCAGTGTTGTTGTTGTGTATTCCCTGGAGCGGCGAGGATCTACCTCAGATGTACGGAGGATGAAGGTAAGTCGACGCGTTCCATAGCTGGTAGGCGTCGACTAATTTGCCTGTCTTCTTTTTGTTTCAGGCGCGGCCGTACTGCGGGTCAACAACTGCGGCTCAGACGAAGAACGGTTGAGAAAGCTAAGCAGCGGTGTCGGTGACAGCTATAGCCTGCTTGCAGCGGTAGCGAGGCGACACTATCAGACACCTCCAGGTGCGTATTTACTTGCACTCATGCTGTGCTTCTATGTGTTGCTTGCCTTCTAACCTCCTCTTCCACTTTCTTTTTGTATTGCGTGGCAGCTTGTACTTCTTTCCAAGGTGCAGCTGCTATTATTATTCTGTTCTTTGTTTAATTACCGTCTGGGAGGTTGCAGGTACAGGGATCACTACGAGGATAGGAAGGAGCATGGACATGGGTGCTGCAGTGTGTGCGAGCACTGCTACGACTTATTCAAGGGCTCCTGAGACTGGCTCCTCGCTGGAGCCTTTACTTGAGCTTGAAGCCCATGTACCTGGTGAAGGTAACGTATGTACAGCCCTGCGTGGCTGTTAGTTAGGGTCACGCGCGGCAGTCCTGCGAGGCTGCCAAGATTGTAAAAGGGGGGGGATATTTTAGCTACGAGGAGGCGCATAAGCTATGCCTTGGCCTCCTCATGTGACTGGTGCAAAAACACCACGTCACAAGGTATAACAAAACTTGTAATATTTTTTGAACAAAAAAAAAATAGAATACATCTAAAGAATCCAGCCATTCGTTAGGGAAATCATGCGAAACCATGGGAAGTGTTAAATTCTCAGGAATCCAACATGAGAACCTGCTTTTTCTTATTTGAATACAATAAATATATTCAGCTTGTAATCGCGACGATTGTACAATTTAAGAAATTTATTTACATTTTTCGAATTACTTAATTATATTGCTATTACGCATTGTTTGTTATTACACATAAATCTATTGTTTTTGTAAATAAACAAGAGTGATTATCTTAATAATAAAAATAGAATAATTGTTTTGAAAAGAAAAACACGATGTTGTTAATTAATTACCGTTTATTTAAAAAGCTAATTAAAAATAATGTTTAAAATGTATTTTTGCTGTAATACTATTTTTAACTTATTTATATAATTATCGCAATAAATGTTTCAAATGTATGCAATAAATTATTTACATTATGAAAAAAAAGAAAAAAAAAAAATTTCCACATACCAGTCTATCTTCTTAACCTTTTTATTCATTCTGAGCACCAAAAATTCCTCGACTTCTGCCCCTCCTTAGCCTTCACTGGATTTTCTTCATCCCGTTACATTCGCCTTTTTCTGCCAGCTCTAACTCAACTTTTCTTGGCTATTGTAAAATCACGTAAAAAATTTTAGCAGCACATTCTATTAATATTTAATACCAAAATCGTTGCCACGTAAATATTTCACTTCATTACCTTATAAAGTCAACAAAAAATAACAACAAGCACCAATAAATAACTAAAAATTGCTTTCAAAACAATGCGGCTCACGACAAAGTAAAAGTCAAATCTGGGATTATAAGTACACTTGATTTTCAGCTCACAGTAACGATCGATAAAATATTTGATTTGCCGTCAATGCTGATGGTATTTTTCTTGCAAAATTCAGCGAAAGAACCTCGATCGAATGGTGTAAATCAACGACAATGGAGTTTCCTCTCAATTTAATCGTTCACAAGCTCGCTCCCCCGCGCACTTGCGTCAGAGAAAGAGAAAACGCGAAAAATGGAAAAAGAAGCAAGGAACTGGCAGAAATATCCTGCGCAGAGCGAGCGTCGACTCACGAAGGACAAGAGCAAACGAAAGAGGAAAAGAGAGAGAGAGAGAGAGAAAAAGAGAGAAAGATTGCGAAAAGCTCTTTTCGTGCAGGAAAGAAAAACACGCAAAAGTCGGCACGCACGGCTGTTACTGCTGCTGCTTCTCTTTTATCCAAACTATGTTTCTTCTCCTCTGTCCAAACTGAGCTCTGAAGGACGAATGAATCTTGAGATGATAATATACACCGTGTTCTCTCCGCGCAGGATCTCCTCAACCGGAGCACATTACTACGTATGTACTTCGGAGCACCTTTCCTTTTTTTCTTGAGATCAAGGTGAAAGAGCGCAAAAGAAAAAAAAGAAAGACGCGAGGTCCGGCAGTGACGCAGGCCGTACGTGAACTGAAGTGTGTGCAAGTCGTATTATACCTGCGCTGCTCGCTTGCTCCCGGAGGCTGAAAATTCTGAAATTTCTCGCGCGGGACGCTCGCGGTTCACTGCTAGCCGCTATACCGTTTGCCTTTCCAGGCGACCTCGGCAACCTTCGCTATCCATCGACTACTTTCGCCACCGCGACGTCGTCATGCGTTTCGGACGACTTCGGCTTTGCTCGCTCGCCTGGTGCGCGTATATAAATATATGTTATGTATGTACCTTGCCGTTGTCTCTACAGGGTTGATAATCCTCTCTATTTTGCTTTATATTGTTACTTTGCACATATTTCTCAAATTTTTTATTTCTCGAGTGCAGTAGGAGTTAAGGATAATAGTCATCTGTGCATTCCGATTAATGTGGACTATGGGGATTTATTCGCTTTTAAAATTTTCAAATAATAGATTTAAATGCAACTTGATGTATGACGATATTCCATTAACATTTTAAACACGCTAAGTTTTTGAAATTATGAAATTTATTTTTATCCAATTAAAACGTTAATTATTTACAAAAACTAAGGTCTAGAACCGAAGTAAAGTAATAAAAATAAATATGTTAGAAACTGTTCAGCCCTTGTAATAAATCCAATAAAAAAATTTGAAAATTTTAAATTTAAACTTAAATATATATATTATATATAATATATATTAAATATATTAAATATATATTATATATTAAATATATATATTATATATTATAATAAAATTTATTACGTATATGTTTATAATTTAATAATACTTATAATACTGTAAGTTTATTACTTAATATGAAAATAATAATCGTAATTAATTTATTTATCTGTAATTTATTAAAATTGTACTTATCTTTTTTGAAATTAAAATTCCAAATATTTACCGATTTTTATTAAATTATATTTTAAATAATTTCAGTTTTAAATTACTTTTGCAATATTATATTTTGACGTATTACATAAAAATAAAATAAGAAAGATATTTCTGCAAATTTTTTAATCGAGTATATGCTTTTTTGCTAGAAGACAATATGTCCCTTAAGTTTATTATCAAAGCTGTTTTCAATTATGCAAATACTTATTCCTTCCAAGACGATCGATATATTTAAACCACTATAATGTGAATTTAAAAAAAATGATTTATGTAAAAAAATACATTCCTTGAAAATTATATATTTAATAGCTTACTTACTTAATTTTAAACTTGTTTTTCAACTGAATATTTTTTGTATCTATTTATAAAGTTTAAGAAAGCTATTTTTAACGAATTTAAAAAATTTAGTTTTAGAAAATATCGTTAAAATTAAAATTTTGTTTTAAACTTAAAATTTTAACGTAAAATTAAATTTTTCCATGATAAATAGTATAAAAGAAGACAAAAATAAATGATTTTCTATTATTCTTTATCATAATTTCTTTAAATAATTTAAAAATATTAGCTTAATGTCTTATAATATAATGCCATTTTACTTATAATTATCGAAAGGAGGTTTTACTTTAGAAAAAATACTTAATCTATTGATGAAATAATTTATTGGGTAATATTAAAATAAATTTAAGTAATTTTAAGTAATAGGTATACATGAATACAACAGTTTAATTTATATTTCTAGTTTACTGCACTGATATCAACTATGATATAACGATGGTATCAATTATGCACCGACTATGGTACCAATTAATTTGCACTCGTATTCCTATATACCTATCTTTATATTGCATTTGTATTCCTATGTACACTTCAGTGAAAAACAATTATTCTAGAAATTGAATATAAGCATTTTCCATTTAATCATGGAAGTAAATTAACTTAATCGATGTTTAAACATAAATTATAATTAAATTTTTGATAACACGAAAAGACAATCAAGCAAAAATTTAATAATAAGGTAAAATTTTTATAAGTATTAAATCTACACGATAATATATTAAAATTGAAACTGCTATCATTATTAAATTTATAAACAAATAAATCTGGATTTTGATTTATAAATCTTACATAGTGAATAGTAAAAACAACACTCGTAAAATACGAATTTTTTTTTGACAAAAAATCTAAGAATTAACATAAAATTAATTTAAAATTTAAAGATACAATTCCTATTTTAGAAATTAGATTTAAAAAATTATATTTTTCACAAATAACACTACAATGTAATAAAATCGACCTTTATTATGAAAATGAACGTTTTACATACGGCTGGTATTTATTTCCAGCTTCATTGCGCTTACGCTGTTAATATATGTGTGGGTGTGTTTGACAATTATATTTCTTAACCTAGATTTTAGCATTAACAAATGGATCCTATTCACAATAAAATGAATGAAAAAACTGTAGCTTTCCCAAATTTTTACACATCTCATTGAAACGAAGAAAAAACATTATTAAATTACGAAATCTACAAGTAAACAACTTCAATTACATACGTTCCTTGCGATTTAAGAGTCCTTACAATTTGATGACAAAAATTTTACAGTCAAGTTCTTTAGTGTCAAGTAATATTTTGTTTTAATAACAAATTTGAAACACAGCAAAAAAAACTAAATCTAACCTGAGTTCACAAGAAGTAAAATTAAAAATAATGTTAATTATATAAAATATTTTTTAAGAAAATTATATTCAAAAAATTTTTAATTTTAAAAACAAAGAGTAAGAAGTTTAACACAAAAGAGCTCATTTATATAGTTAAATCTTGTATTCATAACATTATTTAATATAATATGAATATATAAAACTCTAAAACGAGTCTAACTTGTTTATAACATCAGGTTAGATTTAATTTAAAGTATGTTTAATTTATACATGGGAAAAACGAGTTTAAAAAAGCGTTAAAATATTTGTAGTTTAAAATTTTTAAGAATAATTTTTGTTCAAGATCGACTTTCCAAATTTTTAGAAACTTTATATTGCGCTAAATTATTATCAATAATATTTAATTATATCATTTACAAAATATGAATTTAATTATTTCGCAAATAATCCATAATTTCAAAAACTAATATATACTTATATTAATAATATTTGGCATTGTGAAATATAAAAATTTGATTTTAAGAAACAAACTGAACATTTTGTGTACACATAAGATAAGTTGATGAAATACTATAAAAAAAAACTTAACAAATTTTTTTGGAATAGTCGAAACATTGAACTGGAAAAGTCAGAGGCCGAATTTTGGAGCAATTCAAGGTTTCCATCAACATCGAGGCATTCTTATGACGATGCTAGAACGTATCGACTCGAGGATTGTCTGATATAAGAGTAAACCTTGAAATTCGTCAAAGAGCTTATTTAGCTAGTTAAATTAGTCAAACGACATCACATCATGTTAATCGCTTGCTTACTTTATATCTTTTTATACATATATATATTTATATGTATACATATATATTTATATCACGCCTGTCTCTTTTCTGCTTTGTAACTTAGGTACATTTTTAACAACCACTGCTGCATCTTTGCTCTCTCTTATTGCCTTCCTGATTTTCCTAGTTCTTCTCAATACATTTTCTTCGTTTTTCAACGCTTTTATTTTTTGCTTACTCTTTTCCCGACAAAAATCTTAATTGTTTCAAATTTAATAATTTGTAATTAGTTTAATCTTATGCTGGTTTCTGAGAACCTTTCTTTCCAATCAGCGATTTATGAATATGGGGAATAACACCTATAATAAAAAATTTAACCATGTAAATATTTATTTATAAATGAGAAATTATCCAAAATTAAATATAAGTATGAAATAAATATTCATCAATATCTTACCACCACCCGCAATGGTTGCTTTGATAAGACTGTCAAGTTCTTCATCACCACGAATGGCTAGCTGTAAATGTCTAGGTGTAATACGTTTTACTTTTAAATCTTTTGATGCATTACCCGCCAATTCAAGAACCTGAAAACAAAAATTAAAATTATAAAATATTTATTAAATAAATACACTGTACTTGTATATAGATTTTAATATTTGAGTGGAAAAAATTACTAACAAGATTCAATTATAATAAAATATTCTATTTATAATTTAACTATAAAATAAAAATTTTTAGAACATAAAAATTTCGATATAAATAAAAATTAATTGTTACAAATTATAAAATTATGTTTAAAAAATGTCTAGTTTATAAAATGACTTACTTCAGCAGTTAAATACTCTAAAATAGCAGCACTATACACAGCAGCTGTAGCACCAACACGTCCATGGCTTGTTGTTCTGTTTTTCAAGTGCCTGTGAATTCTTCCAACAGGAAACTAAAACAATATCACAATTATTTGATTTTAAAATTTAAATTAATATTAAGATAGAAAAAAGTACAATTTATTATATTAATTGATAATACATAAATATATTTCATTCAAAATTAATTTTAGTAAATTATAAAATGTTTTTAAAAATATATTAAAAATATTTTAATATATTTTTAAATTAAAATAACAAAAATAATATAATTTAGCATTTAATACACTACACAATTATTATTTCTATTAAAATTTAAACATAAATAAACATTTTCTTAAAACATTAATTACTTAAAAATACAAAAAAAATAAAAATAATAATAACCAGTCTTAAAAATTTCACAAATATAAATGTAAACAACGAAGTTAAAAATTAGTTAAATAAATACAACGGAAATTCAAAGAACATTAAGGTCAATATTTTCGAGAATGATTGTACGGCTATCAACCAATTCAAAAACATTGGTCTGCCAATCCAGTAAACGCGTCAGCACCTTTCCTTAGCGAGAAAATATCGAACGGATAGTAAGATGACGCGGCTTTCGAGGCATATTTAACAATTTAACTTATTTTTTTTAATATTTCAGAAATATATATTACATTTGTCAATAAAAAATTTACAAAAATCTTCCAACTGTAAATGTATATTAAAAAAACGTAATTAAAAAAGGAAACTTTTTTCTAGAATAATTTTAAACATCGGTATATCGTTGCTATACATCTCCCCAAAATGTTGCTTATTAATAAACAAACATAAATTAACATTATTATTTTATTTAGAAAAAATTAAAGCGAAAACATCAAGGAATAAATTAGTGAACTTGAAAATGTGCAGAAATACATAAATTCATAAAAATTGCATCTGGTAACAATTTTGAAAGCCAATCTAACGTAAGTTTCCGCCAAACAAAAATAAACATTTGCTTCGACGCGTTATCTCATAAAAATAAACATGGCTAGACATAATTATTATTCTTTTTTCAACTACTTTCTTAAATCATACTTATTCATAACGATCTACATTATATAAAAATTCCTGTAAAACCCGCCAAAAACGCCCTTGCCTCATGATGCTTTCGCGCCATTTCTCCGTTACGTTAGCTCTATCTCTCTTGCACTCATTTTACTGCAAGCGCAAACCGCCGAGTGAGAGAGACAACGACAACCGCGCGGCAACGATCGCGATACGGCAGTGGCGGTGGGCCACACAGCCGTCTCTTAGAAAAAGGTTCCGCAACTCGCGCTGCTCGCGACTGCACCTCTCAATTGCGGCATTACGACGCGTCTAAACCTTAACTCGATGCGAGAACATAATAATTTGCACGCGGGATAATGTAAATCTTGAAATATTTACTCACTTGGAGGCCGGCTCGCGCAGAACGCGATACTGCTTTCGCCTTCGCCTTACCGGAATCTTTGCCTGCCTTGCCGCCAGCCTGGAAAATTCAAGCGAGTATTTTTTAGGTTAATGGTCATACGACGCTAGTAAAAATTACTAAGCAGCTTCAGAGAAGTGTCGAAGATTTTTACGGCAATGATTTGATCCTCGTAAATGAATAAACTCGTCGTATTATACTCACCATTGTCTAACACTTCTGAGATGCACGCTACGTACGTGTATATTTATGTACGTCCGTTGTGTGTGTATGCGACCGTGGAAAAAAGTCTCGCTCACTCGCTTGTCTTGCTCGCTCTCGCTCTCAACCGTACGTCGACTGGACTGTGCGCGCCGTTGCTTGTACTATGTACTAGTGCTGTCGTTGCCAGTATGCTCTCTTGCGTGTAAGCCACCGCTACTTTCTGTCTCTTTCAAGTTCGTTTCTCTCTCTTTGTCATACTCCTTGCGTTGGCTCTTTCTGCCACCACTGTTCGTTGTCGGCCCCACGGCAATACATGCACCGCACTCTTGCGACTTTATTCGGCACCACACTCTCCTCTCTATATTTCTGTTTGTCTCTCTTTCTCTTATTCATTTAAGTAAAATAGCGAGCAAGAGAGATAAATGGAAGCACTGTTCGGTTACCGTCATTGACCGTCACGAATGATAATGTTTCTCTGTATATAGATATCTTTCTTTCTCTGTCTTGTACCTTTTTCCCTCTCAATTTTTGGCGTGCATATTTAACCCTTATTATCTGACTTACCACTTACTGGAATCGAATTAAATGTTGCATAAGATATAAATATAAAAATTGCAACAATTTTTCATTATGAGTTCTATAAAAGTACTTAAACGAAGTTATCGTTAATAAAATTTGTTTGAATTGGAAAAAAAACAAACAAAAGAATTCACTCAACAAATGAGATATTAATCATATAAATTATTAATTTTAAAATCGTTACATTTTGTAAATGAATAATTGAAGATATTATTTTTCTAAAATATAGATAAAATAACTCAAAAGTACATATATTTGAGAATTGTATATTTAATCATTTTTTTCTAATGTGATTACACGATAATAATAATTGTATAATGTACCTTATGTATATTAATAAAACTTGCATGAGAAAATTTGTTTTCTATGCGCCAAATTAATTTTTAATTCTAATCATTTAATAGTATAATATAATTTTTAATTCTAATAATAATCATTAGCTTAAAGTCAATAACAGGGCTTTTATATAAAATTTGTTAAATTTCATTCAAATACATCGTAATGTAAAAAAAAAACAATAATATGATGTAAATAAGAATTATAATTGCATTATAATCTACAATATTATCAAAACATTTTTTTAATTAATTTTAACATTTTCAAATTGTTAATTTAGATTTTAATATAGCCTGTTTCGAATATTATAGTATTCAAATTCAATATTGTTTGTAAATTATTTAATTTATCTGTTTTAAAAGTATGAATTATATAAAACCGTATTTTTTGCTCCTTTGAAACGTCTAGATTTTATTCACATATTTTACGAAACAATGTAAATTGCTGTTTTTAAAATAATTTATTACTTAAAAAATAATTCATTAAAATAATTTATTACCTAAGAGAGCAATTTGGTTATTAAATAAGTTATTTCGTATTACATTGACATTATAATAAATAGATATGTTAATTATTGAATAATATGTGTTACGAATAAATAATAATAATTGTCTTCGATATTTTCATTATTTACATAATATTCATTAACCGCTATAATTTATTAATAACTATCATAATATGCATTATGTTAAAATCAGCTTTTATACAATTTATTTCGTATAATTTGAATAAACAACAAATAAAATTGAGAAAATCATAAAACGTAACCATAAATTATAGTAATCTTCTATAAAATTTGTTTTGATATTTTGTAAAGCAAATTATAAAATTGATTTAAATAAGAGTAAATTAAACATATATAAAAATTATTTTGACAAACAAACAACGAGTTTGGAGTATTGTAGTTTAAGAGAAAAAATAGTGGAAGCAGATATCGATCATATTCACCCATGGCTTATAATGCATAAAGATTTTGAATTTCGCAAAGAACAAGTAGCTCATCTAATCATTAAAAATAAGAATTTCGTAATAAAACTGTGGTTAAAATTTGATTTGAAAAAATGCTGAATTCATTTCGTCTAAGCCATAACTTTTTTAAACTCAAATTTATCATGGTATAACGTTTTTTTTTTTTTTTGTATATATAAATAAAGTCATTTAAAAATAAAGATTTTAATAACAACCGAAAATATTACAAAATATGATGCAAGTATCTTGATTTTTGCAAATTTTAGGAAATAATACATAATTAAAGCATAAATAATTAAACATTATAAATAAAATAATAAATGGAGATTTCAAAAATGTTATTTCAAACACGCGCGTGCGTGCTTTCTTTTAAATTTCAAATAAATTTTAAAGTTCTTTTTAGAAAAGATTTTACTAACAATAATTTTTATTATAATAATTATTTATATAAAAATATGATAATGAATTATTAAACTTAATGTTTTATGCACTATATTTATTCTTTTGTTCGCTGTCATTTGCTTGAATAAAATGGCAAACAAAAAAGTTATATTATTTTTCAAATAAAAATTTTTACGTTTAATATTTCAAACAACTGACAAAAGTTGAAATTTAAATTATGATTAAAAATCTTACAAATCAATGAACTATCATTCAACAAAAATAGATCTTTTAGTTACTTAAATTTTATACATAATAAAAACGATTGACTAAATTTAAAATCAGTTATTTTATATTTTTATGAATTAATAAAAAAAAAAAACAATAATTTTAAGTATAAACATTAAAAATAACATATTTGGTAGATTAAAAATTTGTCAACAAAATTTTTAATTCAATATAATTAGATTCAAGCGTAATTGCATTTATTTTTTATGCAATTTAATGAAATTGTATTATTAAAATTACAGTTTGAAGCTAAAAGAAATATAAGAATAGAAATAATATGTTAATAATATTGCGACGCCAAGTAACTCTGCCGTACAGGATGACGCCCAGAATTTTTTTACAACACAACGGCTTCACTAGCGGATCTAAAAAGGAGTCGCGAAGAGCCAAGAACACGACGACATATCAAGAGCGTCTTTGACGGTCACTTTGACCAATATGTATACGATAATTCAGTATATGTTACAAGCCTAAGTTTACTATATATACATAAGAAGCAGAAGGATATAGAAGAGGGAAGTTACTATAAACGAGAAAAGCGAAAAGACGCCATCGAGGAATGAAAGAGAGGGAGAGAAAATACGATACGCTGAGCCCGCCAAGCAGCAAAGGGCTCGCGGTCAACGGACGCACAACCACGAGCTTGAGCTGGTTCGAGTAATGACGAAGGCTTGTTCTTTAATTGAGAGTTTGAAAGCGTTCTCTAGCTTTTATATTTGACGTTTTTCAATAATTTTGACAATAATAATTATTACATTATTTATTTATAATAAACCATCATGAGGAAATTTTATTAATGTTATTAGTGGTTAATAAAACGAGCTAAACAAGTATTAACGAATAGAAATAGTTTGTCAATGAATTTTCAACGTACGTTCATATACACACAATTGCAGAAAAAGCCGTAGCTATTCAGCGATAGTAGCGCCACTATAAACCAACCAGAAGAATAAAGACGGTGCACGTATAGCTTGCGTGTAGATTTTTGAGTAGATGAAAAGGAGGGAGTTAGGAGTTTCGAGAAACGCGCGAGCCTTTGTTTCGTACACTAAGTATATCTTGAAAGTATCGTGTAATGTATATGTTAATAACCTAAAAGAATACAATAAACAGTATTGAAAGGTTGTTTTGATAATAACTGAATATCAAAATTAAATAAAAATATTATATAATTATATTGCATTATATTATTCTTATTTGGTTCGTTCAAATAAAAAATTAGAAATATATTTTATGTTAATCTCAAATTTTTTTTCAATATTGATATAATTTAATTTATTTTTTTTTTTTTTTATATTTTATAATGAATTACAGAAATATATTCATTTTGTTATACATAATATAAAATTGTACTGAATTTATAGTGTAACAAATATAAATATGTAATATATACTTATAAATCAAATAAATTTGATTTAAAAAATTAGTAATTTAAAGTTTAATGAAATTTGAAAGAAATTATTTTTTAATAAATATCGCTAATTTAAAATCTTCTACGATCGCAATATTTCAAGCTTTGAATAAAATAGGCTTATCTAACGTATATGTTAACGTAATAATTGTGGCTTTTACGTAAGGCAAATAGCGGGAAAACATCTTTGAAGCATTGTCCATAGAATTTAAAATAGATTTGTTGATGTTTATTACTCATTATAATTCAAAATAAGATGAAAGATTATCAATTGAGTATAATGAGTCAATTAATTGATAAATATATTTAATTTTTATAAATATCATTTAATTTAAATATACTGAAAAAACTAAATTTTATAATTTTAAATCGATAAGATTTTCTATTTTTATTTCAAGATGCTTTATGAATATTTAATGTTTAAAAAATAATAATGTAAAAAATATATCTTACTTAAATAGTAATTTCGATAATATGACTTAATTATTACGACATATTCATAATTGTGCACTCTTTGCAAATTAGTAGATATAAATAATAATAATGAAAAAATATTTGTTTACCACATTAAATATTATGTATTTTATATGTGCGTACGTTTTGAAAAATGACAGTTGAAATCGTTAAATAAATTATAACTTTAAAAAATATATTGCAAAACGTTTGTTGTTGTAATACAAATTTTATGACATTTTGATTTTGCATCAAACAGCATCAGTATGTTTATAATATTATGCACTCGTTTTCATTTTATATAATTATAAAAATGTACAGAATTTAATTTTTATAAAAAAAGTAAACGGTATAGAGTAAAAAAAAGTATTCGAAAAACATACGTATTATTTTATATCGATATAATCTATATATGAGGTTTGAACTTTTAAAAGGTACGATACTGAAGTATTTTAACATGTTTATATTAGGTCGTTTTTTTTTGTCCGTCTGTTTGTTTGATACAAATATTGTGTTTTATATTTTCTCAATCTGTTATATTTTTATAAGAATTCATATATTATAAATGAATTGTTCTTGAAAGCTTAAGTTTAGCTTTATTAATACATGGAAAATCAGAGAATAAAAAAGTTTTACAATAATTAATGTACACACGTTATGAAATTATGAATATTTATTTAATACTACAAATTGTACATAATTTCAAAAGTTACAATTAAAAAATGACAAAGTGTAATTTATATTAAAACAAATAAAAAAGACTATTAAAAATGATAAATGTGCATATGTATGTATATAAATATACCTGTAAAAAATTAACCGATAATATAATTTTTATGGCAGAGAGGATAGATTGTTTTACAGCATATTTGATTAAACGAAGGTTAAAAACCATTCATGCTTAATTATTTATTTAAAGACTTAGAACAAAGCGAGCTAAGCACGAAAGAAGATCGTACTTGTTTTACGAAAATAACTTAAGTTAAAAATTTCATATTTTTTTAGTCATGGTGTTCAGCATGTGTGGCCTCAGCTAAATGATCACAATGCTCCTCCAAGTCATCCTAAAAATTGAAATAAATATTTTTAAAAAAATTCTTTGTTATGTAATATAAATTTTATGAATATAATAATATTAAGTCATCTATGTCAAAATTTTCATTCATTGTTTTAAAAATCCTGCTTTATCTATGAAAAATATTATTTGTTTAACAATTATTTAATTAATAATGATTTATAATGTGTGCACGAACTATTAAATTAAAAAATTAGTATTTATAATTTGTATTATTAATAATATGTTTTATTTCGTATAAAATTTACTTATTAGAGATGATTAATAACAAATAATTTTTAAAAAATTAACAATTGTCAACGATTTCCTACTTTTTAAATGCTATTGATACGCGTTGATATGATTTTTATAATAATGATAAATATTTTGTTTACTAATTAACACCTGTCGGTATATTTGTACATTGTTTCAAAGGATTCATTATTTATACTTAAAATTTAAAGATAAATAATAGAGCTTTAACAAAATTAAAAATTTTATCACATTTTAAAAAATAAACATTTATTCGTCAATAATAAAATTATAATTATTATTAATATTGTTTAATTTTGTAAAAATAAATATAATATCATCAGTTACGTTTTAATTAAAACAATGTCTATTATTGGGAAATTTTTGTATCATAAACATTTTGACTTAATGTATACTTTATTAATTAAAAGATTAAAAGATATAATGTAATTGTTTCAAATTTTTAATGAAAAATCTATTTTCTATATAAAAACCCGTTAAAAGTTAAAAAAAAAAAAAATATTTTTAAATAATTAAATTTCTTAATTACTATATTTGTTTTCATTATTCTTAGTAAAGATAAAAATAAATGATTTTTTGTTTAATTTTCTTAATGGTTTATCACATAAAATCTAGCTTAATAATAGAGTTTTATGCTAAGTAGAATAGTTAATGTTCTATATTATACACATAATAAAGGTAAATTTTTAACAACTTTTTAAGAATAAGGATTACTGACAAGTAGTATTAAGTTTTCTTAATTTTTTTTGAAGAAAAAAAAAAAAGTAATATTTTTTATTTATGAAAAACCTAATGCTGGTTTATCAATGGATAATGTACTTCGATTTCATTCCTCTTTTTAGATTTTATTTGACTTTGACAAGGACGATCGTAATCCGCGCTCATTGTTTTTGCAGACTGCTGCATAAGCTTGTCTCTTTGAATAAAGTTTATAATAAAAAAAACTTGACTATGAAAGAATAACAAAGATATAAAAAAATAAATATACTGGACCTCTTCAAGCTCCAAGCATTTTCCCCACTCCTTGAGGGTGATTTTGTGATCGTTGTCGGCGTCGCACGAGTCCAAGAACGGAGCGATGCAATGCTCGAGAGCCATGAGGGGTGCGCGGATTGGGAATAGCTCGTGCCTGGAAACGGCACGGTCGTGGGGATGACCGTCGAGGTCGCACCATTTCCAAATTGCGGCGTTCGTCCAGCGTAACGTGTGGTTGGATTCAGCCTCGCGTTGCATTTTCATGTAGTAACGGGGCAGCTCTTGACGATCAGCCAAATCCCGCATTATGTTGAACAGCCAGTCTCGCATGCGACGAGGGAAGTCTATACGGTCTTCTTCTTTGCAGGCCTGTTGAAAAAATTGGGGATAGATAAACTTTATATTGGCAAATAATTTAGATATTAAAAATGTGTATAAATTGATCAATAATAAAAAATAATTTTTATAGAGCTACGTGTCGCTCAATTAATTATGTCCAAATGTATGAAATCGATACGAATTTCATAAGAAACGATAAAAAAAAAAAAATTTCAGTTTAAGAAAAATCAATAGCGTGAATCAGAAGTATAAGGCGCTATAAAAAAATACTTTCTTCTTTTATAGAATTTTAAAAATAATGAATTTTTTTTTTTTTTTTTTTTTTCAGAAAATTTTAATTGTTATTCGAATCTTTAATTATAAAAGATTATATATAATATTTTATACATACTTTGCATAAATAAATATTTTCGAATTTTCAAGTTTAAAATGCATTATACAATGTCGTTGACTGTAAACAATTTTACATGAATAAGTCGGCTTTCAATAATTGCAGGAGAAACATGGCATTATATATCGAGGCACGGCATAAATATAAGAGATATTTAAAGTTTTGATTAAAAGCTCAAGGAAGGAGAGCTGCAAAAGATGTAGTAGTCAGGGCGTCTCGAGACGAATCGAAAGTGGCACAAGTATATGTATATAGTATATATAAGACTCACGGGCATCTGCTTGCACTCTCCGTAATATTCGATGTGAACGTGTTGGTAGTCGGGTCCTCGGCAACGAGAATCGTCGGTGTCGCAAAAGCATCTCGCTTGATAAACTTCGCAGTCGCTTCCAAAGGTCTCGTTGTAATTCGTGCAGACCCGTCGTCGTGGATCGATTTCCTCGTCGCACTTCTCGATGCACACGCACTTGGCTTCGTGATCCTGGTTTACCTGTATTCATTCGTACAAAGGATGAGCACCTTATCCTTTTTTAATTGACTAATACAGGAATATTATAAGAAATTTATTTAATTTTTTCAATTAATTGTTTAAATAATTTTATTAAAATTTATAAAAAAAAATCAATCAAATTTTATTCGGTAATACTCTTCTAAATCGTTATTCGATATAGCATATCGTTTTACGCGCACTATTATAAATTAATAACAGAATTCACTCAACGGTAATATCGAATTTCAATTGAATTCGGAAATAATTTTAGCCGAACAAAAAATCCAAATATTACAAGCCGAGTATAGTTTTATTATGTGCTTCGATACTGATATTTTACGTTAAACGCGTATACGCGTATACATTACGAAATTTAAAAGCCGAGCTAAAAGTGTATTTACTAGAGGTCAATAAAACAGGTCCAAGATATCAGCGGTGTTAAGCTTGAAATAGAGGATTTCAAGCAAACATACGCCACTTATACTCAGGATGTTTATAGTCTGCTTTTAGTACCAAATGAAAACGCGCTTTGTCTTAAAAATATAATATAATGGGCATGAAATCGCAAATAAATATAACATCATTACGTCTGTTCGATTGTGCACGAATAATCTTTTGAGGAATATTTCTTATTACTTTATGTGAATAAACGTACTTTTTTTTTTTTTTTTTTTTTTTTTGAAAAATAACAGTTTTCATCATTTTGTTATTTTACGTAAAAGTATCTTTAAAGGATTTAAAGGAGAAAGACCGTACCGGCATTTGCATATTGAATATGTAAATCTTTATTCCGTGAAAAGCATAACGTGAAATAAAATATCTCGATGATAATTTGTTTTCAAGAAACACAAAAAATTTTTGTTTTTCTTTTATCCGCAACTCTGATACTTTTCTTCCTCCCCCCCCCCCCACCCTCTCCTTTATCGCGAAAACTACGAGCAAAAATTTGTTTCGAAATAAATTGTTAATCGGGCGCTCTAAAATAATGATTGCATATATATATACACGTATATTATTTACCTGACAAACACGACCGGCACCACAATGCTTGTGCTGGCACGGATCCTCTAGCATCGGATGCTCATCTTCCTTCGAGGCGTGGGTATCCCGAAGACTTTTCGCCAAAGCTGCCGCGTTATCCGCGATTTCGTCAGCCTCCAGCATATTCATAACGTCGTCTTGGTCGCTGGGCTCGGTTGTCGTCGTTGTTTTGTGATGGCGATGCCTTCTCTTCTTCTGTTTTACGCGTATGATTAATTAATTGTTAATTATTGGTATCGATAATGCAAGTTTTATTAATGATTTAAAAATTTATGAATTTAATACTTGTCGAAATTTTTATTAAATTTTTTGATAAATAATAATATTTAATTATGATTTGATATGGTTTATCGAAAAATATATTGTAGTGAAATTTAATGTAATTATACTTGCTTGGTAATAATTAAAACGGATTCGTCGAATTGAATTGAATTTATCATAAGCCGAATGCATAAATAATTTACACGTTATAAAGCAATAATTAATCGTATAAAATATGAAATATTTTAATTTTATATGGGTCGCAAAAGTTTTAAATTAAAAATAAACATTTTGTTTTGAAAGGCTAAAAGTAATTCGAGATTTATTAGAAGTATTTCGAGACGGACATAAAGCTATTACGAGAAATATTTTTAAAAAAGTATTAAAAACATTTATATATTGTATCTATACGGTAAGCATGTATATACCTCAGCAGAAGCATCGCTGACCAGTAAAAGTGCAACGACTAATAATCCGACGAGCAGCTGCTTCGTCTCCATTGTTTATCTAAAATGATAAATTACACGCGTTAGTTTAAAGTAATTCGTCACGAGTTACGTCATACGCTATATGCATATTTAATATTTATCAAAAACATTTTTAATGCATAAGATCGGATATTAAATTTATTTAATAAATACTTTATACTTTCGATTTAAATGCGTATATTTAATGTATTATAAATGAATTAATGAATTTTTAACAACCTTGATGGCTGCAGTTTTAAAAGAATATTAAGCTATTTAAAAACTATTATACCTTCAAATCAAGTATTTAAATAAATTATAGAAAAATATATAATAGATTATGCGGTTAATATATTGAGTTACGTCAATTGTACATTCAATCGTTGAAATTGATCGATTCTTAAATCTTCAAAGCTTTGGAGTTACCAATTCTTGTTAAAATCTCTTAGGTATAAGTTATTTTCGTCTGCGTTTCATCCAAGTTTCTTTCTTCAACTTTCTCAAAATATCACATAAATTTAAGACTTGACTGAAAACCATCGCTCAAAATGTTCGAAGCATCGTTAGATCAAATTTTCGTAAATACCGTTTCGTAATGTATACAAAAAAAAAAAAAAAGGTTGAAATTAAGAAGAAATGTAAATTTATAAATTTTTACAATGAGTAAAGTTAACAATTTCATTTACGTTAACAACGTATTGATTATAAACACACGCACACACCGTGAAACGGAAAAGTTATCTAAGTTAAAAAGAGAATGCATTTTTTAAATTGCGCGATAAAAACGAGTGCGGGAAAAAAGCACAATGTCGTTATCGTAACTTCCGGCATAAAGCAACGCATATATTCGATCGATGTATATTTTCGAAAGCAAGTCCTATTTTCGTCGTCATCGATATATACCATATGTAGAAGTGCTTCGCTATCTCGATCTCGTGATGGTTTTGGACAAATTTTTGCACAAAATTCTGATAATCATTTTATTTTGCTTTTTGAACGTTTTATTTTAAATATCGTTTAAATGGATTTTTAAAAATATAACAAAGCTATGAAATAAATAAAAATAAATTTCAACCAATCATTTAAAATAAAGAAACATTTTGAAATTTCACCAAAAAATCGATTATTGACTCATATAAACTTTTATGAGTTTTTAATTTTGTAAATTGATAAATTTATAACATTGATATTAATGTAGATTAGGTTAATTAAAAAAAAAAAAAAAAAAAAAAAAAATTTTAGACAATATTTTGGTTGCAAAATATGTAAAATTTCTATAATATTTAAAATTGATTAAACTTTATCATTTCATGTTCTACATTTAAGTAAACGAAAACAATTTATTAAATTTACTACAAAACTTTAATGAATATATGTAATCCCAATAAACTATCTATATTTATATTCAATTGTAAAAATGTCTTTAAAACAGATATCATTTAATAATATAGTAATTATTCAATTATTTACAATTGCAACTTCTCCGTCAAATTCAGACAATAGTATAAAGTTTTTAGGAGCGAAATTTATTTAGTTATAAAGTTACAAACGACAAACTAACTACCATTAAGTGCTAATTTTGAAATACATGAGATTTTCATGCAATAATTGTACGAAACATCTAAAAGAATACAATATTTATTCACGTTCAATTATATATATATAACTAAGATGTTATCGTATTTAATATCTTAAATAATATCTTGAATATTATGTTTATTTATATTTTGTTACATAAAGCACAATAACGATTGTACATTTCTTTTATTCTACAAACAATAATTTTATCATAATATTTATATTTTTAGGATTTTGCTTGAGAATTGCTGAAAATTTGATTAAATAAAAATTTCATAATTTTAGAAGGATATTTTTTTCTAAAATCTATCCCTCTACAGCCGCAGACGTTTAAGTGAAATTTTTCTTGGCGGGAACTTATAGGGAAAACCCTGCGCAGTTAACGAGTGATAACGAATATTTTTACTCATGTTTATAATTTAAACCGAACGGTTTTTTTTTTTTATTGAGGTCTCAATACATGTAGCGATTATTTTATGTCCATAAATAGCCGATGCGTTTATTACCGTTTAACGCAGACGTGAACGTAAACAATTTATCCTAACTTTTCCCTCATTTTTAAGACGGTTCGTAGAAACGTAAAATATTATTCTGTATATTATTTTTAAATTATTTTTAGAAGAGCAGTTACATTAGAAAAAAATTATATCAAATTGTTTACAAAAAAATATTTACATCATCAACAATCTCATACATTTAAAAATTTCGCGGTATCGGCATAACTTCATCCATTTATGCGAGAGAAAAAAGTTATTTTTTTTTAAATTACGTGGAAGCCCATGAGTCATTCGCGTAAGTAAAAATGAACTTGAAACTCGCAAATCGTGGAGCTCAATCGCCGTGTAGAATCAACCCATTCATATAATATGCAATTACAAAAACACAAAGTCGCATAAGCGATTCCTTTAAGTGAATAAGCTCATCTTTGCCCGTACGACAAATGTACCCGCTTTCGCGTCGTATATATATATGGGTATATGAAAAGGCTGAAGCATTCGCGCGCGATAAGACGTTCCTTCTCCTCCCGGAACCGCGCGGATAAATTCTTGCGCAACGCGCGCGCTCGTAAGCCCAATGAAGAAATCGCTCTCCCCCGCGCGCGCTCGCGGAGAGTACCGGCCGCTCGGAAAGCTCCTCCGCAATTTCTCCTCGGCGCGCAAAGTATATAGCTCGGACGCGCGCTCCCGCTCACGTACGAAAACTTGAGCAAAGAGTGGATGGAGAAGAATAAAAAGAAAAAAAAAAAAAAAAAAAAAAAAAAGAATGAAAGGCGACTCGAGGCACCCACGCGTACGGCTGAAGATCGCCGGACGGCCGAGCGCCGTCGGACGCCGCGCAACGATACCGAGGAGAGCGAGCTCCGCGGATTTATCTCTCGCGTTGAAACGCGGACGCGCGCTGCTTTAACTCGAGGATGCCGGCGACGATGACCTCGATATATCAGCGCTTTTATGGAACGACGTTGATGCGACGCGTACGCGAGCGCGTGCCCGAGCCTTCGTGTCCCCTTTTTGCTCTTTGCTTGTTTTTTTTTTTTTTTTCTTTTTCTCTCTTTCTCTCATTTTTTTTTTCTATTCCTTTTCTTTTTCATCTCTTTCGATCGAATATAAACTTCCGTATAGCCGTAGCGAAGCTTGCGGACGAATTAACGAAAATTGAGTGAGCAGAGGCTGCGATGTGCGCGGCCTTATCGCTTTAGAATGGAATAACGGATGTCATCTAAATTTAAAGCTATACGCCTCTTCTGTTTAATCTATTAGCATGCCGCTTAATATGATTATGAGCGATTCGTAGAATCGATATTATTGTATCGCATCGAGAATAACCGACATTTATAACTCGTGTAATAATTGATTCGCATTTATTGAAAAATTCAATCTATTAATTTTAATATTTTCATTGTCCTTTAAATATTCATTATAAATTGATATGTTCGAACAAATCTAATTTACTTTTATCCGAAATTAAAAAATCAATTTAAACTTTAAATAAAATTTATACCCTTTTGCATTTGCATTTTTTTTTAAATTCTAAAAGCCTGCAATTGATTGATTGATTTTATTTAAAAAAAAAAAACTGCCATTTAATTGAGCTTCATTTTACCGTAAGTAGGACGATTATTAATATTAATATTATTTATTGATAAATTTGTTATAAACTTCTAAAGGATTCATCTTAAAAATAATTCATATCGTAATGATATATTATGTTTCAATATAAACTGAAAAATATGCTTTGTTATAAAAAATAAATAATGCTCTTATCAATAACTAATATAAATGAATTAATTTTTTCTACTATTTAACACCAAGTTGTATAAATACCATTTTCTATTGAGTGAGCTTTATAAAATAATTGAATTTCGGGTTATTTGTGTAAAAAGTTTTTATTTATTACCATTAAAATAAATGAATTCTATTTAAATTTATGATATTAATTACAATTGAAAATAATCTTTAAAAACAATCTTGAATTGAAAATAATAAACTATTTCTAGTATAAAGTGTCAGCAAAGGAAATATGAAATAATTTATATACTAAAAATAAATTGATCATTTTCTCAAATTTTCATGTGAAAAATAATTATTTGAAAGTTTAATGCATATTCAATTCTATTTTTAAAATCGTTCTTATCGCGATACTTTATATATTTATATATCGGTAACAAAAACCTAAGACAATTTATAAAATCATGCGATTAAATAATTCAATTAAAAATGACGATATTAATTTTTTGTTAATAATATTCGTTAATGATTTGACGAAAATTCTTCAAAATAAAGTTTGTAAATATAAAGAAAAAAGCGTAAGTTTAAATATTAAATAAGTAGGTTAAAGAATAGAATGTTATACTTAAATTTTTATCAATGTGCGATAGTCAGTGAACCGATTCGTTTTACATTGAACGAGTTTATTTATCTCAAACGAACAGCATCCTTCATTAATCTATAAAACAGAAGCGTACAATGTACGACTCGGCTTCCTTTGATTATCATCAGGATGCAATTCTTTTAAATTATACGCGATGAGTCTAAATAAAAAGCGTAGTTTAAAAATGCGAGAGAAAGATAGTGAATAGAAATTTAACGTTTAATAGAAAATTTTGTTTTCATTTAAAATATTATTATTGTATTAAGTAATATTCAGTTTTAGAATATAACGATGCCATAACATTGGAAAGCCAATTTGAATAATTTAATATTTAACGATTCTTGCAGATAAATAGTTCGTTTGGTAATTTTAAATTTAATTATTAAATGGTCTAATATTTATTTCATTCAATGTGTTATTTTAGCGTTTTTTCTCAATTAAGTTGATTTTATTTCAATAAAATTACAAAATAGTTTTGCATATGTAATCACATTTGTCATTAATATGCAATTGTAATTTTAAGAGTATCGAGTGAAAAAAGCACATTGGTGGTTAAGTAATAATTAGTATTGTTAATTACATTTATAATTTAAATAGTATATTGTTAATTATGTATTTTTTTCATTTATTTATTAATAAATGATTCAAGTATTTTTAAGGATCAAAAGCATCGATAATATCGATATTAAGTTGATAGCTAAAATGCAAATAATAATTCTCTTTTCTTTTGAATAAAAATTCAAAATTCTTATTTACGTCAAAAATATAATATTATTCATTTTGCATATAATTTTTAAAATAACATTTACTTTTCTGGTTCCCTTACGTATTCGATAAAAATAAATAAAAAAAAAAAACTTTCTTCGAGCCCATTTCGCCAATAAAAAAAAGCATAGTTCTTTGCAAAATGAATCCCTCGCTTTGATTGAGCAAAATAATAAGATGAAAAAAAAAAAAAAAAAAAAGAAAAAAATATAGCGAGTTTCGAAGTTTGGTCGGCAAATAATCGAACAAACCTGTTGAGCTCTCGATTGTAGGGATGTTGTTTCTCGTGTGTGTGTGTATATATATATATCAAACGTAAAAATTCTTAAGTATAAGCTCCGGAACGAGGAAGAAGCGGCAACATGGACCGATGGAGTCGCTTGGCCGGCGGAAACTGGCTTCTCGAACAGAAAGACGAAAGAGCGAGAAAAGATATAAAGCAGCGGGCAGCTTGCCGCCCGCGGGACCGCGAACCGCTCTCGGGATGTGATCTCATCGTTCGAGCTCTCGCGCGCCCTTCCTACCAACCGTAGCTCTGCTCTTTCTCTCTTGCTCTTTTTCTTTTTCAAGCATCTTCTCCTTCTTTTTCCAACTCCGCGCGGCGGCCTCGTCGTCTTCGTCGTCGTCGTCGTCGTCGTCGCCGCTGCCGCCACCGCTTGACTTCCTAACTCCCGCTTTTTCTTTTTCTTTTCTTTTTTTTTTTTTTTTTGCTTCGCGTGCGCATGTACGTGCATTTAATAGCTATATACGTCGTACGACTGATGCGCGCTTATTACTTTTCTGGCTTTAACGCGAAGATTCATCGCGTTCTGCAGTTGCGTTTTTAACAAAGCGCAAGATATTTGGAACGCCGCGGCACGCATTTAATCAAAGAAACTGTTGCGCGATATTAAAAGTTAAAAAAAAAAAAAAAAAAAAAAAAAAACACGAATGAAAGGAAATAATGGATTTAGGCCGTTCTTTTTCGAAATATAACAATTCTGAAAGTATTATTTGCGCGATAAATATTACGCTTTGTGCAATTATTTGATCAATTAATAATAATAATAATAAGCTTATTATAATTTTGAAAGGGAAGACAAAGAATTTTAGGGATAATTCAAAGATTAAGATCTACTTTTGTAAAGTTAAGGTTTTCACTCAAATTTAATATACCTAAACATTTAATTATATATCCAAACAATTATTGGATACTTATTCAATGAACAATAGAATTTTAAATTTAAAACTATTAAATGTTCTACAACATTAATGTCTTCTAAACTTTTAATTTTTTTTTTTTAAATAAAGAAATTATTACGATTATTTTGATGACGCAAGCGCACAGCACCGAAACCAATACAAACATGTCTCTTAGCTCTATTATGAAATTAAGCTGGAGTTATCATCAACTCTCCTAAAAACAATTCCTGCTGAAAATAACATTACAGCTAAATTTATTGATACATTTAGTGATATTTGGAAATGCATAAAATATTTAGTGTATCTTAAGATTCATTTTTTAGTAATAGTAACGTAAAATTTATAGGGTTCCTAAATATTACATCATTTTACCATAATTTATTACGGCAAGAAAAAATTTTAGAAAAAAAAAATTATGCTTTTGACTTAAGTCGATATAGGAGCCGATAATTTAATTATAAATTTAATATAAATATTTTTCATAATGTTAGTGTTTAAATTTGATAGATTCAATATGGTCAATGTAAATAAATATATAATATTTTTAATCCGTTGATGAGTTTTGCTACGTAAGATTTACAATTAAATATAACAAAGCGAGATGTAATACAATATATAAAACACATTTTAGTTTATATAATCTTAGTCTCTTAAACTTCAAGATTGCGTTTGGATTTTTATAAAAAAGCTAAAAGAGGTAAAAATTTTGAAAAAATTAAAAAACTTTTCCTTTTAACGTGAATTTAAGGGAAGGTCGTGGATAAAATAAGGCACAATTAATAGTAACACTAATAATAACATAAAAATTTAATTTTCCAGCGGAATGTTCTTGACCTGTTATACGATACGATGGTAATGAAACTTCACTTACGCTGGAGTTTATACATTTAACAAGCTTAAATAGCTGAAGATACAGATCAGAATATGCAAGTTTATTCCAAAATAATCAAATGTCTACGTTTGTATACATAATAAATATTTAAAATTTCTATATTCATATTTATGAATAATTTTTAAATTTAATTAGAAATTTATATAGTAATATTGTAAAATTTTAAATAGGAAATTTGAGGAATTCAGATCCTTTGTTTACTTTCGTATTTTCACTTACCTTGAAATATTGAGTTTTGTTTAACAAGTTTTATAGCGATACGACAACATAAAATATTTATAAAATTAATCATATTTGTTTAAGTATGATTATTTTTCATTTATAATCTATAAAGTTACTATAGAATGTGTAATTTGTGTAACATTAATTTAAGAAATGCTTTAAAAAAAAACTTATATCAAATGAATGATGACAATTTAAAATAATTTAAATAATTGATTTTGTTTGTAAAACAAAAATCATGTAATTCCACTTTTTTTGTAAATACTTAGTTAATGTATTTTCAGTTCTACACTCTAGTATAGTACGTAACTAATTAGACTTATTTCTATGTAAACATATATTCATAATTAATTTTTATTATTTTAATAATTTAAATATTAATATTGAAAAAATATACACATACAAATATTTTAATTTAAGGATGTATTTTAATTAACGAACACTTATTATAAAATAGTAATTTTATCAATTAACACATCATTCAAAAAATTTATTTTTCAAAGTGTAGGAAAAAAGCAACCAATTTTCTTTTAAATTCGATAATATATTTTTAAAAAAGTATTAATCAAGTTTTTTCTAGAATTGATATCTTAAAAAAAACCTTCAAGAAAACTTGTATCATGAAAATTTTATATCAAATTAGCAATATTTATAATATTAAATTAAACAACTTTTATGCTAATAAATGTAAAAAATAGTATGTATAATAAAGTTTAATTTTATAATTTGTTTAATAAATCGAAATGAGTTTCCAAATTGACAATAATAAATGCAAAATAAAGTTTATTTTTAAAATCATGTTCTATTTTAATGAAAATTTAAACTTTTTAAAATTTTAAAATCTTTATTATTATTATTATTATTTTTTTTTTAAATAATATTTTAGAATATCTATTCAAATAATATACTTATAGTAAAACTAACTACTATTGTTTATCTCTGTTATTATTAATACGTAAGTTTTACGAATTTGTTAAGATTTCATACATAAATACAGAAATAAAATTCTGTTTTCAACATTAATTACTATATTTGAATTATTAAGTCGTGACAAAAATTAATTATCAATTTATTTTTAATTAATTATATTTCTTTAATTCTTTAACAATTTAATGACTAATTGCACTAAATAAAAATGTTTAAGTGTTATTTTTTCATAGGTGTATGCGAACATCTATGTATCGAAAAAATGAAAATTTTTGTTATTTATAATCTACAAAAAGAATATCCCACATTTACATCTATCACGATATAAAAGTATTACAGATTGCTTGACTAAATATTTATAAGTGAATTTACGTTTGGATATTAAAAAGACAGAAATCATAAAAAAACAAATGTCATAGTTGACATTACGTTTATTATAGAAAACAATTTTATGAAAGAGATCGTGGAGCATTATTTCGTAATACATTGCTACAAAATCAGTTACTAAATTTTTTACTTATATTTATTGAAATATCATTTAAAAAAACAAAAATAATAATAATAATAATAATAATAATAATAATAATAATAATAATAATAATAATAATAATAATAATAATAATAATAATAATTTTGTGGTACTTTTGTTTACAATAATATTGCCAGATAATTTAATATGAATTATTTTATTGTGTTGATTTGTAAAAAGACCGGCATCAGTCCTAAATATATAAATTTAAAGCAAATTCGCGTTTAAAAAATATGTAGGTCATATATTTTAAATTCCAATTCATTTTTCAGTAATTGTATAAAAATAATGTTTAGAAAAGTTATCTATTATATTAGAAATTAATAAATCGATGACTGATGTCGCTCTATAAATTATTTAATATACGTAGTTATAATACAATTACACGATGAATATTGACAGTTATATTGCATACAATATTACTGTAATCTACCATTTTTCGCGAGTAAATTAGACATATTGTATATATTTTTTTTAAATTAGATTAAATAGAATTTGTTGGCCAGCTAAGTTTCTAAAATTTCATGCTGAAAAAATAAAAATTAATTATACTTCTTTTTTATAGTATTTTTCTTTTTATCTCATGAATAAGAAAAAACAATTTCATATGTTTTAGTAGTAAGATAGGTATATTATACTAAATGCAAAAAACGTTACAATACACTCGCGACACGTTCGTCCATTATTTCTTTCACTTCTTATGTTGGCTTTTTATTTTGGTTTCAAGTTTATCGCACTCATTTCATATTTTTGCCGTCTTGTATTCTCTCTGTTCCTCTGCATCGCAATTTCGCACAAAAGAATAGTTTATACATGTAGTGCTACAGAAGGATCTAAATAAGCTTTCATAAAAACTTTAAATAAATATTTCTTTAAAATAGATTAATTTTGAAAAGATAAATTTAAATAAAAATTAATGATTAAGAGATTTTTAAAAAAATGTTGAAATTCATCTATTAATGATATTAAAAATTTCAGGTTGTCTTTTGGCGAAATTTCGAAGACAGTTGAACTTGATTAAGGTTTTATACAAAACTCTAATTTAATCACATTCTTTATAAACGTTAAACGGTAATAATTTGCAAAAGGTGTTGCATTTATTTAGCTAGTTTTTTTTTTTTTTTTTTTTTTTTTTTTTCAATGAGATGGCGAAAACCGATTATTTTTACAATGATTTTTGGCCGTTCTGAGAAAAATTTGGATGACTAATTTTATGATTTAATTCCTAGTTGATCTTATTTAGGAATATAGAAAGGAATAGGAGGAAAACCAGTTTCCATAACATTTAAAATCAATTAAGAAGGGGTGTGTTTTTCAAGTACTTAATTAAGTTCTGTATTTTATTTAAAGATCTTACAAAACTTAATTAAGCTATTAAGATATGAAAACGTTATGCAAGAAATTATTAAACTTATGCATAACTCCAAATTTTATGCAAACGTTAAGTAGTTTATACATGACTTTAGAATGTTATGAAAAAGTTAATTAAATTATGCAAAATTTAGGGAGTTATGCAAAAATTTATTAGGTTATGGAAAGATTAGTCAAGTTATGCAAAACTTAAAAAAATATGCAGTCCTTAAAAATAAACTTAACTAAAACATAATAAAGTTATACAAAACGTGAAAATACTATGCAAAGGTTAATTAGGTTATGTAAAACTTTATACATGTTTTTAGTTTATGTAGATAAATAATTATGTTATGTGCTGCATGAAAGATGTTGAATTTTACATGCATAACTTTTTTGTGCACAACCTAATAAAGTTTAGCATTACCTAATTAACTTAAACGGACTGACATTGTTCTAAGGCACAACTTAATAAACTTAAGCACAACTTAATTTCTTAATGCATGACTTAAATGAACTAAGGCCCGTTTTTCACACGCATAATCTGCCCATTTATAACTTAAACACAACTTAATTAAGTCAAGCGAGAAGTATTGAAATAACAAAAAAAGCAAATATTTAAACTTGTGACTTAATTAAATTAAGCACAACTTAAATCCCGTGGCAATCACTGAAAATCTTCAAAACAAATCTTAATTAAGTTATGCAAAGCTATTTTTAGGTCGATGTCAACTTAGAGAATTGACAAAAAGTCTCTATTTGCACGTTAATGTACTCGCGTTCTATTCCCCAAGTATGTCTTGTTTCTCTGGTAATTTCCGCGCTTAAAAAGTTTACGTTGCACTGATCTTCATTTTTAAGGAAGAGTCTCGCGAAAGTTTTATTCCTTTTCGGTCGGAATGTCATTTTCTCGAATTTGCATATTTTTTACTTTTTATTTACGTACGGTGTTTTTTTGAGCAAAGCTCTATTCGCGCTATTCTTGTATTAATTTTTCTTTTTTTCATATTTTTTTTTTTTTTTTTTTTTTTTTTTTTTAATCTTGACGTTTTATTCGAAAGGACAGAAAAGCCTTGCAGTGATGCAAAACTCGAACTTTATTTTTCCAAGAATTAGCGACGACTTTGGTAGTTCTGATTGTTTGGATTGCCACCTGACTGTCTTAGTCCACCTCGACCTCCCTCACCTCCACCGCGATTAAAACCACCGCGACCACGAGTTCCATGTTGACCTCCTCGCATCATGCCACCAGGGCCACCTAAATTATTAAAAAGAAAGGAATAAGAAAAAATACAATTTTCGAAACATTGTAAGTTTACTGTAATATAACACTAGTTGTGAAAAAATTTAATTATGAATAAAATTTTAGAATAATGAAAATTTACATAATACATCGATGAAAAATATGCTTGTCTTCTTTTGCGTTTATTTTTTACAATATTTTTAATAATCAAATTCATCATAATTCCCAATAATTTGATATGTTAATATTTATTTCATATGTGTACTATTATATTTTTTATTAAATTTAATAAATAGATATTTAAAAAAATACCGAAATCAAAGAATTATTATAAAATCAAATTAATTGAATTTATTTTGAAAAAAGTGCAAGACTCGCATTTTTATAGTGAACATTTTTATAGCCCTTTTCAAAATAACCAATTCAATCAAATGTTTAATTTAAATAAATAATGTTATTAAACTATACAATGAGTATATAAAATCTAAAATAAGCATTAAAAATTTAAATAAACAAATTTATATAATTATTATTTATTTAATAAAAATTGGGAAATCTATTAATTTTAACAGAAACATATATTTTATGTATTTTTACTTTTCTGTCATCAGTTAGAAGTAATTTGAATTACTGCAATTCTTAACCATTATAAAATTTATCTTATATTTTTGCAAAGTAAATAAATAAAGAAAAAAATGCTGTATTATTTTAATATATACTTTTATCAAACAAAATTTTAACTTTTAAAAGCTGAATATATTGTAGTTCTAAAAAATTTTTTTTGAAATTCTATTCTTCAATTCTTCATTTTATAAAGTAATGTTAAAATGAATATTCAAATATGAATAAATTTTATTTTTTAATTTTTAAAAATTCCTTGTTAAATTTGTTTTAATAGTATTATTAACAATAATTTTTAAAAAGTTTGTTTAAAAGTAAATATTAATTTACCGTATTATTATTAAATTATTATAAGCAGAGTAAATTTAAAACGTATTTTAACAAAGTATGTATTTTGTAAAAATATAAAATGTTAATTCGATTTTTTTTTAATTTTATAACTGATAAAATCAAAATGTTTACATAGAAAAAAATTATCAATGAAAGAATGTTTTATTTTTATAACTAGGTAATTTATTATGTTCTGATGAAATTTTCTATTAAAAATAAAATAAGAAACATCAATTTTTTTTTGTTTCTCATAATATAAAAGAATACATTATTTTCATGCCACTTCTTAAATTAATTCTGAAAATTATGTTTGAAAAAAAGTATAATAAAAAGATAATTTAATAATCATACAGAAAGAATTTATAAATGGAGTATATAAAAATAAATATACAAAAAAATTAAAGAAAATTAAATAAAATTACATAAATATTTTTTAAAAGTTATTTTTTAATAAATAAAAATAACCTTTCTACCTAGATATCATATAATATGAATTAATCAATTAAATAATACTAATAGGACTTAAAATATTTAAGTGGATAAAAAAATTGTATAGTATATTTACAAAAATGTTTTACAAACAAATTAATAATAAACCAATTAAAAAAAATAGAACTTTAAATATTTATCATTTATTATTGCAATTATATTTAATTTGTTGTAAATAACAATATTTAAGATTAAAAAAAATATAATTTAAAATAAATTACCTGGACCACGTTGTTGTTGTTGAGTACCCATTGGACGCATATTGCCGTCTCCAGGATTAGGTCGGGTACCACCACCACTAGTTCCTTCCCTTGGTCTAACTTTCTTTTCTTCAATGTTCAACTTTTGACCATTCTTATCCGGAAAGTGAATTGGCTAAATGTTTATAAAATTGTAATATAAATAGATCAAATTGAGAATTACAATAAATAAAAATTAATTTTATATCATTGATCTTACCAAATCATCAAGAACTTTAGCTACAACAGTCAGATCTTCAAACGTAATAAATCCGTAGTTCGGAACCCTGGTGTTATTTGTTCCTTGTGGACCTTTCGTACGATCATTTTGCTTGCTATGCACTCGAAGATCTGCAACTCGACCATATCGTTCAAATATTTGCCTAAGATCACTCTCTGAAGCATTATGAGGAAGATTTCCTAAAAATAGTTGATGCGTGTCAGGGTAACTTCCAGGTCTTCCGGTACGTCGCTCCCCATCTAAAATTTATTTGATATATTTAAAAAATTCTATTTATATGAAATTAATAGTTTAATTGCATTATTGGTTATATAATTATTTAAAATATTTTATACCTCTTAGAATTTGACCACCCATTCTAGGTATTCGTTGTTGATATTGCTGTTGCTGCGTTTGTTGTTGAGGGCCCCCCATTCTATGTACATGTTGATTCACTGACACATTACCAGATGTCGGAAGCTGTGTTACTGTTGATTGCTGATGTGATTGTACGCGATCATCGACGCGCAAATTTTGAATTGGAGGCTATTTAAAAAAATATCATTTGAAAATTATTAGAAATTTTACAATATTTTCTTATGCATCAATTTCTCATAAGATATTTACCGGTGACATTGATGATTTAGGCACCTGTGGACTGGTAGATCCAACACTTGGGAAAGATTTCACTGAGTTCGCATAGGTTTTTGGCTCACTGCTTGTTGTATTCTGAGATGAGATTTGATGCTCAGATTCAGTTTCTGGGACAGATGGAGTGTAGCTTTGATCGACTTCTGGTTGTTCATTAGTCTCTTCTGACGTAGAAAGTGCTTCAGTTTTTATTGATTGTTGTTGCTGTTGTTGAGAATCTTGTTCACTTTCAGATTGAAATTGCTCTTCTGCAGTTAACTCAACAGCAAAATGTTGTTGTAAAGGAGGTTGTTGCTGTTGCTGCTGCTGTTGTGTTGGCTGTTGTTGAAGTGGTTGTTGAGAAATAATAGAAGAGTCTTCATGAACAGATCCATTGATGGTTACTTGCTGCATTACAGGATGAATCTAGGATAAAAAATTAAAATGATTTAAATAAAAGTACAATTCATTAATAAATACTTGTAATTTATATGCAATTGACCTGTTGTTGAGGAGGCATTGCATAGTAGATTTGTTGTTGAGTCATTGGAGGTGGTTGTTGTTGTGTTTGACCATGTTGTTCAACATTACTGATTTTAGTTGTTATTTGTTGACTTTGACTTTGCTGATCTTCCTCCTCAAATTCTGGCCTCACATTTTCTACTTCACCTTCTCTTTCACCACTTATACTGATGCTGCTTTCGCCTTCTAACTCTTCTTCTTCTTCATCAGCATAACCAAAATCTTGGTACCGGAAAATATCATTATGAACATAATATTTTTTCGGAGCTTGAGGTGCTAATACAAATGTTTGTGTGAACCGGCGCATAGGATGGCCAGCATTGGATAGTTCTCCAGATACCTAAATTAAGAAAATAATAAAATTAAAAATTATGAAACTTTTTTTAAATATTTAAACAATATTTTATTTTTAATAATATTTTTTGTAAAAAAAAAAAAAAAAAAAAAAAAAAAAATAATATTAATTTACTTCTAGAGAGAAAATTTAAATAAAAAATTGAATTTTAAAGTTAATTTATAAAAAAACTAAATAATAAACTTAAATTTAGTTAATGATATAAATTTATATAAAATTCCATTATAATTTATAAATTAAAAGTTTTAAAATACCTGAATGACGACACCGCTATTATGTGTTGATAAAGAATCAACTTGATTGATCTTAGCATGGCAGTCTTGGAAATTTAAAGCTTGAATTTTTTGATGAATTTGTTTTTGGCCTATTGCAGGATTTGATTCTCGATTACTATCCAAGCCTCCATGAACAAATGAAGAATAGTTGTTATAAAACCTAAAAAATATGAAAAAAAATAATGAATTACAATTTTTTTAGTAATTTTATTATATAACAGACTGAATAAAAAAAACCTATGTAAATGTGCTGGAGCCTTGTTGAGTAGAGTATAATATTGTCGGACAAACTCACGACCGACGCATTGAGGTGAGGGGGATGCCTCCATGACCATTTCCTATCTACCGTCTATTTAGCTTTTTAGATTCTTAATTTATTAAATTTCAAATATCCTTTTATTCACAGAGTAACAGCTTAAATTTAATAAGGCAGTTGTCTGAAAAAAATCATTTTATAAGAAAAAGTAACTTTTGCAAAGTATTATTTATAAATTATTTACTATTGTATATAATAATTATAATTATAAATAAAATTTATAAACATAATTTTATATATTATAATTTGAGAACTTTTCTAAGATATTTTATAGTTTAATATTTCAAATTGATATAATTCATGCACATAATATATAATTTAATTTATTGAATTAATTTGTATTTGTAATAAATATACAAATTAATCATGTAAATAACATTCAAGTGAGTAAGTGTGCAAAAGTGAAATCATTGCTTATAGTATACATTGAAATTTTAGTTTTTTTTTAATTAATGAATATTCCAAAATATTTCAAATAAAAAATTAAAATGTTCTAGTGCCATAAGAAAAATAAAAAAATAATTAAAAATTGTAGAATAATTATAATATTATAAGAATAAAAATATTTTTAAATGAAAAATAAAAATAATCTTGTAATAAAATTTTTAAAAAATATTTTAATTTTTGATTAATTGTAAAATATGAAAATAATTTTAAAATAAATTAATTGTAACTCAATAAATGAAAATAATTTTAATGAATGAAAATTTTCTAAAATCTTTTCAATAATTTCAAAATATAAATATTTTAAATAATAATCCACTTTAAAATAATTACAAATATGAATTTATGTTTACAATCGATTAAAGTTAACGAATCAATCGATCAAATTAATAAAATTTTATAAATGAGATCTTGCAACAACATTAAACTTTGTAACATTTACGATAATAAAAAATAGGTATTTCTAACTCTTATTTTTTAACCAACTCGATACACAAACTAGCGAAAAAGATAGTATAAAAGATAGTATTGTTAATTCTACATGTTCAGTGCCGTGCGCAGTAGTGTTACTTTTGTCTAATTTGTTTTTACATTAACATCACTGTCTAAAGTTTGCACAGCATATTCGACGCAACGTAGAATTTCTACAAAGGCGAATAAGCGAGCGTGCAAACAAGAAGCAGGACGGAGAATGTGAAGCAAGAGAGAAAAAGAAGGAAAAGGCGCGCAATCGCCACGGCGAATAAGGAGGCAAAAACACGTGAAGCGCCCCTAAAGTCCTTGAAGCCAGCTTTCAAGGTGCAGGGTACCCGGTGTCTGTATACTATGTACTCTGTGCACGCTCTCACTCGTTTGCTTATTCGTACAAGCCACCCGAGGAAAAGGAGCAAAAAAGAGGAGAGCCCAACCAAATAAAGCAAATGCCTCTACTCGGGCGGATCGCCGTCGCCACCGCAATTCTGATACATGCCTTCGAAACAAACAATGTGCTTTTATAATAATCATTTTTTCGCTCTTTTTGTTAAAATATCGCTCATTCTTTAAATGTGCTCTATGAAAATTCGCCCCGATAATACGAAATTATAAGGAAAAATGAAAAATAAAAGTTGTAAATGACCGAGAGAAAGAATCCACAACGCGATCGACCGCCGGCCATCCTGTAAACTAAACGAGTGAGAGAGATAGAGATAGTTTATAAGATTTTAGTAAAAGCGAAACGTGGAGAGCACACGAGGAGTACGATGCTTTGAAGAAGGCGTAAACGCGAACATCTATTTAGATAACGAAACAAACATATTCGCCTATCTGAACAAACGAAAGCGTCGTAACTGGCAGACGAGCTGCATTCTCAGTTTTTCGATTCGATGGAGTCGATGCTATTGCAATTTTCTCGCGATAAGTGCGGATGCTCTACCGGTGCTGTAAGCATGGTAATGGTTTTCACTAGCTAGCTACACGCACGTTCTTTCTTTCGCCCTGTCTCTAGCGCGCGCACGCACGAGTAGACGCACGAATTCCGGTATGCGAGCTTCAAAAGAAAGCTAGAAATCAGGAATCAGCTTACCTTGGATGAGATATGAAGTCGTGGTCGTGGTCGTGGTCGTCCTCAGGACGGGAGTTCGGCCAAGTCTGCGCGATGCTTGCTTCTGTGATGTACGTGTGTGTTCGAGAGAACGCGCGCGCGTATATGTGTATATGAGAATTCGTCCGTTCCTCTCTCTGTCTTTCTTTTTAGCGCTGTCTCTCTCTCTCTCTTTGTGCGAGAGCAGCAGTCAGCAGCATACACGTACGACGGTGACGGCGTAGTGACGATGGCGTGTATAATGAATGTACACTTGTTTGCTCGGCTTTTGTCAACAAATTCTCGCGATATTCTTGTTGTTTGGAACGTCGAGCAAATCCAAATCCACGCGCGCACCACAGAGAGCTACGATGAACTGGACCTTGTATCAATGACCGATACTCCTCTGCCTTCCTTTGCGGGACAGAAGAAGTAAGCGAAGCTTAGCTGTTGTGAGACGGCGTGTGATGTGCAAGCCTCGAATTATGACTACAGCAGCGGTAAGCGAGAACTGATGTTACAAAACTATATAGTACGGAATGCAAGGAAGAAAGAGGTGAAGCAGTGTCAGCGGCACATGCAATATGCACCAGAAAAAGGAAGATTCGAGGAGTCCCCGAGAACAGCGGCGCGCAAGGTGAGCAACGAGAACTAGCCGGCCGTTCTTACGCCTTTGAAGCCGAGAGTAAAAGAGTTAAAGTAGAAAGAAAGCTAACACGGAGAGCAAAAATTCGCGTGACGGATGATACTTAGCAATGACGAAAGCGCCGCCACCGTCGATGCACGCGATCGTTTTAATAGAAACGCTTGTTCGTACAACGTTCAATGATCGTTGTTCATTTTTTATTTGTTTTTTATAATATTTAAGTTCCAAAAAATTAAAGTGTATAGAATTGATTTTTAGTTTTCTTATCAAAATAAAATCAAGTGGCAAAATTACGTTTTTTTTTGCAACAGCGTAAGGATATCTGAGAATTCCAACACTGATTGGTTGGATGTGCCGAGGTCTGTGAACTTACCTGGATTGGACAAATTCAATTTTTATACTTCCTTAGAAATGCACATTTTTAAATTATACTTAATTGCATTCACAATTAAAATTCATAATTTTAATGCTCCGATTACGTTACATTATTATTTTTAATCTATATTTTTCGTAAAGATTTTTGAAAATTTTGAAATATTGAATTATTTTTTTTATTATACATTAATTGAATACAAATATTTTTAATAAATCAATAAATAAAATTTTAGTTTTGCTAAAAAAAAAAAATAAACTCTTAAGTATTTTAATCTTTTGTCAAAAATTATTTATTATTTCTTTTTTATTTTGAATAAATATTAATAAAAGTAAATGTAAAATTTAGCAAAAATTCTATATCTTTTTATAGAGTGGAAAAAAAAATTAAGTATTACTTTCTTTAAATCTATTATTAACAAGCTAATTTACTTGTAATTAATATTTTATTTAAATCATAACATCATTATTGCTTTTTATAAAAAAGTTTTACTGACATATTTATTATTTAATTTTATCTATACATTTAAATAATTTGTATATAATCAATATTTTATTCATCAAAGTTTTTTCATAACTTGTTGGTATAAAGTTTTCATATTTTGAAGCATTTTTTAATTTAATTGATAATACTTTAAAACAGAATAAAAAATTTTGTTATTTTCAAACCAATCAAGTATATTGCATTTGAATTAGTACACTTGCATCCAGTTACTTAAACTCACATTGTTACTGAATCATTTTTACATGAAATTTGGCAGAATTTCAAATTTTATGAGTGTATCTAACTTTTTTCTTTATAATTGACTTGCTTTAATTAGTTCAATATTTTCATTTAATATTCACATGATTTACTTTAATAATGATTTTTTTAAATAGAAGTATTGTTCTATGGGTGAATGGGATAACTTATTTAAAATTTTTATTAAACATTCTCATAATTTTAAAAATATATTTTTTTCAAATTCATGTATTATTCTATATCTTTTAATCAAACACGACTTGAAATTCATTTATATTATAGTAGGAAATTTTCATTTAATTTTCAAATATTAAAAAAACTATGATTCAAATTATTTAAACATGTTTAAATTGTAACAAATGAATTTTGTTTATCTTATTTCACACACAAGATTATTTTATATTTTTAATTGGCAATTTTTTAATTATTTAGAATTCTAATATAATGAAAATAATTCCGATATACTTATTTTTTACGTCTTCCAATTCTAATTAAATTTATTTATTAATTATATGTGTAAGGATTACTAAAATTATTTTTTAATTTGTAAACTCTTTAAATATGGTATACAATGATACAAATTCAACTTCGTACCATTAGTATTTATTTTAATTTTGTATAAATTTTATATTGTTAGATAATTTATTAAAATGTTATTCATTTAAATTATGATGTAAAATATATGTACTCATAGAAGGAATGTACTGTTAACACAATAATTTATTTTAAAAAATTTCGTAATTCATTGGAAATTGATTTTAATTTTTAGATTTAAATCTTAATTTTTAGAAAGTTTTAATTAATAATTTTTTAATAATTATACTTATTTTGAATAAATTAATAATTTATCCGTAATAAATGTTATAATTAAACAATTATACTTCAGATTTTTAAACTTTAAACATTTCATTGCAATTAAAAAATTAAAAAAATTAATAAAATAATTGTTAAAAGATTGGTCTAAAATTAAATTATCGTCGTTATTTTAAAATTTAGAAAAAATATTTCTTTTATTTAAAACCAAGAAGGTATTAAAGCTTAGATAATGTATATGAGTATATTTTATACAAAATTCTAAGTTGCGTAAATTTTGTTTTTATTTATAAAAAAATTCTATAACGCGTAACATTTTATTTAAAATATTTAATATTCTTTTATCTATCTGTTCAACCGTCTTAATTGTAAAAATAATAAACCAATTTGAATTATTAGTTAAATTATTACATAGATATTAATTTTTTAAAATAATTATATTTATAAAAACAATGTAATTATTGATAATTTATATTGTTAATAGATTGGCGCAAAAAAAATCAACTTCAAAAATAGAAATTAAATAATTATATGCATTTATTTGGTCATGTCATATAATATTAAAAACTAATTACCAAAGTTGGTTTAAAATTATTTTTTGATTAGTAGTTCAAGGTAATAAAAATAACTATGCATAAATTTTTAATTTTATGTACACAAAATGAATTTATTTAAATCTAGATCTTACCAATAATATTAAAGGAAGCAATCATCTTTTTACGACATATTTCTTTTCGCTTTATCACCGCTCCTTATTTAAAACAGAAAAACTGATGTACAACTTTAATCAATTTCGAAAATTGTTCTTCGAACTTTAAAAAATGTTTGACTGCAGTTTTTCTGATTAATTTTATTCCTCGTCGTGTAAAAAGTACATTGCCTGCTTAATTCTCTATAATTAGTTAGTTTATCTCTTGCTCTTATTTCTCTCAAACTAAGATACAAACAAAATTAAAATAAACTTACACATGATAAACAATGTATTACAAGCTGTTTCTTTTCACGATTACCCCAATTAAATCTACTTGCTACTTAATTTTTTCTAAGATTGATGACTTGAGTTTTTTGTACAAAACTCGCTTCTGTCGCCGTAGAAATAAAAGTATTGTAATACGTATCTACAATTGCCTACCTCTTCAACTTGAGTTTTAGATTACAATAACGTAATCGCGATAAAAAAAATTCACTGAACTTTTTTTTTTTTTTTATAAACTTCATTCAAAAACATACAAATACTGAAATTAAATTATTATTGAAAAATTATTTGACAATATACATTTGTTTGTGACTGCTGCATTTGAACGCAAGATGTATTTCATAACATTTTTTAATTAAAAAGCAAGTGTCACAAAGTTTTAATGTGTATAAATCGAAGACAGAATACAGATATTACAGGCAAAAAAGTAGACGAATGATTCTACGTCACTTTTAAGTCTATACAAGTAGTGCTTTATAACCTCTAACGAGGCGACAAAGCGAGCTGTTGCTTTTTGGCAAAGCTTAGTTTTCTTGTTGTCAAAATGCTTTTGAATGATGGTGATTCGACGGCTATGATGCACGATGATTAATTTTATTCGATGACTGGTGCTGCCTACGCGGTTGCGTTTGGGAGTCTTGATAATGACGAGACTTTGTTATGGAATGATGATTTGACGAGTTACGATTGTTAAAGGATGGGTGACCTAGAATATATAGAAAAAGTTATTTATTTTACCTTATTTCAAAATAAATTTGAAATAATTATAATAAAATAAAAAAAAAAAAAAAAAAAAAAAAAAAAATTAAGTTTTTTTTGTAATTGTAATGTGAAAATTAAAAATAATGAAAATCATAATAGTAAATTCAAACGAAATTTTAGAAACCTTATTGCAACATAATTGTAATTTTAATTGAAAATAAAAGGAAAATTCAATGAATAAACAAAAGGTCAGGAAAAAGAGAGAAACTCACCAATAGTTACGATGCAAGTGGCATCGCGGTCGAAAGAAAATTTGTGGCTTTTAATAGGGCTGGTGCCTCTGGTTTTGGCGGCCGCCACCTCTCTGCTTTCCGCCAAAGCCTGAGCCTCCTGGAACACAATCATTCATATGCTTTAGACTAGATTCTACTAAGACTTTACTAGTAACATCAACTTTCTATCTACTTCACTAAAAAGCCAATACATTAAATTACTAGCTAAATCAAATCACTCGATCACTTGTTAATTAATCAAATAATATAAAAATAATCACAAGCTAAATATTACATCTAATTTACTTAGTTAAGAATTACGTACATTTAAATAACTAATTAACTAAGTGACTCTTAGGTGATTAAGAAGTTACAGTAGAAAATTTAAGGATTACGAAATGCAAAAATTCTATAGAGAGGCTACAGGCTAAGGTAGTAGAGTTGCAGATTTTTGCTCCAATTTTTTTTTATTTTTCTTTTTTTTGGTTGTCGTAACTTTAGTGATTGAATAGTTTTTTGTTAACAATTTAGGCAAAATTTCTCTCTTCTTTTATCCTTTTTAATGCCAATGAATGAATTTATCATTTCAAATGTTTTTCCAATATTGTATGGACTTACAATTTTATAATGCTCTGCATACTCTTGCTTGTTTCTTGTCCATAGAATTTTTCATTATTTTTATTTTCTTTTATGAAAATTACTATGTTGAATATATTTATTTAAAAATGCTAGGAAGGGCAAGGAGTAATGAATATAACATGCATTGAATATGTTCATCATATTCAGTGAGCGCGACGTTTTATAACGCATCAAAGTATAAAATTTATTGTCTACCAAATTTATTTTTGATGTTCAATTTGTAGTTAATTCAAGGAAAACGAAAATTGATTCAAATTTTATAGAAAGATGCGTAATAAATTTTAATGATTGAAATTTTATTTTCACCTGCATTTGAGTATTAAAGTTGTTTAAAAATTATAAAATTTTATTGTGTTGAGAATAAAAAATAAAAAATTATGACTGATCCGTTGGGTTGGAGTCGAGCCATGTGCGCGAGGGGTAAAAAACATAGGTGATGAAAGTGTCAGAATATTTATAAGAGCTATTTTTGAATTCATTTTTCCTACACATTTAAATTATACAAAAATGTAATGAAGCAATAACACGGAGAAAACTATGGAAGACAAAGAAATGGAAGATATGGTTGTTTGTAATAAAATTATTGGAAGTCAACAAAAGGAACGCTAATGCGTACCTTTGCCGCGTGCACCACCGCGCCCACCACTGTAGCCACCATCGTAACTACCACCGCCATAGCCATAGCCGTCTGCATTTTCATGGAACACACGGTGCAAAAACAAAAGACAATTCCGTAAGTCTTTAAATTAGCTTATACATTTATTTACTCATTTTTCTAATATTAATTCTTAAATATTACAACTGTTAAAAATAACTATACTTGACGCCTCTTCGCGCACATGATCGTACTTTCGTCCTAAATAATGCTTATTTTATAGATATTAATATTACAATGTTTTTCTGATAAAAAAAAAAAATAAATAAAAATAAAACAATTTTTATCGAGATACTTTTTGAAAATCTTGAATAGTGCAAAGATTGTATGGATTTAAACGGTTTAAAAGTAAATGAGAGCACTTTTTGAGTGTACTTTGCAAAATCCGAGACTTTGGAATAACTTTGATACCTTTTATAAAATACAACACAAAAAAGCCGCGCAAGACGCAGCCGCAAATCAAATATTATAGGAAATATGATAGAAAAAAAAAGAAAAAAATTGAAGATTTTTGAAAATTTTAAAAACGTTATAGAATGGGGCGACAATGAACTCCTGTTTAATGATGATGATATGATTAAGAAAACATTAGACATAAATGATGAAAAACAAATAAATGTTTAATTAAAATTACCATATCCACTGTAGTCGTAGCCACCGTAACCACCATAGCCACCGCCATAGTAGTCGTAGTTTCCTCCGTATCCATCATATCCTGCACCGTAACCGCCGCCATATCCACCTCCATAACCACCTTGGCCATAACCACCCTGGCCCCACCCACCTTGACCTCCAAAGCCTCGACCTCGTCCACCACGAGCGCCGCGACTACCTCTACCCATACCGCGCATACCGCCCATTTCGGGTCTCGGAGTAGCCTTTTTGACTTCAACCTTAAAGAAATATTAAAAATATTATGAAATTTTGAAAATAATACTCAAGTGATTATATTCTTTATAATTAACCTCTTTGCCATTGATGGTTTGTTTTGTTGTCTTCAGCAATTCATTAGCTACTTGTTCAGATTCAAAAGTAATAAAACAGAATCCTTTTCTTTGATTTTTCAGTTTGTCGAAAGGCATTTCAACTTCAATAACCTGTAAATGAATAATAAATAAAAAATCAATAATAAACAAATATTTATTATTTAAATTATATCAAAATTTTTAAAATGCTTATATAAACTACAATATTACCGTTCCAAATTGACTGAAGAAATTTTTAATGTCCTCGTCAGAGAGTTCAGTTGAAAGTCCTCCAACAAAGATTTTACCGTGACGCGCCTTTGCTTTCTTGGGATCAACTTTTTTACTGTTGATTACATGATCATTGTGTAACATAGCCTGAACAGAAATAATTTGATTCCAGTTAAAAGTAGTATAGAAATTTGAAATTCATTAATTAGATTTCAAAGTAGCACTCAGGGTGAAATTTTCTTCATTTACACTCAGTAGCAGAACTGACATTAATTTTTCTCATCATACACAAATGGAAAGAAAAAAAAAATTTTATTTAAAGTTTTTATTTACCTTATCAAGAGACTCTGCTTTAACAAAAACGATGAAAGCGAATCCCCTCGAACGACCTGTGTGAAGATCTGTTTTGACATTGATACTCTCAATTTCACCGAAAGTACTGAAGTGTTCTCTTAATTCCTCTGAAAAAAGTTTTATTTGTTATTTTTTGAATAATTTTTAATTTCTTTTAAACAAAAATTTCAATTTTAAAATTTATTTTTTTAGTGTATAAGTAAGCTCAGAATTGATAATTAATTAATCTCATATAACAGTGCCATTCTGTTATCCGAAGGTGTCCTAAGATAATAACATCATAGCTTTGTTTTATAAAAATTATAAGTTTTTGTTTAACCAATAAAAGAACAAAAAATGATAGTATCAACTTTAATATTTATTTGATAAATACTCACTGTCTGTCGTTTCCCAACTAAGACCACCAACAAACAGCTTTCTACACGATGAAAAACAAAAAAAAAAGATACCATTAGAATTAATAAAAATATAACAATTTCAAGGTTTTCCATAAAATTTCAAATGAACATGATTTAATTGCCCATTAGACTGCTACTATTATCCTGGTTTCATAAATATTCTACTTGATATTAAAATATTTTATAAAATTATCACTGAAAAAGCTGTGAATTAATATTTAAATTTATTGTAATAGGCAATATTTATTTTTTAAAATAAAACTCAAAGTTTCACATTTATTTATCAATAACAATTCAATGTTAAATTTATTAAATTACATTTAAATGAAAATTTATACAATTATCAGGTTATCGATGTCAGCTAAACGAAGTTTCAAATCTGCTGGGTTAAAAAAAAATTTTTTTTTCAATACTTAAAAATTACTTCAAATCTATTTTCATGAAGAAAAGCCAAGAAAGAATGGAAGGAAGTACCTATCATTCAGCGAATCCTGGGTGCCTTTAGTGGACCTGCAAAGGTAATTTTAATTATTGTACTTTGACGAATACCACGGATTTTTAGACTGATTTATTTTTAATCCATTAGGTGTTCGTCCAAATTCAAGTTTAAAAAAATTATATATAAAAAAAAATTAAAGAAAAATAAAAGAGAAAAAAAAAAAAAAAAAAAAAAAAAATTTTTTTATCGTTACAATATTAAAAAAAACTTTAATCGACTATAACTTGGACTCCTGGAAGGAAGAATCTAAAAGTAATCCTGTCAAAAAAAATTTCAATTTTATTTATTTGATACCGAAAAAAAATTTAATTTTATTATTCAGCACTCTGCCTTGATAGGATTAATTGATTTTATCAATGACGACGTTACCACAAATTTATTACATTAAGTAGCAAATAATTACAATGACAAAATCACAATGTACTGTAAAAATTAGAAATTTAAAAAAAAATCATTACAGTTAGAATAAAATTACAAAAGTAACAACATAATATTACAAGAAAAAATTAAAATTACAGATTTTACAAGAAATTATTTAAATCGCAAGTTTTTATTTTTATTAAAAACTATCTTTATGGATTTAAAAAAAATGCATTTCGTTTGAAATCGTAGTGATACATCTTAACCTCAATTGCTGCAATAATAGTCTTTGTCTTGCAAATTTATCCAAATCACTTGTATACTCTTTTTAATATACAGCAAAAGACCTTCACGATTTATTCCTTCATATTTAACGTTAAAACATTTGATTTTCTTGGAAAAGCCAAGTTTCAAATATACGCGTGTATTTAATATTGAAATTCACTGGGTATTTCTTATCAAAAAATGTGAGGTCTGAACTCCGCTGCTGATAAATACCGTGGAGGCAAGTGCCGCCGTGAGTTGTCATCTGCGCTTTGTTGTAGCTCTCAGGCGTTGAAGCCGCGAAAAAGCAGCCATCGGTAAGCACCATTTTCATCACACAGGTCCACTTGCTCGCACGCTGGCTTGCCACCTGCAGACCAAGCCACATAAATTGGGTTAGTGGCATTCCAAGCTTCCTATACCATTATCATTTGATGATTCTTTAGACAGGAATTTTAGACGTTTACTTTGATACCTCAGTTTTAGTTTTGCTAACAATGAGACTGTGCTCCGGCTCACGATGCAAATGGCACTTTATTGAGGCTTTTAAAAAACTCGAAACTCGAAACTCGAAATGCATTTTTGGACTGTCTGAACATGTTTCTAAATCTAAAAATACGCCTGAAACATTTATATTCTTTGAAAGATTTCGAGCACTTAAAATGCTTTACACTTTACAAAAAAAAAATTATTTCAAAAAGCTTGAAAAATCCAGTTATACTCTACAGGCACTTTTGCACTTAAGAAATCTTTAATTATATTTGAGTATACAAATCCACGATTAATTTTGAATGCGTCGAAAACCTTTGGAGCACACAAATTTAGAAATGACACTATCACTTAAGACATATTCAATGAATGTTCTTTTAAACACTTTAGAACACGTATTTATTTGTAATCTTTATCTTCATTAGTTTTAAATTGATATTTGAATAAATAACTCAAATTTTCTGTTATTAAAAGATGAAAAATTATAAGTTTTCTATAAAAAAAATACAGTTTTCATTGGTAAACTTAAAGTATTTGAAAAAATGCTTAAGCTAATTAAATTTTTCAATAATACACAAACTTGTTTCAACATGTTGCGAATCATACATTCGCGTTCAATTTTTTCAATCTTAAGCAAAACATTACATATAAAAAATATATTATATTAGTTTTATTTTTAAATTGAGCCACTGAGCTTTCTAAATTTTAAAATTTATATTTAAGACTACAAGTTGTTCATCTAAATTCTACATCAATATACCCCAAAATTATAAGATACAGCATTTGTTAATAAAGTTTATTTTTTATAAAAATTATTATTATAAACCTCTTGGCTATTTTTAAGAATTGAATCTTAAACATTTGAGAATGTGAAGTTTTATTTAATAATTTACTTCCACTGAAATAAATTCCAATTCTTTTAAATAAGTGAGTTCGTAATGCATCATAAATTTAAAACTCAAACAGTTATATTTTTGTGCGGTTAATAAATTAAAATTTTTTTTTTTTTTATTAAATATATATATTTGAAAATATATTTTGTAATATAGTTTACTAATTTATTTTATCGTGCATATGTTTTTTTGCAAGACTTCGCGGTGATTAAAAATTGGACATCTGAAGTTTTGGAGATTTGGAGTATTGAAGAATTGATGCGGAAGTAACAAACGTTGATCACAAGTAGTCCAAGAGGCAAGATGTATTCTCGATCTCGAAGTAACATTCAGCTGTAAAATTGCTCCAAAATTCGAAGATTTTCTGTATTTTAAAGATATTACTTTACATTTAATTTAACCGATAAATACAATTTTCAACCCTTAACACTTAAACTTTATATATATATCAATAAAAAATCACGTACAATCAAATTTTATAATAAAATCAAATTATTTATCAAATTTATTAACAAGTGAATTACTGAACTATAATAACTCTATTTTTTGATAACTACAAGTATTTTATCCGATTTATTAAATCAAATCCATAAGATTTGCCAAGTAAAATGACAGTCATATCGTTGAAACAAACATTCATGCATATAACTTCCAAATTTTATCTGCAAAGCTAGACAAATGTTTGTGTATGTGTAATGTGTATATGTATATACTCAACAAGATCAATCCCTTAGAACACCTTACTTCCTCAAATATTAAATTGAAGCTTAAAAATCTAAAAAAAATTTTAAATAAACTGCAATATTGTGTAAAATAGTAAAAAAAAAAAAAAAAAAAAAGAAAAAAAAAAGAAAGATCAACAATATGAAAATTAAGATCTTAACATATTAAAAAGTACAAATTGCAAACTTACTGTTGAAACTTATATTAATTCAATGAATTTTTCATCTTGAAAAAATAGACGAAAATCCAATTATTATTTAATTCTAACTTACCGTTTACTTTAATACGTTAAATATTACAGATATTTACAGCCTCAATAAACTTTTAAATTATTAAGAAATATTTAATTGAAAGAACTAATGATAATTATTACAACTGTGATAGCAATAATTAAATTATCTAAAAATACAAAGTGTTTTGGAAATCGATTTTTTTTTAAATACAAAATATTTACATCATGAAGGTCAGTTTTTATTCATAAAAAAATAAACAGATAATTTAAAATATTTATTTAAATATTATTAAAATTTAACATTACTTTTTTTTTGCAGCATATAATAAAAATCAATTTCCATTTGTATTCTCAAGGCATTTCAATTGCGCTATTGTGGAAAAAAAAAATTCTGAATGCCTTTGACGGGTGGCGGCGCATAAGCGACGCCATTGAACGGTCACGGTGTCGTGAGAAAAGATCCAACGAGGAGTTTCCACGCGAGCGCGTGACCAAGCCGAAAAGAATCTAGTGCAACCGCCATTTTTTTTTAAAGCTATATATACTCTCAACGCGGGATTCATAAATTTTCTGTGTACTGTGTACAATTTTATTGAGGGTTTACGATTACAATTTATGTACAATTTTTTCAATTCATCTTGAGAAAAATCGTTGAAAAAAGGGTACAATAATTTTTTTTTAAAAAACGACAAAATATAATATATTCTGCATAATCTACTTTTCTTAAATTAATGTGTTACATTTTTAAAAAAATTGACGAAGTACACGATGCTATTGGATTACAGAAAAAAAATTATTACGAACGAAAATCTCTGAGAGCGTCTGATGCGCAGCCATTTTAAATAGTAATAACAAAATCAACGCGTCGTATGACGAAGCATATTCTAGCTTTTACGATTCACGCCTCGCTTTTCTCACTCGATGGTTCTTTTCTTAAAGTGACTCGAAGAAAAAATAAATCGATTGTAAGAAAATGTTTTGGAAAAAAAAAAAAAACAAACAAAAAAAAAAAAAGAAAAATTAAACGAAGGGAAAAATATTCGCGAACTCGATCGTGAGGAGTAGATGGATTCAAGGTGTAGATGAAAATAAATGAAATGAGAATTTACCTGTCCTCCTGGGACTCTTGGGTAGCGCCGTTTTCTGTGGCGTCACCACCGCCACCGCCGGTACCGCCACTGTTTTCCGCCTCGCCGTTTTGCTCAAAATTCTGTTCGGCAACATCTTCGCTGAAGTCCTTATTCTCCTCTTTGGTAGTCATGGTTTGCTTTGCAAGCGTTTACTTTAGAAGATGAATCAGTTAGTTAACTGATGCACGAGATTTATTATTAAAAAACGGAAAAAGAGCGGGCTTCTCACTTTCTTCGGGTGCGGTGATAACTGACGTCGATGCGCGTCTGAACTGCTCGGCTGCCGAATGGAGAAGGCCGAGTCTATGGTACGAGAAGTAGAAGCGAACCGCCAAGTTGAGATGACGCGAATTCATACGGAAGGGGATGAAGCGGGGAGAGTGGGGGTGGACACCGAGTGCAAGGCATGATGGGTAAGCAACATGGCGATCGACTGTTTCGACCAATCACGGCTAGTATACAAGTCGAAAGGAACGGATCTAGAAATAGCAGAACCCCTGCTTTCCTATGGAATTTTCCCAAAGATGGATATCGTATGCGTCGTTTTGGATTGACAATTTCAGCAAAAATGTGTATAGGAACAATTTTGTACTTATAATATAAATTATAATAATATACGTGTAAACAATTGATAAATATAAAATACGTCTAATTTATCGATTAAATTCAACATCATTAAAATATTCTTCCATATTACTTTTATACTTCATAATTAAATTTAATGTTTAATCAATATATTCATATATTTGTTATAAAAATAGAGCATTATATATTTTAATTATTTATTTTATTTCAATAAAAGTAAATCGACAAATTTTTATAAATTTTGATTCGTTTATTTTGATATATTCGTTTAAAAAATCAGGAGTCTATTTTTACTACTTCCTTTGCGCCTGCATTTTATGATAGGACTTATACTGTGCATATGCAGATTAAGATTTTTTACTTATTTTTTGCTGCTTTTAACTCTTGTTGAAATGTTTTTACAAATAAACATAAAATATACATTTATTAATTATAAATAAAATAATAATCATTATTTATAAATGAAACATAAATGTTAAAACTAAAACAATTAGTAAAAAAAAATTTTATTTATTTATATGTTAATTTTTACTAGCACTTTATAAGAAATAATACTTTGAGTTGATAATATCTTATAAAAAATAAAGATATAATATCTTAATTAATTGTAACTGTAAAAAAAAAAAAAAAATAAACCAAGTTCATTTGCCAGGGTTCTTTAAAATTACACTACATCATTGAAAACAGGAATGCTGCTATCGATGCTGCTTGCGACCGGTGACTCCGGAACTCAAAAGTTTTAAATTCAGTTTTAAATAAAAGCTTAAACCACATTTATAATATGAATATAAAACTTTTCATAGAATTAAATTTTGAAATTTGCTGATAAATTTTAAAACTTTATGTTAACATTTTTTAATCATGCATTTTTCCGCGCTTTTCCATGACGCTTGCCAAGACGCTTTTGGTGGCGCTGCAATTGCAAAGCGCTACGTAAAAATACGCTTGTGTTCGTTTTAAGCTGGCCAATAGTAGGAAAGCGTTGCTCTCCAATGTACGAGATATGTGTGGTTGAAGCGCGGGACGCGTATACCGGAAATCAATAAAGTTTGGCCGCGTGTGCAGGCTTCGTCCCGCGCGATTCTTCCCCTCCTTCGAAAGTCGCATCCGCTTTTGCTTTTTACCTTTTTCTCCCTTTCTCGTCTTCATTTTCTATCTCTTTTTTTTGGAGATCACTCTTTTTCTATCGCTCATTCATCACACTCTGCGTTTTAAATTTACTTTACTCATTTGTGCCAACGGTTCTCAATACAACAGAATCTTGCTTTTCGTTAGGAAGATGCTGTAGGTTTTTTGTATTCCACTTTTATATATATATATTTTTTTTTTTTTTTTTTTTTTTTATAGAATGACGTTGCTTCGCTCAAGGTTTATGAGCATGTTTTGCCTTTTTGGCTGACTAATGCGGAGGTATCTCGTTTTTTTTCTGGTTTTGTACGCTAGGTCAACGTTGCGTGCCGGTTCAACGACTTATATGCTGTATTCATCTTCCTTTAATGTATTCTCTTTTTTTGTAGAACAATTAAAATATTTTTAAAAACGGTGCAAATAATACTATAGTATTATTAATTTGCAAAAAAGCGAATGAAATTTTTTTTAATTTGGAATATAAAATTATACAGGAGCACCAATAGTTATATTGTACTATATTTCAACATTTTTTATAACAGATATTCAATATAAAAGACAAAATATATTTTTAAATTTATTTAAAAAATTATGAAGCAATTTTTTATATTGAATGAATTATTATATTTTATAGTATTTTGAATCCATTCAAGAAGATAAAAATTTTACACATAATTTTCAGGAGAGACAGATTACTTTTCACGATTTTGCACACTTCTATATTTATCATTATAGTTATAAGAAATTAGTTATGCGTGTAAAGTCTAATCGGTTCCAAATAGATAAATAGGTATCACTATATATTATATTAAGCATTATAAATAAAAAAATGTTGATTTAAATATTTTGATATAATTTTTATAATGTTCAACATAAGGTTAAGAGCAATTAACTTTATTGAATAATACATTTTTTTATAAGTAAATTTTTATTAAATTTTTTTGATCTCCAAATATATTTTGAAATAATACTTATACCGGTAGTTCTTATATTATAAATATTTTATTTTCATGAAAATACGATAAAATTTAGAATTAACATTTATTGATTTTTTTACATTTTCATTTTCATATTTACATTTACATTGGTATTTCATTTGTAGCAAAAATTAAATTTTTTATCAATAATAAATAAAGTTTTAAATTTTATACGAGATAATATATTATAAGTTCTAAAAAAGATTGTCATTTGTTTTTTTATTTTTAATTTATTATTAAATTTATATAAATTTTCCATAAAAAATGTAACATTAAATTTTGAAGTATTAATACTAAAACTAAACAAATATAATATAACATAAGCATAAAAATATTAGAAAATATGAAGGTATAACGTACAATATTTTGGAGATCATTCAATTAAAAAATATTTTATATCTAACCTTTTAATTTCTGTTTTTAAAAACATTGTTGATAAGATAAACAGATTAAATAAGATTTTATAATTTATAGAAAAAATTTACAAAATAAATTTTAGGAATTAAGCGTTTGGAGAACCTGCAACAAAATTCGTGCGGCAGCAAATCGAATTAATTTAAATATTTGGAAATATTTTGTTCCTTTTGATATTCAACAAAATAACTTGATTTCAGGTAAGACTGTTATAATGATGTATTCATTAGAAAATGTTTTTCATTTATCTTAAACGACATACGTATAAAATAAAGTTCATTCATATTGTACATTACTTTCCTTATATTTCTTATAAATAATTATTTATATTTAAGTGTATTTTATTTAAAATTATTTAATTAAACAATTTTATTTAACTATTTTATATTTTAGAGTCGGATTTTATTAGCGTATTATTGGGTCCTTTGGGGAGATTAATTGGTCTATCTAATCAAGAAGTTTGTGAACTTGCTGATTATTTTCGTACTCAAGATGGTCGAATTTTTTACGTTCAATTTTGTTCTGTTATCGATGAAGAAAGTAAGCAATGCTTTGTAATAAATAATATGTTTTTGTTTATATCTATTTTTATATACCTCATAGAATTATGAAGATTTTTTTTGCAAATTTAATACATGAAACCTAATTTTTACATTGTTAGATTTGTATAAGTTATTAAGCCAAAAATGTTAATTATAATCGGCAGAAAGAAAATATAATTTTAAATAATCTTAACATTTTCGTGTAATTAATAAGCAATAATAATATTTTAATTGTTATTTAATTATTATTATTATTTTTTTCATGTATAAAAGAAGTATAGAAAGCTGCATGCACTATCTTTTCAAAGAATCATTGTATTATAATGTTTTTAATTATGTTTTTAGTTCCAAACTTTAAAGACAATATCCCTTGGACCAGTGGAGAGGAATGGGAAGATGCTTTACATACGAATTGTCTAAGTTTAACAGAAGAAAGAAAATTAGAAATCATTATGACAAAAATAGCCACAGTTATTAATAAAAAAAGGCATATTTTAAGACCTTATTTTCAAGACTATGAACTGGTATTTTGAATTTCTAAAAAAAAAGAAAAGATTAAAAAAAGATTATTAATTATTATTTTTAATGCATATATTTGCAGATATCAAAAAATTATGGAGTAGTAACGTTCGCTCATTTTGGGAGAGTGTTACACTTCTTAAATATAAATTTAGCTCCGGAAGAAATGAATCTTCTTATAAAAAAATTTGCTAAGGATAGTTATACTGTAAACTATGTTGCTTTTATTGAAACTATCGACAACATTCAAAATTTTCTCAAAGAACACGATATTCCGAGCAAAGAAGCGGTAAATTTTTTAATTTTATTCAAATTTGGAGTTTCAGAATATGATGTATTTTTTTTGTTTACATGATGGTTTTTTAAAAGTTAATAGTACATATATATTTGAACTATATTTAAAATTATTTGATTAACTAAAAAGTAAATATTTTTTTAAAAAGTTTTAAATTGGTAATTTCAACTACGACTTGAAGAACGAATCGAGAAGTTATTTAAAGTAAATGCAGTGTTTTTTTATTAATTTTTTTGTGCATTTATTTTTTTCTGCTAGGGATAAACATCAAATCGTGTTTCATGTTTTTTTTTTTTTTTTGAAATATTTCAAGTGTATTGTAAACAAAAAAGGAATAATGTATGAATATTCTATCACATCATTAGATTTTACCGTAACCAGTCGGACAAAATTCAAATTTTTTTCATTCTCCTAAATTATTCATTCTTTATCGTCACGTAGATTATTAAATTATCTATAAATTCCATTTAATGATCGTAATTCTAACTGTAAAATTTAACTTTAAAAATTACTCATTTTATCAATTTTTGCAGTCAATTTAAAAATGGAGAATTTCCATTTTAAAGTTAAATTGAGTTTCAAATAATTACAATGTTTTTATTTGAAGTTGAAATGATTTTAAACGTCTGTAGTACCAAATTTAATTAAAGATTTTAATGTCAAATTTTATTAGTTGGTCAACAAATACATTTAATATTTATTCTTAAATAGCTATTTTATTTATTTGATTAATGAATAAAATATAATACATAAAATAAAGTATACAAAAAAATGCATTAATAGAGAGATGTATATAATTATTATAAATTTTATTTATTTCATGATTAAGATAATAACAATTTTATTTAATCTAAGCTGTTTCTGCGACTTTGTTCGCAAAGTGAACAGTGCCATCTGTCGATTTTTTAGTGAACTATACCATGTGAACAGACCCCTAAAGCTTTAAATTAGAACATTTTTTCTTTCATTTCTTGAGTCAATTATAAGTAAGTTTCATAAAAATCTGTCCAGAAATTTCCTGTTTGATGTGTTTTTAAACAAACCGACAAACATTTTAAAAATTATTGATTTCTCCTTTGTATTGATATTAATGTAACTCGCATTAAGCATTAAAAAAAAAAAAAAAAAAAAATCGCGTTCGAACTTGGCGCCAATTTTATTATATGCCATTAAAAGCTGTAATATTTGATCAATAAAATAATTAAATAGATTATGTTTAAAAATATATTCAATTATTAAAAATAATTAACTTATCTGGCGATTAAAAGAAACAAGTTGGTAAAAAGTATTTATATGATATATGCAAATTTATTTGCGTATCCGTTTTAGAATAAGTAACCATTCATTCGTTCAAGCAAGTCGCGTAAATATTAACAAGATTTTTTTTATAATGAATTTAAACGGAAGCGGTAAAACAGTAAAACCAAGCTGGTTTTGCTGGTTAACGCGTCTTCCGATATGGCTTTACTGTATTTCTAATAATTCTTTTTGATTGAAATATCCTTTGATTAGTTAAAACTTTATTAAAAGTTTTATTCCGATAATATAGTTTTAATTATTTATATTCTATTCGTTTAATTATAAAATAAAATATAATTTATACATTATTGTTTTTAATTATATAATAACGTCTGCTCTAATATATTTTTCATTTAATTATATAATAATATTGTATCTTATAGGATTGCAGTAACGATTTTCAGAAAAAGATAAGATCATTAGAAATTCCTAAATTACCAAGGCCAGAAATAGGAAAAATAAAAACCGCTTGTGTATTTCCTCAACAATTGCACTTTTTAACAATTGACACAAGTTCTAAAAGAATAAGGGATGTTCAAGAAATCATGCTGAGGCTTCAAGAGCATATTTTCAAACATCAAATACGCGTCTCGGAATATTTTAAGGTTTTTAATCGTTTGTCTGGACAATAATTTATTTATATATTTATTTATTTATTTATTTATTTATTTATTTATTTATTTTTTTTTTTGTAGGATTACGATATCTTCAATGTTGGAAGAATAACGGAAAACCAATTCGAAAGAGGTTTAGATGCTCTTCGACAATCTCCAATCGGTAAATGTTATTTAGCCAAAGAAGAAATTGATAAATTAATAGCGTTTTATAAAGATCCTAATGATATGGAAAGAATATGTTGGAGAACTTTTGAAGATGATCTTGATAAAGGTAAAGTAATGTACGCACATCTATAAAATATAATAAAATGAAGATTATTGATATTACATTTATCCAATTAAAATATGGTTTTTCATTAATATACTTAATTGTTTAATAAGTTTAGAAATAATTAACATTTTTTAAACATAAACCTTAAGAATTCTATCAGCGAGTCTCTATCGCAGGATGACGCATCATCGGGTTGGAAATAAAAAATAAACTGTAATTATTTATGGTATTAAATATGCAATTAAAAATGCAGCTGCAAATATTTAAATAAATTGATGTCGATAGTAAATAAAAATAATATATAACTGACGCGTTCTCGGATAAAATAAACCGAAAATTTTTTTATTGCGCATTTATACCTTCATACAGAGACTATTCAGAGTTAGACAGTTTTTAATCAAAGTGAAAATGAGAAAAATAATACAGAATTAAACAATTATCACATTAGGATCAAAACAGGTTGAGCTTTTAAAAATGAAGATTTACACGCAGCAATTAAAGTAAAAAAATGTGTAGAGTACGAATATGGATATCAATACGGGTGTTCAAGGTATCCAGCGAAATCGAACTTAGATAAAGTCTGTAAATGTAATGACAAATAAATTTTTATTATAAAGTCGTAAAAAGTATCCTTTGATAGATTAATAAATGTAAGCGAATTTCAAAATAAGATAGAGTTGATAAAAATTTTAACCGTTGAAGTTTAGATTAAAATATCTAGATTAAAATAGTTTTTCCTGTGGTTAATAAATTAAAAAGTAGCACAACTAAAGAGTGAATAACTTATTATATTAAATAAGTGTGTATTTGTTATACAATGGAACACATTATACATTTTCTAATATTATATGCAAACTAGAGAATATTCAGGTACCCTTACATAAATTATAGCCTGTATACTATTTAAATGTATTTGTAATCCTACAGAATATAATGATTTTAAACTAATATTGACAAGTACTAAATTATTATCTACAATTAAATTTTCCATTAGTTTTACTTTTACACCAATGTTATATTTTTAATTCAGAAATTATTTAAATCGTGACTTTCAGATGAATAGAAGTAAACCATAAATATATACATTTTTACTATAAAAGTATTTTCCAAATATTTCTCATTTTCAATTTTTTTTTGTTTATAACTATTAACATGTTCCCTGCCGCGTGGGGCGCATACGCCGTATTGTTAGGCAAATTTATGCAACTTGTTTTCGTATAACATAAATGTATATCATAATGAAATATTTCTAGATAATTAGTAAACATGGCTTACGATGTTTGATGTGTTGTTATAATTTAATAATTTGAATTATGTCATAGTTTTATCATACGTCAATATGATAGCAAATTTAATTTTTTCAATTTACTTATAATATATACAATAATGTTATACCAGATACTACCCAAAGTTGATCTTGTTTGATTAAATTTTTTTTTATTTCCCTGTTTTTATAATATAATTTAATTGCATATTTTATAAAAACGTAACGTTTTCTTTTCATTTAATATTAATTTTTTTCATTTACTCAACAACCAGTTGATAGCAAGTTGTCATTAACATGCTCAGAAAATTGATAAACGAATCTGCTAGTGCATGTTAACAGCAAGTTGGTCGTAACATTTGGAGCGCATTTTGACATCGACTTGTTTTTGTTTATTATAAACATATACTCTAATTGAATTCAATTAATTATAATTTAATCATTTTACTTATTGTGGGTAAATACACATTTCTACGTGACAGTACTCATTTCCTATAATAGATGTCACTACGTGCTCAGCAACTACAGAGTAAAAATTATGTGAATTAAAAAAATTATTTTTTATTATTATTTTTATCAATTTTTTTTTTTTTTTTTGTTATTAATAAAATTAAAATCTTTATTTATTTTTTATTTTATTCGCATTACAGATTTTCATTATAAACTAATAAAGTTTCAATAAGTACTCGTTTCCTATAACAGATGTCACTACGTTATCAGCAACTACAGAGTAAAAATTATATGAATTAAAAAAATTATTTTTTATTATTTATTTTCGTCAATTTTTTTTTTGTTACTAATAAAATTAAAATCTTTATTTATTTTTTATTTTATTCGCATTACAGATTTTCGTTATAAACTAATAAAGTTTCAATAATAAATTAATATTGCAGCTTGCCTCTAAGTGTATGTAATCAGTCCCAAAATTATATTTATTATCTTTGATTCGTCATTTCCCTGCTAAGAATGCCCAATTAAAGCCGACTTGGAAAGTATTCGGTTTTAATAAGGTTTTTTAATCGGAGATTATCGAATTAAAACCAATATTATAGATTAATTAGTTATATTTTTAAATAAAATAATATTTTTGTTGAAGTAGAATACAACTTGTAAAATCCAATTAAAATCAACAAAATTTTATATTTGTTTTAAATAGATTTTAATTGGGCATTTTTAGCAGAGTTAATACTATTTTTGTTCAACATTTAAATATTAATCGATAATGTGATTGGCAATATTTAGGCAAAATTAAATTTGTATTTAAAAAAAAAGATTAGTATATAAATTTATATATTGCAATTAAACTATTTATGTTATTTGAATGTACTACAGTATTCACGGTAAAACAGCTTCATAAGCATCCAAATTGTAAAGTAACTTCACCTTCGGTCGAAGTAAAGATGCTTCCTCGTAAAGGGTACCGAGAATGGCAATGCGCTGAGACTATGTCGAAAGAAGCTACTGAAAAATTATACAAGAAAACAATGCAAAAACTTATTTATCGTCTTAAAGAAAGACGGTTTTCTTTACGAAAATATTTTCAAGAATACGATAAGTAAAATAATTTTTAATATCTCTATATATATATATATATATATATGCTGACATTAACGAAAGATTGTTTACCGAAGCCTATATTTATATTCTTATATAAGATTTTTGTTATTGCATATATTTTATTTTAAGTACTATAATATCATTAAAATTATTTTTGCTCGTTATTCTTTTAAGAAACAATCGAGGCCATGTTTCTCGAGCACAATTGCGTCGAGCGTTTGCTGCGGCGGCTATTCCCCTTACGAGCGATGAAATTTTGTCTTTGGAATACATGTACAATAATGACATTGGATTCCATTATTTTGATTTCATAAATAAATTGGAACAGATTCTAAATGAATCACCACTTAGCGGAAAAAAACGAGGAGAGAATAAAATTGACGTTACCCAGCCACCTGAAAAGGGTTCCGCTCCTGAAGAAATAGATATTGATTTGGTTTTGGCAAAAATAAAGGCAAAGGTCGTCTGTAACGGTATTAAGGTAATGACGGAAATTTTGATTATTTTAATTTAACGTTTCATCATTAAAATTAATCGATGATAAACTTGGTGATATTCTTTCTTCATTCTTCTATTTTCATAAATTGTTTTTAGCCCTTATTAATTAATTTTTTTTTTTTTTGAAATCATTTTATTTACAATTTTTATTTTATTATTTATAATTTAATTAAAAGTAAGCAGTATGGTTTTCAAATAAAATAAAAGATGTAAGATAAAAAATAGATCGCTATTTCATAATTTAAAATACATTGTTACTTTGAGAAAATAAAACTTAAACTTCTTACAACATGTTTCATTGTTTATAAATATTATAGGCAAACGAATTTCTTCGACGATTTGACAAAAGAAATGAAAAAATTGTAACAAGATCAGAATTTTATCGCGGTCTTGACCAACTTAATTGTCACCTTACATGTACCGAAGTGAACACTCTCATGGATCATTTCACATCTCTGAGCAGGTATTAATCAACAAAATTATAATAAAAATTTCTGAAAATTAAATTATTTCAAATTTAGAAACAGAATAATTATTTTTTATAATAATTGTTTTAATATTTTTAAAAATAAAATAAAAGAATTTTAAAATAAATTTATAAATATACAAATTAGATAATGCTCTACAATTATCTACAAGGCCACTGTTTACTCAACGCTACCCTTAGCTGGCAAAATAACCGCCTTTAAAAAGTTATATATTTTACGATGAAAAAATATACCTTTTAGTAAAATTTAGTGTGCAAAATAAATAACGATTTTTTCTTTGGTTATTTATTCAATAACTAAAAGAATATAAAAATAAAAATCAAAATCAATAACAAATTCAGTAATTTATAATAATTTTACTTAGAACTTTTGATGTTTTTGGTGATACATAATTCTTCGAATCATTTTTATGTGCGCGATAAATTGTTTAAATTTTTAAGACTATTGTCTTGAAATTCAATCTTTGAAATTTTTGTACTAACTTTATAAATACTATTTTTAAAAACCTGATTACAATTTGATAAATTATTTCAATGGAAATTAAATTATTTGCGAATTTTGTTCAAAATTGAATAAATAATTTGTCGAATCTTTCCATAAAACTTATGATAAAAATATGTCTTATTGCGTGTTGAAAACTAATATCGTCTGTTTAGACCGGATTGTATCGATTATTGGAAATTTTCCGAAGTGGTTGAAAGTGCAATGGCACAAGGACATCTGGAAAAGTCTCCTCAGATTGATCCATGCAGGCACGTACCGTCCGGAGCCACTCCTCGTACATTTTTGAATTTCGATGAGAGGCAAATTCTAATGCGAACGTTGAACAAACTCTCGTCTTACGTCGATAACAACTTGGAAGAAGTTTTTAAGGTAAGCTATGCGTCTTCAATGTTGTCGTCATAACCGTTGTTTTTTTTTTTTTTTTTTTTATTTAATTTCGTTCTATTCTTTCATTTGAAAAAGAAAAAAAAAAAAAATCAAAATAAAATAAAAAAAGAAAGTTTTAAATTTGTACTGGTAATATATTCGTTCAGACTTTTCATATGAGTACTCAAACTTATATTTAATAGCTATATGACTACAGTATTAATGTTGATGTTGATAAAAAATTTTTTAAAAAAATAATTTTTTTTTGATATTATTAAAATGTTAAAAATTTTCGATACGATAAACATTTTTTTATAAATGAAGTTTCGGTAATTTGTATAAAAATTAGTCTTTTGCATTTTTTATGAATAAAAATTATACATATGTATATTATAATTATTGACTTGACGATTGGATTTTCAGGACTTTGATAAGCAAACCAATACTGGAACGGTAACGAAAAACCAATTAATTAGAGTTCTTAATGTTAGAAAAATTAGTACCGTAATTGCCGCACACGAGCTCGACGTAATTTTCAAGTGCTTCGCAGTGGGACATGTTAAAATAGAGCCCAAGTTTAATTACCGTTCATTCTTAAATGCTTTGTATATTATACGTGAAAATAAAAAAATATCACCTTTTTGAAAATTAATAATGTGCTTATTTATTGTTTAAGTCTATTTATATTTACATATCGTCATTAAAATTAGAAATATACAGTGTTACTTTGACACAAAAAAATAAAATCGTGGTATCGATTTGTGCAAAACTCAAGTATTCATGTTATCGCGTTAACATCTAGAAATAAAAATGTATGAGAAAAGAAATCGAAGCCAAGAAGAAGCTATAAATATTTATTTTCATCGTCATAGTTTGACTGTTACTTGGTGAAAATATTTTTTTGCACAATACTGTGGATAGGCAATTTCAACTATAACAATATAAAAATAATTTAAATTTTAAAATTAAATAGTAACATATAAGGCATTTTGTCAAAGTCTGTGTGAAAAAAATAATTTAAAAAAAAAAAAATTATCTAAATTTTAGATCATATAAATATTTTTCAAGCCACGAGATATGTTTTTGATTAGGTTGAAAAAAAAAAAATTTTTAAGCTTTATCAATTGAAATTTTTTTTCTTGCAAACAAGAACAATTAAATTTTAAACAAATATGAAAGTAATTGTTATTTTTAAACTGTAGTAACATCGTAAATAATAATTTGCAAAATTTTGTATAAAAGAAAATATAAACTAAAAACGAAATATTTCATTGTAATACTGGAAGTATATGATTTAGGTTATACCATTCGCCTCTATTAGGATTTCAAAAATGTATCAAATTATATGGATCTAATTTAGAGTTTATTATAAAATAAAATTTTTTCTTTAAATAATTAAATATAATTGTTTTAGAGAAGATAAAAATTGAAATTTACAAATTCTTTTAAAAAGTATCAATTTAAAATATAATTATATCTATAGGTAAGAGTAATAAATAAATATTCAATTTTCTTATTTGTTTCAAAGTTCTTACGTATATTATTGTAATACATTTTATATTTCTTTAGGACATCCGTTAAAAATGAAAAATTGCAGTTTTTTTTCGCTGCATATAAATAATTTACAAATTTTTAATGATATGTCAAGGCTCAATACAAAAAATGTGATTAAAAAATTAAAAAAAAAAAATAAATCAATTCTCCTAACAATAAGTATTAAGCTTCATTAATAAATATAATCTAAACATATTTTATCATTTTAATGTTCAGAGTTATTTTTATTTGCAACTATTTTTTTTTCGACAATTTGAAATCAATGTGATAAAAATTTTAATAGTATTAACCGTTTATTTTAACAATAAGATTTTGATCTAATCACTCGCTTCAAGTGCATTTAAGGTCGTTTGTCACATTATGTACTTGTTGAAACTTAAACGATTTCACATAGTTTGAGGTGCATGTATAGTTATTATATAAATTTTGTAATTTGAATTAAATTGAAGTAGTTTTAATTATATAATGATAAAACTATAATAAATACTTAATTTTAACGTCGATAAAACCTAAATATTTTCATTAATTTTATATTCATTCATTTAAACAATTTTTTATGGTCTTATGACACATGTATTTTATCTTATTTTATTAACGTTTATTCATCAAATAAAACTTATAAGATTAAAGAATTCAAGGGATAACCGAAATAAAAAATTTCTTGAATGGATTAATTTTTCATTCTTATTTTAAAGTTGGTAAATATTTTGTATACCAATTTGTCAATCATATTTTCGATCACTTTTTTTTCTATTATCGGTGATATCAGATATTAAAAAAATTATTTTTATAAATAATCGTTTGAATTTTTTTAAGCACCTGAACTTTTTTTTCATCCACGGCAAACATCCATGGTGATTTTGCCATCATCCTTTCTAAGCATAGTACGATCCTTTATGGTTTAATAAACTACATGATATAAATAAATAATATATGAACGAAGGCTACAATTTTTAAAAAATATCATTGAATTTGTTCTTTCGACATTTTAGCATACTCGAATTAATACACCTCCACTTGAATTTTTTAGAATGTTAAATTAGCTTAAAGAAGTCGTGTGCAGGTTTTCAAGAGCCACGGCCTACTTCTTTATCGGTACAATTTTTTTCCCCTTTTAATTGAGTATATTTGAAAAAATATTTTAATTTTTTTTTTTTTTGAAAAAAACGATTTTTTGTTAAAATTTTCTTGAAAAACAATAATTTATGTTTTTATAATTTTTTGAATTATTACATCATCATATTTTCATGTAAATTTATAAAAACGTCTTTATTTTTCAAAGCATTAATATTTACAATATAAAATGTAATTTATTTAATATAATTTTATACAATCATAACTTTTGTACATTGAAAGTTGAGCTTAATAAATTATTTTATTATTTAAATTGCTACATTAAATTTTATCAAATTTATATTCAATTTATAAAACAATAAAAAAGTATTCTATAAAAACAAAGTATTCAAAATATGGTTAAATTATATTGACCGTATTAAAATTTCAAAGAATAAATAAATTGAAGTCGTTTATTTTTTAAAATAAGAAGCTTTATTAGCTTTATATAATACTTGTCATTTATTTATTTTTTTTTTTTTTTTTTTGACAATCTGAAATTGTTCATTCATACATTTAACTAAATAATCAAACATAAATAATACGTTTTTTATATTAAATAGAAAAATCTTTCATTATTTTTAAAATTTCGTAAAATATACATATATTGATTAGCTACAATGAGTAGTAAAAAAATATCTTGACTATCGCTCGAAGTAATAACAAATAATTAATCTTTTATTATTATAAAAAAAATGTACATATTGTATGTTAAGGACTCATACAGCAATATTTTTATTTTTTATTCAAGTAATAATTTAACGTTTTATTAATAAATTTAACGATAAAAATGTTCAAAATATAAAGATAAAAACAGTATCTCGAGTAAATTTAAGCACTCAGCAATTTTCTATCAAGTGTCGACAATCTATTTGAAAAAATAAAGCAATCATTAACAAATATTTTTTTATCTACATATACGATTGTGATATTTTACTGTCAGTATTCGAATATCTAAGAGAAGGGGAAGGGAACGAAAGCAGTTTCTCGCGTGACGGCCCGTGTATTCGGTTACATTTGAGTACGCCACGTGGCAATTGTCCCTTCAACGGCACTTCACCTGGCACGTGGCGATTTCCAGTCTAAAAAATTAATGCTACGTATAAGTGGGGCCAATGCCTTTTGACTTCTCGATATTGCACAGGTCACTTGCTTCATTGCAATCTAAAGTTCCTTTATTATCTGAATACACCTTCTTTATCTGAATTGTGACTATTGGTTTTTTTTTTTTTTTACTATTGATTCCTCGTACTCGACGATGATTTTTAAAAATTGGATGAATAAGTTTTTGTTCTAATTAATAAACTAAGTAAAACTAAGTATCTGTAAGGGCTTGAGACTTGTTGGTATTTACTTTTTCTTCAAAATAGCACCGTAGAAAAAAAAAAAAAAAATGCGAAGCTCTTAAGAGAACGAAATGATCAATTTATCTTTGAAAATCAAGAAATTAATTTTTCAAAAAAAATTTGCCCGAACGGATTTTCAATCTGCTTCTTGCTGTGTAAATTACAGCATCAACCTATTGAAGCTATGTATATGTTAAGCACATGTTACAAAATAAAAATTAAATAATTTATTACAACCGTCATAAAGTATTGAAATCCATCCTTTTGTAATTTTTTTGCCGCCATGCGAATGCTTATTAATAAATAGTACTTTTACATTAACAATAATCATAATTAAAATAATTTTTCTTCAACAATTGAAGTAAGATTTAATAATATGTATAAAAGGTTTAAGCAAATTAGAATATAGTTTGTCAAATTATATTTATAATTGAACGACTAAATTTAAATGAATTGTATTTTAAAATTGATATTTTAATAGGAATAAAATTTATCTAAAATAATAACTTTAATACACTTAAATATATGAGTAAATTTTATCTTCATTTTAAGAAAACCGCAAAGAGAGATTTTGGTTTGGTTAGTTTGGTAATTTTATTAATTTTTGACGGCTTCAGGAAGAATTTCATCTTCAATTTCAAATAAAATCCAAAACAATAAGTTATTTATTGAAATATTCGTAATGCACTTACTCAAAATAGCAAAAAAAATCGCATTTAAATATTTACGTGACAGGTGTAGACTACTGCAGTAGCTACTGTATATAGTATAAGAATTTGTCTTTTTAAAGTAATCCATTTAACGGTAATTTAAAAATAAAAAATAATTTAAAAGAATTACGTGATAAGCTTTGTTATTTATTTATTTTTTTTTTCTTACTTTAAAACTTTGTCTAAAAATTTGTCTTTCTATAAAATGTACAAATTTAGTTTTCATGAAAGTTCTATATAAAACATAAAAAAAGAAAATTAATTTTAAAGTAAATAATGGCATTACAAGTTTTTATTTATTTTTGAAATGTTTTTAAATTATTTTTTTTAATTCAATAAGCTATAAGCAGTTAGAAAACCTTAAAAAAAAAAAAAAAGGAACTACACAAAATTTTAAAAACTGTTCTTTTCTATTACAGAACATTTTTTATTAATATAATTTATTATTTTAACATCGTTAAATAAGTAATAAATATTATTATAATACTTTATTATATGCTTTTTGGATTTAACGTTTTTCTTTGTCCCGAAGTAACATATTTACTGTACTTATTTGCTTTTTATTTACGTAAAATTATCTAAGGCGTTATAAAAAGTCAAACTTACCGAATCTACGTTTTATTTTAAGTTGAAACGTTTATACGAATTGTCAATCGAGAAAAATTAATCGTTAGCTTACATTGTTGTATCACGAAAGAAATAGAAAGATAATAAATAGAGAGTGAGGAAGAAAAGAAGGATAACTCGTTTTATTTTCGGGCGACGAAATGATATTTATATCGGAAACGCGGCTAGCTATAATAAAATCTCGAGTAAAAATTTATTGTCATCGTTTCCTGGTAAGCGAGGCAGGTGCTTCCATAATTCCTCGCTTCGTCTCGAATTAGAGTAAATATTCATGCATGAAAAATAAGCCCTCGATAATAGAATCGAGCTCCTAAAATGGTCTTCCGCTCGCTCGGTGTAGCGGCTTACTCGCACCCCACGCTCGCGTAAACTTGGCCACTCGCCCACGCGCAATAATGCAATCTTCGACAATTCTTCGTCTATAAATGCGTCTGAAAATGCGTACCTGCCTCTTTTATCATCCGATTGTCGAGCTCGCTACGACGAATCGTCGAATTTTATTCGTTAAAGAAGATGCCGTCCGCTGTTTCCTTCGGCCGTTGAGCTTGCGCAAGCTGAAAAACGAGTGGGTCAAGTGATATTGAGCGCGTTCTGTGTGTACTTTAAGCGTCGACGTTTCCTTCCTTCTCAGCTACAACGTTTTCGTCTCCTCTTTGGGAAGGTGGGGGAGTACGCCAGCAAGGCCACCCACGCGTTGGCCACCTAGAGGAGCGAGAGAGGCTGCAAGCGCAACCTGTCGGTCTTCGTCGTTTGCGCGACAATGCCGTTGAAAATTGGCGCGAGGTGCCAGTTTTTCTTTCTCCCTACCGGTGTACACCTACGTTACTTATCTGCCTTTAATAGCCATGTGCTATTGCTACCGGTGCTGCTGCCGCCGCTGCTGCTGCTGCTGCTGCTGCTGCTGCCGTTTCTACCTTCCAATCGATAGAGCGAAGAGCGTGGCCACGACGCGCGCTTTGCTGGGGAATTTTTGGTGCTTTTGACGTTTTCTGTCGCGCGTCATCAAATTTATTTGTTTGAGCTGTAAAAAAAAAAAAAAAGACGGATTTTCTTTCTAATTTTATTTTTTGTTCATTTTTTATTTTTTATAAAAAATAATTTTCGATGTAAATTAAAATATGTTAAATTTATTATTTCATCAAGAATTGCGTCATGTATTTTTGACGATTTCGAATTCTTTACATGAATTTATTAAATTTGTATGATAGGTGACATTTTTAATTACGAAACACTAAAATTTAATGTAAATGCCATTATAATTTTAATCAAATTTTAACGAATTATTTTATTATTAATATTACACGAATCGATAGATCGTGTTAAGTCTTTATTTGCATTTAGACCATGCCCCAAATGCATTAACTATCCAAGAATACAAAATTAAGCTCTAATACAAGGTAATTGCAAAAAGTAATATCGCACAAAAGGTAAGGCAAATATATTTTCGTTACTACAAACGAATCGATAATCGAACACGGGCAAAAGATGTTGAAAATTTTATTTTATTATAATCGGTTTAATTTGAATTAACTTTAAATTATAGACGAATTATTGTACAAATAGTGAATTTGTATATTTATTTGAATGATTAAAGCAAAGAAAATTTATTAATTAAAACTTATTCAATAAGCTTTAATTAATGAAATATTCAAATTTAATTTTTATTTAAATTATTTTTTTAAATGAACAGTCTTAGGTCTTTTTTTTTTTTATCTATTTTTTTATTATTTATTCACGAAGATAAATACATTTTGTTTTAAAAATTTGAATAATTTTTTCTCAACTTGCTTGGTCAAAAACGTCGATTCGCCGTTCATTTATAAATTAGAACCGTTGAATTGAAAATAAAATTTAAAATCACATACAATTACACGCATGAGCCGACGTAATTGAAATGAAGTCATCCCTTGCGGCTAAACGTGCTACCGTTGTTTCTTTCCTATAACATACGCATATATATATATATATATATATATATATATACAACGCACCCACGTAATTTTGGAAAATAGGAAGAAGGAAGAGGAGGTAAGCAAAGCAATTCCTTGAGAAATTGCTACAACCCCGCGAAAAGCCACGTGGTTGTAAATAGAACATTCTAAAAAAAAAGTTCCAGGCCGACGAATGGCAAACGAAAAAGAAAAGGAAAAAAAAAGCGTAGAAGCTGGGAAATTCCATTCTGGAAAAAAATGTAGGGAGGAAAGGGGAAGAAAAAGTAAGACGAGAGCGGTGGCGGTAATCCAGTTGTATAGCGCACAGGTGAGAGGAGCTAGAGACGTCCAGACAAATCGAAAGCTTCTAGCTCACTCGCTCTCTCTCTCTCTCCTTCTCTTCGTCGGTATACCCTTTTTCGTGGCAACGCAATTCATAATGCTTTTATCAAAGAAGAAGGAGAGGTTAAAGAGAAAGAGAGGGAAAGAGAGAGAGAGAGAGAGAGAGAGAGAGAGAGAGAGAGAGGGAGCGAGACAGACAGAATCTCACATACAGAGTCACAGCGCGCAGAATCATCGCTCCAGCCAATCGGATCTCCTCGTCCCTTATCAGCTCGTCGAGAGCTCGGCCTTGGTGGGGGATAGCTCTCGGTAACGGGCAACCCAGCGCGGCGCGAGCGGGACGGTCGCAAGCTCCCCTTGCGTACGAGCGACGAGGACGGGGATAGAGGGTGCAAGAGAGCGAGGAAGCTCAAGAGGGTGGACAGGAAGACGAAGTGTGTGGGTGACGTCAGGTCGCGCGGCGCTTGGTGTGTGCGCGCGCGACGGAATCAATATCGCGATCGCGCGCGCCCCTCAGTCGGCCCGCAAGCCTCGTCTTGGCGCGATCGCGAGAGGCTCAGTGCGGCTTGTCCGCCGCGGCGCTCTGCACGCTCTCTCTCTCTCCTTTATAATATATACATGTATACATACATATACATTCATAGACAGACAGACAGACACACACACACACACACACACGCACACACACACATATATAATATATAAATATACATAGATACATACATACGTACGTATCTACGCAGAAATTCACGCACACTCGTACACAGGTAATACCCACGCGTACACATTCCCACCACGAATCGTACCCACTCGTAATCTCGCTAGCTCGTTTTTCCAATTTTGCATTATCGCCACGACGATCGACAACGTGCGAGAACGAATCACGAGGATCAGGAAACGGTAAAAAAAAAAAAAAAAAAAAAAAAAAAAAAAAAAAAAAAAAAAAAAGTCGCTGTATAAACGGGGGATTCCCCATCGTCGCTCGCTCACCGTCAGGCTTGCAAAGCACGCGAGGCGCGAGTGCGCGCGACCGTCGACTCGTCGCTGGTTCGATCCTCGCTAGCTCACGGAAATCGTCGAGGTGGTACGTGCGCTGCGAACGGCACACGTCCAGGTGCGTCGACTTCCGGAGTATCAACAGCCACAGAGAGTGAAAGATAAAGAAAGAGAGGGAGAGAGAGAGAGAGAGAAAGGAAAAAGGCGCGTAACGGCGCGCAAGATTAATGAGATAACCGTTATTGTAAAAAATCCGCTTAGAAAATCGCGCTGTCGAAGCAACGAGGCAGGCCCTCTTAGCGGACGGATTGATCCACTGGCCTTATGAAGACAAAATTCCTCCCTTTTCCTGGCGCTTAACATTCGTCAGTCGACGGCTCGAACTAAAACAGCCGTGAGTTCAATTCAATTTATCCGTAGGTTTCATTGTGACACTCCTCACCCCTAATCCTGTAATGTTTATAGACAGCACTCCTTTACGTCTAGACATTTTAACCTTTTACTTCCTTGTACATACCTGCATTGCTTAAGTTATTGTTTTTCTCGCTCTAGCAGATCTTACATTTTTTTTTACCAGTTGTTGAAAGATTCTTTAATTTCTTTTTCTTGTAAAAAATATTACTCGCTTAACTGGGTTCCTTTGGAATTAAAATGTGGCTTGAGAAAGAAGAGAACAGCATTAAATTCGAGCTTACCCTTTAAAAACTTTGTTACGACAAATTATTTATTTTATGTAGATATTTTATGCTTTTGTTCATTTTCTCTGAAATTAGTTTTTGATCAAATTTAAATTTAATCATTCTCATGAGTCTTGCAAAATCATTTAAATAGAAAATTTATCTTTAAACGTGTTATGAAAATTATCAAAAAAAAAAAAAAAAAAACTGTTTGGCTTGAAGTTTTATAATCGAAAATTATACTTAAATATATATTTATATTATAATTTATACGAAACGAATGTTATACCAAAAATACCGTTAAAATAAAAGAAGAAAAAAAAAAAAAACGTGTCAACGACAATCGCTTCCGAGTCTAAAGCTTGAACTATTCCATGAAGTAGGCAGTGGTAAACTTTACACTCGAGGCCTTGAAAGTTACGCGACCGTCTTGCTAAGACGTATTTCGCGCAAGCTCCCTTAATCAAGTTCTCGAGTTAGTTTTTACATACTCGTACATGTACGCGTGTGTTTGGGCGGACGGTGAACGATAAAGTCGAAACACGATCGCGTCCGTGGAAAATCGACCTCCCCGATGGCGTTATTTTTTTTTTAAACCGATAATAACGCTCGGTAAAATTTACGGACACGGCGTTAGAAACGTTGGATTATTGCAAAGGGTAAATCGAGCGAAAAGTTTCGTTGGATGCTTACCGCGCGTGTGTCGCAATGCTAATTAACCGTATAGAGAATTGGATTTTACTTAGCGTTAGCGATTGTTTCAAGGGTCGTTCGACTCGCTGCTCGCGACCGATTATGCATTATCGTTTCAGGGTCGCACGCGAACTATTTCTATAAATATATAAAAATAAAGAAGAATAAGCCTCGGAAGCTCGTTAACGATCGAAATGAAGTATTATTTTTTTTTTTTTTTCTCGCGACTTCTTTTTCTTAAAAATTTTTCGTCGTCGTTTTCACTTTGCAAGATGCCATCCTCTCCCTGACTATGGGTATACGCGAATATACGAGGAGTAAGTATAAAAGAAACGGAAAAACGCGACCATTTCAATTGTTTCTTATTTTCACCTCTCGCTCGTGAATGGCCACCCGACGATTGGTCTGCTAGCGCTTGCGTACGTAGCTCTTGTACATCTATGTATATATATATATATATATGTGTGTGTGTAAATGTAAGTAATTACGTATTTCTATATATACATATATATGTATACACAGGTGTAAAACGCGGACGTTCTCGAGTCAAGGGACATCGACGCGCGCGCGCGCGCGCGAGCGCTCGGAGCGTCGATATCTCTCTAGGCCTGAGTCGAGGTCACGCAGGCTCGAGCTCTTACGCCGCGGCGCTTATTGTCCATCTGTATGTAAGTGTACGTATGTAAGCTTCGCACGTGTATGTATATATCTACGAAGGCGAAGGTGTGCACGCTTCGGTTGACCGTTAAAATCGATGAGCTGAAAATGCTTTACCCGAGTCGAGAAGGTTGAAAAAAGCTCGCGCTCACATTGATTTACGATTACTCGAGAGCAAAGAATAAAAAAAAAATAAATAAATAAAGTGGATAAAGAGTTCGGCAAAATAAAAAATGGTGAATTACTTTGGATTTTTCGAGAGATAACGTTCGCGGCCCGCGCGGTGGACGCGTTAGACGTTTCTTCGCGTTGGTATTAAAATAGCACGACTGGGTGTCGGCAATCGATATCGTTTTATTCAAGACTATTGGGGTATTACAGACCTTTATTTAGGCCAGACAGTTCGACAAAAATAAACTTTCGCACATTTCGTGATTAATTATGCATTTTACTGAATGGCTTCACTCGTTTAAATGTTTATCGTTGTTTTATTTTTTAAATAATTCTATTGAATTTATAAATATTTATTTATAGAATTATGGTAACGTAAATGTACTTTGGGGGTCCATGGCTAATTAAAATTTCTAATTATTAATGAAACTTGTCTCGTATTGGTATATTCTACAACTTTTGATTGGTTTAAATTCAAATTTGTCTTTAATTTTCGGCGCTGAAATAGAATTTTTCTTTTTGAACTTTAGAAAACTAATATTTTCACAACACGAGTAAGATATAGACTTTTTACCGCTTAATTATTTGTCGTTAGATTAACATTTTTTTAAAATGTTTAAGATAATCGATAAACCAAGTATATTGAAAAAACATTTTGAACGAATAGATTGAAAATTTTTAAGAACTTCTTTGAAAATTAAAAATTATTATATTGAAAATATTTCTTTTTCATATACTTATTATCAATTTCATAACAGTTTCGTTTCAAATTAATTTTTTTATGTTTTTAATATCTTTAAATTCCTTCATTTTTTTTTTTTTTTTTTTTTTTTAAATATATTTGATTTTAATTAAAAAATATAATACTAATTTATTACATATCTTTATACTGCAAAGTGCACTGTTTTATATTTATAATAAAACATAAAATATATATAGCCTTAAATGAAATTTTAAATTTTATTTCGAATGTGTATCTATTATTTATTAATGGTTAACAGAATGAGTTTTAAATGTTTGTCTTGGGTCGGAGATAATGGTGTCCGAAAATGTTTCCGTTATGTGAAAAGTCACGCAACTAATAGTTCGTTCTGTCCCCTCTTTATTCGGATACTAACAACGCGTTTTCATAGCTTTATTGAGTGTCACCATAAGTGAATTATGAGTTAGCACTGAATAACTGGATTTAGGGAAGAATGTAAGTTGCTATGCGCTGCTAATTTTAGTACAATATTTCATATAGGTAGCGTTAATAATTTTCAGTTTGATATTCCTTTTAATTGATAATGTAAAATAAAACTATTATTTATAATTTAATCTTTTATATTTGGAAGAATTATTTTTTATTAAATCTATTATATTTTTTTAACACGATACTGTGCACTGTATTTTTCAAAATCTATGTTTATACATAAATACTATTCTTTTGTCGATAAAATGTTATTTAGTTATCTAAAAAAAAAAAAGAGATTTATTAGAGGTTAATATTTAAATTTTCAATTGAGTAATTACTTAATATATGATTTTGTATACTTGGATGTGACCTTGTAAGATAAATAAAATGAATATTGAAAATTTTGCTATAAATAAAATTTAATATTATTTTATTATGATTGACAATAAAACCAAATATATTTTTTCAGACTGATTGGAAATTAAACCTATTCCTTCAAACTATCTATATTTACAACAAAGTCCAGTTAAACGGTGATAAAAAATGGATAGCTACTTATCTATCGTGGTTTTATGATTTTTTAAAAATTCGATTGATACTTTTTTCAAAGCTGAAAAATGAATATTCACTTGAAAATAAAAAAAAAAATATTTATCCGAAAATATAATAAATCGAGCAGACGTACAGTTTTTTCTTAAAAAATATCACGTCCAGTACCGTCTGAGAGTACGCGAGATTTGGGCAAATATTTTTTTTTTTTAAGTGACCATTCATTTTTCAATTTTTAGGAAAGTATCAGTTGAATGTTTAAAGTGAAGTGATTTGTTTTACAATTATTTATTTTGGGTAACAAGTCGGAAAATTTAAAAAAAAAAAAAAAAACATCGTAAAACAGTCATATCTGATCATTAATCATCCATTCATGACCTTTGGTTAACTGAACTTAATTTGTTGAAAGTGACCTTTGGTATAGTATCTTTGAAGCAACGGATCGAATTTCGAATCGCCCTGCATAAATGATTAAAAATTTGAAAGTATATAAAACTTAATCATTTATATTTGAACGTTTAAAAATTATCAGAAATTAGTATTCACATAAATTGATTAATATTATTATTATAAGAATTTCTTATATTAATATCGAAATTTTTTCAAATTTAAATGTTTAAATGCTTGCAATGAAATAACACAATGAAATTATACATTTTTTTAATGAATATTGTTAATTATACATATAAGAAAAAATATAAAAACCTTTATTAAGATTTAGAAACAATGATAACGTTATACTTATCGGCAATTTTAATCGAATAAATCTAGAAAAAAATTAATTTTTGTATCATAAAACTACAATGTTGTGCAATATTTTATATATATATCTTTATTGGATTATTAAAAAAAATAGCTAAATAATTTATAATATCTTAATGCATTTTTCAATTGTATTTTTTAAAAGCAAATATTAAAAACATAACCATTCGCGTATCACTTTATTATTATTTTTTTTTTTTTTTTATTGCTAACAATAAATTTTCATGTTATTCGTTAAAAAAAGCTTGTCTTCAAAAATTAATCAATCTCTGTTCGTGTTTAAAGTACTCGAAAATTGAACAAGTCGTCTTTATACAGCGGCCACGTTATGACGTCAATATTCTTTGACTATAGTTCGAGTTTATATCGCGCTTGAAACAAGTAATAAAACGGTTATAAATATATAAACAATGAAAAAATTTAAATAATAAATTACTTCTTCATATATTTTAGAGAAATTATTGAAACATGATTTTTTTTTTTTTTTTTTTTTTTTGTGAAAACTTAATGAGACCATGGTAAATCCTATCGAATTATTGGGTTATCGTGGGCTATTTAACGTGTATATTATTATTTTGGGTAACTTAATGTGTGTAAGAATTTTTTTTTTTTTTTTTTTTTTATGTTAAATATATAAAATTTTTAATTCAAGTGCTTGAGATAATTATATCTAATGCTTACACACGATATTGTATTTTCCAATGAAAAGCTAAAGGAAAAAATTTTTTAATTTGAAGTGCATGTATTGATATCATTTATAAAATTCAACGTAAATGTGTTTGATGATCTCGATGTATTGATTTTTCATTACTTTAATATTTGTTCAATAATAATTAAGAATTGAAATATGTTACTAATTATTGACTATATTAAAGATATAAAATAATACTTTTTAAAGTGATGTAATTAATAATTGAAATTTAAAGAAATTTTTAAAATATTATTATATTATTCAGTGGAGAACAAATTGTTCATTTATAAAAACAGTTATTTTGCATACAAAATTTTAATAACTAGCGTAAATTTAATTAAATTTTATTAATCTATTCATTATCATCACTTTTGTTGTTGCTTTTTATTAAAAAATAATTGCATCTTATAATTCCGGAAGTATAAATTTAAATCAAAAAATAAAAGTTAGATTAAGCGTAATTTAAAAATTGTAAAATAAACATTTCATATACTATGTAAAAAGAATATTTATGATATCCAGTAATTAAATACCCAAAATATATGAAAATTGAAAAAAATTATAAAAATTTACACATTTTATAATAATATCATCATGGTGAAAGACAACATTAATTTATTTTTAAAGGTTTAAAATAATCATTAAACCATCAAAAAACTTGTCTTCCAATAAAAAATAAGTCAATAAATGTGCGAAAGCATCATTGATGCATAAATTCAACATCGCTGTATTTTGTTATTGAAATTTTTTTTTTTTTTTTTTTTATGACATAATTTTATTTTTACATCTTCAAACAAATGTATTAAAGTTTATACAATAGCGAATGATGAGAATTAAAAGAAATTAATAAATTAAGATTTTGCCCAAAAGAATATAATTTTAAGACAATTGTTCTGTCGAAAAAGTACTACATGATTCAGCAAAACTCATTTATATCTTTTAAATAATCGAACATAGATAAATATATAATGCGTTGAATGTTAAGAAATTAGATGAGGAAAGAAAGCAATAAGTTATAGAAGTGCTATAAGTAAAGCGTAACGCATGACTATGTTTTGTTCGTTTCAGAAGAGACGAAGGTGAGAGAGGCTCGCGCGCCCTGACGGGCTGGGAGAACGCGGTTCCGACAGCGGCCGTGTTATAGCACCGATACAGAAGAGGAGAGCGAGGGCGCACGAGGCGCAAGAAGCCAAGGAGGAGCGGAGGCGTCGGTGGAGGCGGACGAGGAGGAGGAAGAGGAGAGAAGCGAGCAGTGAGAGCAGCAAGGCGCGTAGGTGCGGAGGTGCGGAGCCCGTGGCAGAGGCATTCGACCCGCGGAGCAGCGAAAATCGATGGCCATCAGCGCCCATGGGCGGCCTGGCGTTTAGAACGCGGAACAGCCCCTCCCAGAAGACCTCGCTCCGGTGGGGCGACTGCTGCCCTCCGAATCCCAGGCCCCCGGCATCCTCGTCGCCGGCGGCAGCTAGAGCGCCCGCGAGCTTAGCAGCAGCGGCGGCGGCGCGCGGCCCGAGTGCGCAGGCTCCGTTATATCCGCCTCGCGGTCCCAAGCCGACACTACTCTCGTCGGCTCTGTTGAGGAAGCCCAGGAGGCACCAGGACATGCCGCCCTTTCCCGTCTGAGGCTGCCCCCCGCTCTTGCGGGACTGCACTCCTAGAGGCCTTCAGAGGTACTTCCTCTCTCTCTCTCTCTCTCTCTCTCTCATATCATTTTTTGCTCCGATCCCTTACCTATTATAAGCAGCTACATCTTCGTACTTGCGAGCATGTGAAGCTTTTATCAATATTAATGCAAGCTCGTCTAGAGCGCTCTTTTGATGAAACTACCTTAAAGAGGTTATGCCGGTAACTCAATATATATATATATGTATAATTATGAATGTAGAGCTAGGTATTCGTTAAGAAAGTTAATTTTGATAATTATCTTTTCTTTCTTTTACTTATTAAAAATACGCTACCGATAAGAAAAATATTTCATTTTATTTTTTAATCTACTCGACTTTCTGCAATGAATACCCAAACATTAAATGACTTAAACTTATTAATCATTTATTAATACAGTACTCGTTACGTTCTATTTTGCTTTAGATGTTGCATGATAATTTAATAAATAAATAAAATATACAACTATACATAATCCAATAGAAAAATATTAAATGAATACTAAGGGAATAAAAGTAGAATCATCGGTAATTAAAGTAATAAATGATAGTCTTTTTGCAAAAGGTCTTAAAAAAAAAAAAAAAACAAAAAAGAATGTTCTACAACTATTCTATTATTAAAAATTCTGTTCAATATAGAATGTAGCAAAAGGATTAAAGTTGTTAATATTCTCGATAAAATAGATTTATAAAATTCTTTATTTTATTCTTGAATGAGATGAATGACAATGATAAATGACTAAAACAAAAATGTTTACATCTATTCATACAGTTAGTTATTATTCGTACAGATGTTATTATTCGCGCCATTTTTATTTAACGTGAAATGTACGCTCGTGAGTATATTATTAAAAATTAATCTAAAGCCGTTACTATCTCATTATTCTACTGAGTTTAAAAATCGTACGTAATCCCTATTTGCACACGTCTTACACATTTAAACATTAACTAAATTGTTCATAAAAATTCATCTCTATTGATTGAAAAATTCTTAAAATAAGTGGAATACTTTACAAAATTTTGTAATTACTTATGTTTCACATGGATTTTACTTAATGTACGATACTCATATATTAGATAGTTTACTACATAATGCTATTACCGTAATTTAATGTAATTTTTAAAATCTTTACTTACACAATTAATGCAGTTTTTACAATCGATCGAAAATCAGTTTTCTTTGAATACAATAATATTTTAAAGTATAATATAATATATTAAAAACTTTTGAAAGCTCGAAATATTCAGAATAATCGCACATATTCGTTTAAAATTAAAAAAAAATTATGCTATATGTACTCTGAAATTCATATTAAATTATTTATTTAATTAAATATAATTTCTATTCAAATTTAAAATTTTGCATAAAGATTTTGTATACATTTTGTATTTAAAATGGCGACTTAAATAAGTGAATAAAAAATGGCGTCGATAAAACCAGAATTGATTTATAACTTTTTAAAATAAGATACTACTTATTTTAAATTGAATATTTTTTAATATACAAATTATTAAAAAAAATTTATTTAAAATTTTTATTTAAAATAGTTATTTAATAAAAATAATTATTTTTTTACAATTACAAAAAATATCCAAAATAAGTATTAAAATAAAAAGAAAAAAAAATTTATATACGATTAAAAATGACATTCAAAATAATTATTAGATTACAAAATATATTTCATCATAATTTTTACTTAAAAAGATTCAATTTGAAAGGTTCTAGTAAAAAAACCTACTAATCCTATATAAATCTATATTAAGTGATGATTTTGTCAGCGCCATCTTTGATTAGCTATATACATACATGTATACAATATATTGAAACGCAATAATGTAGTGTGGATTTTTAGAAATAAAAAATGTTAAATTATACTTTCGAATTTAATAACATTATCTATATTTTTAATCAAGATTTTAAAAAATCTCCAAAAAATTCAAAACATTTTTCACTTTATATTTATCGACAAATTTCTATTCACGTTAGATACACTAAAGCCGCCATTTTGAAGTTCAAAAATTTTACTCGAGATTCTTAACGACGTCTTATAAAAAATTGTAGGTGTTGGCATTTTAAAAAATTCGTTTAATATTCTGCAGCGTACACTGAGGCTTCATAAGAAAAATTATTAAGAGTAGTACTTTTTTTTTTTTTTTTTTTTAATTAATCTTAATGATTCTAAAGAGAATAACTATTGGCTTATTCGCAACGATTCCATGTCATTATTAATTTTTGTGTAATGCAGGGATTATTATTCAAGATTCAAATAATTTTTTTTTAATTTACTTTTAGTATGGTTATTTTAATAAATTAATATTTAGAAAAATATTTTTATTAAAGTATGTACAGCTTTTTACAATTTATATGTATACGTGTACATATATATAGTTAATGTAAACTATTATAAATGAGAGACTAGTATACATATGTATAAATAGACTATTATTATTTCGTAATCATGCATCTGTTGTTAATATTTTTAGAATATGTTAAAGTAATTTATTTTACAAATTATAAGTTTATTGCTATTTTTAACTAATTTTTTTAAATTATTATAAAATATGAAAATTAATTAATTTTTATAATGAATTATTTGTTATTTGCAAATTTACAAGTGTCATTAGTATAAATCATTCGTTGCTTTTTATGCACTGAATAAAATTAAAACTAAACAATTTTAGTGCTACCGCAATTCTTAGGCAAAATAATGAAACAATAATAAAAATGTTATTCTCTCAAAGTTTTTAAAAAAAGCAACATCGATGCCCCATAGATAACTTTTATGTATAATTTGAAATAAAACGTAATTCTGTAATTGGTTTATAAGTCAGTGATTTGATGTCTAACATAACATTTTAACATTTAACATATAAAATAACATTTTTTAAATATAATAAGTTTTTTCATTGAAAATAAAAAATACAATCAAGTTTTTCATAAAATAATTTCCAAGCTAACATAAATATTGATTCGATTTTTATTTTATATTTTATTCTTACTTTTATTTTATTTATTGAAAAAAAAAAAAAATCAATTTATTTAATACAAAATTGCATTGAGATGAAAGAGAAATTTATCACAATTTAATTTATACATTATTTTGTAATCAACATTAATAGATAAATTAATAATAAGTGAATCTTTAAATAATATTTCAGATTTCGACAAATTCACAATTTTATTTTTAAACGTTTTCATTTAAAAAGTTGAACAAATTTTTGAATTATTTACCATATTCGTAAATTCGGTCTAGTATGCTTGGATAACTAAAACGGACGGAATTTTAAAATAAAATTTTAATAAACAAATTTCGACAATTTTTCCACTCCATTGAATAGTTTCATAACTGAACAAACAAAATATTTATTTTTTTAGAAATTAATTTCTTTTATGGAATATAGCTATGAAAGGATATATAAATAAACAGCATCGCAAATAATATTCGTAAAATATTTTTAAGAATAGCTTTTTTTTCTTGAGACACACAAGAGATAGGATAAATATTTCATCGAATAATGTTTCATGTGATAAATATGCGAATTATTCTTGGTACATGTCATTGTTAACAACTGGTTATTTTAAGGCTTAAATGTGTTTTATTTATTTATTTTTTTTTTTTCATTCCCTATACCGCAATTTAATACGGATCGCATTGAAAATCTTATTTTCCATTGTCTGCCATCAGCTCGTTATACTCGGTACTCGTTACTCGTTCGAGCTCGTAGCTCGTCTTTTAGGTCATTCTATATATATATATATATATGCATATATAATGGTTTACTCTCTTATATCACTTATCGTGACCACTTCTTTGGATGAGTATATATATATATATATGCATTGAAGTATATTTACACGACGATGCGAGGAAAAAAATAAGAAACATGTACGACGATGATCGTCTATTGCGCTCTTAAGATAGCCTAAGTGAAAGGGTTTTGTCAAGGATTATGAATACTATTTGACGCTTTTAAATTGCGTGCAATTTATCATACTCATACCAAATGTAACGAGTCATTAAAATTATTCTCAAGGATTTTATATTTGATTGTTTTTGTTTCGACATATTATTCTTTCGTATGATTCATTGTCATTCAACCTTTAAGAGATTAAGAGAATTAAACAAGAAAGTATTTTTGTATAGAACTAAACAAATTTAGTCTTGTCTTTGTGAATTTAATAGAAAAAAACTAACTTTATCGCAAACTATCAACAATATCTATTGTAAATGAAATACAATATATTTTAATTTAGTACCGATTGATTTATAAAATTAATATAGAACTCGTTATTATGTAGTTATGAATTAGCTACAGCAAAAAATGTTTACTTTAAATATTATATGCGATAATGCAAAATTGAAGATATCGTTTTCTACTGATACTCACAATTGATATATCATATTTACTTGAAAAAAGGCTAATAAATTAGAATGATTAGATACAAATACAAAATTTATAGATTATAATATTTTAATTTAAAAATTGAATTTGTAATTAAAAAGCAATAAATAAAATATTAAATGTGTCATATTTGAATACGTGTATTCTATTAAGGCAATAAGTATAAATAAATTTAAAACAACAAATCAAAATACTCTTTTAAATTAAGAGTTTAACGAACATTAAAAAAATTTTCAATTGTTTTTCAAAATCTTTTCAAATTCTATACAAGAATAATAAGAGTTTCATTAATTTCATTTTATGTTTAAGTGAAAAGTTTCATATAATAATAATAATAATAATAATAATAATAATAATAAATATTGTTTTTTTTTTCTATTAAAATTGTTTGTTAGGTTTCCGAACGTTGGGAAATCGGATCGTTTACCAAACCTCTCGGACTTTGGTCTGCGGCAATTGGAATACACACCAGTTGAGCTATCAGCGCCGAAGATGATCAACATCGCTGGGGTCGTGTCGATAATTTTGTTTTACCTGCTGATATTGGCCGTGGGAATATGGGCCGGTCGAAAGAAGGAGGCCGGCAACGACTCCGAGGAGGAGGTGATGCTAGCCGGGCGCTCGATCGGCCTCTTCGTCGGCATCTTCACCATGACTGCCACTTGGGTAGGCGGCGGCTACATCAACGGCACCGCCGAGGCCATCTACACGCGGGGCCTCGTCTGGTGCCAGGCGCCCTTCGGCTATTCCCTCAGCCTCGTTTTCGGTAAACGTATTACTTGCTTCCATGAGCTCCTCTCCCTCAACTCCCTCCTCGTCCCCTTTCTTCGCCTTTGGCCAAAGGAGTAATGCGGTTTGCGCGCTCTTTCCCTTCCTGTGGCCAGGGGCGATTATCGCGTTAACGACGAAAAATTAATTGGAGCTTGTTTGCTTTAACGCTTCGAAACACGTTAACGCGAGACTTTCATTTTTTCCTTTATCTTCAAATCTCCTTTTCTCTTTCTTCTTTGTCATTCTTTATATTTTTATCCATACACCAAGAAGTACATTTTTTACATTAAAAAAAAAAAAAAAAATTTTTTTAATCGAAATGTTATTCTTTAATTCATCGCAATATGATTTGACTTTATATAATTATTTAACGATTAGCCCAAAACTTTTACCGATTTTTATTTTTTTTTTAAAAAAAAACCAGGCGGAATATTCTTCGCGAATAAGATGCGACAGCAGGGATACATAACGATGCTCGATCCGCTACAAGACGTGTTTGGCGAGCGAATGGGCGGTCTCCTCTTTCTTCCAGCACTCTGCGGCGAAGTGTTCTGGGCGGCGGGTATACTCGCGGCCCTCGGCGCGACTCTAGCTGTCATCATTGACATGGACCAAAAGACATCGGTCATACTGAGTGCCTGTATTGCCGTCTTCTATACGCTATTTGGTGGCCTCTATTCTGTTGCTTACACCGACGTTATTCAACTTTTCTGTATATTCATCGGACTCGTAAGTTTATAGCCTTTTTAAATTATTATATTTTTACGGAATTCAATGATAATCAGATTGTTAAATTTTTTATAAACTTTTAATACCACATTTGCTATCATAATTATTTCTATCGTTTACAATTTTTATATTAAATATATTTAAATGTTTTAATGCATTTTTTTATTTATTTATTTATTTATTTTTTTTTAATAAATTTAAACAATAAGTTTGAGTTATGTTTAACAAATTAGTAAATAGTAAATGATGATACTAATAAATCCATAAAAGTTATGAGAAAAAAAAAATAATGCAAATATTTATCAAAGAAGTTGCACTTAAATAAAAAAAAAAAATTAAAGATTTATAATAGAATAAAAGTTTTTATAATATCCATAGAGAATATAAAAAATAGCTATGAAGAAATATTCAATTATGCTTCTACAGAAAGCAATCAAGAACGTAAACCTTAAAGATAATTTTGCCGTACGGATCTCGGGCATTATCTACTTACAGAGATAGGTTAGGTCCATATTTAGCATCATTCATTATTATCATATTTCTATGAAATCTCTCTTTTTTTCATGTTCATAAAAAAAAAAAAAAACGAAAAAAAAACAAACAAAAAATGTTAATACCCATGATTAGAGAAATGATTCTTAAATCGTTGTACATCTATTATATTTGTGTTATCTTCTTCTAAAATATATGATAATTAACGTGTAACTTAATTGCTAAGGTTTAACTTTTGATGGAATTTAGAATTGTGTACAGCTAGGATAATGAATATATTTAAATTTATTAAAAAATAATTTACAATGTTTTTTTTTCTTTTTTAATTCTGAAGTTATTGCATCAAACTTATTAATATTAATTATTACGATAAACTGGATAAATAATGAAATATTTATCGTTACATATCGTAAATGAAAATCATTATGAATAAAATTGCGTGAAATTTTAATTGATTTAAAATCGTAAACTACGAGTGTATTTATCGTTATAACAATTGAATTGACTTCCATCCCATTATTTTTTATGCAATATTAGATAACTATCATAAGTAAGATAAAACATGATATTTTATGTTTTATAAACACTTGAACGATGTTTAAAGAGAAATTTATTTTTTACAAACGTCAAACGATTTATATTTTTATATCTTACTAATCGTTAAGTGAAGTTAAGTACATATCATGTTCAAATATCATTAAATTTTCTCATTAAAATTTCGTTGTTTACAAAAGTTAATTTAAAAATATAAATTTTGTATCAATATAAAAGTATATATTATTGTTTTCTGCACTTAAATTTTATCTTTTCATTATATTTGTCAAAAAATGAGTTATCGTATCTGCTGCCAAAGAAAGTTAAACGAAAAGCTCATATGGCGCTCATTTTTATCGGAAAATACTTTCGTTCGCTTAGGCGATTAAATTTTATACACAAACTCATACACGTACTTCTATCACGGCAAACGTCACGAACGGCACATTAAATTTAACTCCTTCAACGTGTACAAATAAGTCCCGCATATACGTATGGGTAGTACGTATCGCTAAGGGAAAGAGTAAAAACGAGAGCGCGAGGCTCGCGGGCATAGGCTTCGGGATAAGTTATCGGTCCGGCGAGTCTCGGTCTCGTTTTCATGCCGCCGGTCCATTATATCCGCGCTAGCGCTAATTTATCGGGAAGTCTCTAGTCGTTTGAAGAGGCGCAGCATTGGACGCGCGGACTTTCGCTTTTGCTCCAAGCTTGCTCATACGTGGGATAGTATCTCTCGGATATTTGCCGCGTGATAAACTTGATTGGATCTCTTTCTTTTCACTTTTCTTTCGCACGGATAGAGCCGGCTCGCTCTCTCTCTCTCTCTCTCTCTCTCTTTCTATCGCTTCGGGGCTCTTTGGCTCTCTTTGCTTGCTTCTTTTATATATATGCTTTTCACCTTTTTTCAATGCGATTTATGTTGGCATTTAAGAGACGCGATGTGTCAAGTTCGCGTTTCTTACTGGAAAATGAAACTTTTATAGAATATACATGACGTCGCTATGATTAATTAATTTTTTTATTCAATTGCGATATAAAATTTTCGTTTGGAGAAATCGTTAAATTTGTGCCTTTAAAAATTCATCCATACCTATTTTATAATAACGGAAATATTTTATGCAGAATCATTATCATATATAAAAAATTATTTGTCTGTATAACTTTTACTTGATAAAATTCCTTATAGATGTACACGCTTTTTAAATATATTCGATTATTTATTTGTTTACAATTGTTCACATTTATATGCAATATTCAGAATTTTAGAATTTCTTTGATGAATTATTGTCATAAAATATGAGGAATAAATAATTATTCAAAGAGTATTTAGTTAAAGTAATTAAAAAATTCATAATTACTTAATTAAAATATATTATTGTTTATGAAAATGATATATGACAATAGTTTTATAATAATATGTGCAATCAATTAATTAATGAATTCTTAAAATATGAATATTTTTATAAATATTTGCAATTTTTTTTTCAATTATAGGTGACAAATCGACATTTTTCTTTGAACACTTATATTATGTTTTTCATATCTCATCGATCCGCGCAATCACACGTCATAAGCTACATAACTTGCGCTTAAATTGGCCGAAAATGTGTAATGATTGAAATATTATTAGAATCAAAGATACTTAATAGTAAAATTCGTGCAATGGTTAAATACGTCAATCCTTCGTGAAAACCCTCGCAAGTTGTAAAAGTTCATTTCCAATCTTTTAATGTATGTTGTGACGCTCTCGAAAATTCATTTGTTGCGTATATTCACGATGAATTGATTGTTCTGCTTATAGAACACTGATTAATTAAACAAAGCTCGATTCTTACATAGATGGCCTTCACCTAAAGTTTGCGCATTTTGGCTTACTTCATAACGTCATTTTCATCAATCTTTGCAAATATTGTATTAATATTAATAAAAAAAAAAACTTTTAAAGCAAACTTTATCAAATAATAATTTTTTTATATATTACTATAGAATATTTCGAATTTTACTATATACCTATAAATATTTTACATAGGTATATAAAATAATAATTTTAAAAGTAACAGTGTATTAAACGTATTTCTTTTAGTATTGTATGTTGAAATACTTTAAATCTAAAATATACAAACATAATAAACAATATACCTATAATAGTATACTTTTCTTTATAAATTTTAAAAAGTTTATATACATCTATAAGTTTAAAAGAAACGTAACTCAACTTTATTAACGAATGCGAACTGTATAAAAATAAAAAAAAAAAATAAATTTATTTTAAAATTCATATAATGTAAGGCAATAATCATTTATTGATAACCAAGAAAATTTGAGTTTTTATCGTTAAATTTAAAAGAGAAATTAAAGGTATAAAAAATTATAAAGTATAAATTATCGTTAACGAATCTTAGCTAATAATTTTATATACGCGTCTGCGTTTCAGTGGATGTGCATACCGTTTGCCTGGGCTCATCCAAAAGTAGAATCTCTAGGTTCGATGGACGTCGACTGGATCGGCTCGGTGAAACCGGAGGAATATTGGTCGTACCTCGATTACGGATTGCTTTTGATTTTCGGTGGAATTCCATGGCAGGTTTACTTTCAAAGAGTATTGTCCTCGAAATCAGCGGGAAGGGCACAGATTCTTAGTTACGTTGCTGCCGTTGGATGTATTCTTATGGCTATTCCACCTGTACTCATTGGTGCTATTGCTAAAGCTACTCGTAAGTCTACCACTTTTACAAAATACACTAAACCTTTTGTTTTAATTGTTTGTTCTTAATTGTTTTTTTTTTTTTTTTTTTTTTTTTTTTTTTTTATAAATGTAAAAAGTTTATGACTAATAATTCTTGTAAATGCGATAGAAAAGTTAAAATAATACAGATGTTTTATCGAAAAATAGAGAAAATTAGTAGACGCTGTATTAAAAAATGCTATACTTGATTTCACTTATATTAAAAATGCGTAACAAATGATAATTGTTATAAAATATTTTCTAAATTGATTTGTTACAAAGAATTATATATACACGTTTACTATCAATTTTTCACAAAAATCATTTATTGCTTATGGTAAATTTGATCATTAATTTTCTTTTTCAATGGTATATTAATAAAATTAACTCGTGATGATTTGTATTCGATTTTATTATGCTATAATTTAGCTCTTTCAATTAGATTGTAATAATATATATATATATATATGCAAATTAATTATTTTAAATATTTATGAAGAAAGTAATTATTATGTTTTCATTTTAATCGTGTTTTCTTCCGTTAACTATTATTTTTTATTTTTAACCTATCATAAATAAATAACGATAAATAATCATAAGATTTTAGAAATTCGTCCATATTTAATGTCAATTGTAAGTGTTTCATATATAAATGTTTATGTCGTAAGATAATTAAGTTTATGCAAAATCGTTTTCTACCATCACACGAATAAAAATAGTGTTTAATTAAAGCGCGTAAAAGTACAAGAAATTTTTTTGTCATTAAAAATTGTTTATAGTTATACGTTTACATGACTCGAATAAGCTATAAAATGTGCAAACTAAGAATTTGCAAATGTGTTGCAATTTTTTATTCTCGGATATGAATACTTAATAAAAAGCCTATGAGTTAGCTAAGCCATGAAATATGTTCATTAGCAATTTATTACTGATATAAGAAGATTAACATAAATTAATTTTATAATTATTTTTTTTATTTAAATATTTTAATGGTAATTTAGATTAAAATTATCTATTTTGAGAATTTTTATCATGACATAAATCATAATTTACGAATATCAGAGAATCAAACTTTATAAAGAATATATAAGTTATTTCGATGGAAATTTCACCGGCAATTATAAACATTTCAATATGTAAATTATATTTCATAAATATAAATTCATATATATATATATATATATATATATTATTTATACGAATCAATCGCTTAAATCAAATATAAATATATACAGACCATGAAATCAGTGCGCATGTTGGCTTATATATAGCTTAACATCAAGGATTCCGTTATCGGAGCATTGTATAAAATAGCGAGGAATTTATCGAAATCAAGGAATTACGTGTAAATTGTCGCAGCTCGCAAATAAGTCGCCGGCACGTTGCACTTTTGTGCGTGCGATGATGGTGTCGATTAGAAAGCGCGATGTTACGAGAGAAAGAAAGAAAGAAAAAAAAAAAAAGAGGAAGAATAAGGAAAGTCGACGGGACGGATTCTGTAATGTGGCGTTCCGAGACGGAACGCGACTTTACCGTCCTTGAAATGTATTAAAACCGACAGATGGTCATCACGACGCGACTCTCTCTCTCTCTCTTTCTCTCTCTCTCTCTCTCTCTCTCTCGAGCAGACTGTCGCAGACCAGCTTTATAAATGAGAATATCTCTATAATGCGTTTTCAGTAATGTCAATTGTCACAGCAATTGTCGATTAGTCGGCCCCGGAAGAGCATTTGAGTACTCGTATGTCTTTAATACTTTTTAAATTTTTATTTATTTCAATAGGATTAATCGTATAATCTTTATGATTTTTTAATTTTAGACGGAGAATTAAATTTATCTGCTGTTTTACGTAATCGTTGTTAGAAAATAAGAAATTCATTTTCTCGTTTTCTCGGCAAAATGGAAAGATTTGTAGAAATATTTATGTTAATACCGCTGAGCGTTTAAGTTTATATACTCTATTTGTGCAAAGTACTTCCGCATATTATGCAGTTTTAGTGGCGATAGTAAATTTACTTAATAATTTACACATTTTATTTATATTTTTTTTTATAAACGATTTGTTATGAAATCACTAAAAAGTTTTATTAATGTAATTATTAAAATATCTTGGCAATTAAAATATTATTCATTTATTGTATAGTAAATAAATAAAGTTTTTTTATCCAACGATAACAAGTTTATACTAATTCAACTCTCGGTATGTAGAATATTGATATGAAATATACCGATAGAAGAATTAGCTTGATTCAAGAAAAATAATTACTTGACTCGAAAATTTCTGCTTTTGTTTTTTTATTAACGTATATCTGTAAATATTAAAAACGAAGAGCTGAAAACTTTAAATCAAATAAATATTTTCATTTAAATTGATTTTCTTGATTCAAAATTATTATTTTTTAATCAAGTTACTTTTTCTATCGATTTATAGACACTGCCATAACTAATTATTTTTTCAAATACTCACTTATCTGCAAATTACTTAAACATAAAGTTAAAAGTTAAAAATTAATTTTCATGTTTAAATTATATTCACTTCTGTATTAAACTTATTTCATTTATAAATTAAAATAATATCAATTAGTATAATGCAATTAAAAAAATTTTCATCTCATAAAAATTATTAAATTTTTTTCACTTTTATTTGTCGTTACAAATGAAATCTTGATAAAATGATGAAAAACTGGAAAACCGCGTAATCTTACTTTATCTCGGAAAGGCTTACTTTGTCTGTGGGAGCCTTACACAATGTAGAGTAGTTTTAATGCCGAAGAACAATCAACAAATCTAAGCCGCAATAATTGTGTAATTAGACTTATGTCCGAGTCTTTTATTGGAGTTTACATAATTTAATCTGTACTGAATTTCTCCGTCGGCGCTTCTCCCGCGACGACATTATATCACACACCGGAATACAGCGATTACATATACAGCGAAACGTTACAAAGTTTCATTAAAATTCCATCTTTTGACTCGTCGCATACGTATACGTAGTCCGTACACGTATTCGCATGCAACGACATGTACAGGCATAAAGGGAGACGCGACGAAACGAGCGAGCGCACGGCTATCAAAACATCGGATTAGTCCTTTAGCCCAAACAAAGATACGCGAGGGCGCACGAAGAGATAACGATAATAAAAACTCCCCTATCTTGCGATGGAATAATGCATATATATACACATACGGCGCGCGAGTTTTGATAGACGATACATAATGCACCGAAAATTAGACACGCTCGGCTGCTGGTTAGCCGGTTATACCGAGTTGAATTATAAATGTATTTAGTCGTCTCGCGTTACTGAACACATACACACACACACACACACGAGCGCGCGCGCACGTTCACGCAGCATCGCTTTTTCTTCCCCTTCTTCTATACCGCCACATGCTCCGACTCGTGTACCTTATACGTACATAACACGTAACACGTAGCTCTCCCCTTTTATCGCGACGAACCCCTCGACTCGCTTGTAAATACCAGCACTACGTATACGCGTGTACACGTACGTGTGTATATGTATAGAGATACGGCGTTGGCGCGAGAGAAAAAAAACACGTGCGTGGCGAAAGAAATAAGAGATGAGAAAGAGAGGGAGAGTGGGAGAGAGAGAGAGAGAGAGAGTCAACCCTTTGTACAGGGCTCTCTATACGGTAAAATGTCAAGTAGTTTTCGATTCTACGCTGTATCAACGCCGTACATTCGATTCCTCCCCTTGTATATTTACGATACGGTATACGCTCGTATACGCTTTCGATGTTGTAGTATTCGCTCGGTAAAGGGCTCGAATTCGCCGTGTCCACGAAGAAAAATAACCGGGGCGAATGTATACGTACACAAAAGGTAGAGCGGAAGGGATGATACGCTACGGGGGAAACACGCAAAAGCAAATAAGATGGGATAGTCGCACGAGATTATTATACGTTCGCCGTGAATGTGTGTATAAAGGAGAGAGAGAGAGAGAGAGAGAGAGAGAGAGAGAGAGAAAAATTCGGGTAAGAGCAAAAGGTCGTTACAGTCGAGAAGCGAACGACGTAGAGAGCACAGATGGATGTGCCGATGTTATGGGTTGTATAACCGGGAGTAAATGTTCCTTTCATTCGCGGGAGGGGGGGGGGGCGAGTAAAAGTGTGCACGGTACAACGCGTTAAAAAGAAAGAATACCGCGAAATTTGAAGAAATCAATCCTAACGCGGATACGGAAGCGAATGCATTTTTCCATTTCCTTTTTTTTCTTCTTTTTTTTTTTTTTTTTCAAATTATAAAAGGTGAAATTATACGAACGAAGAAAAATGCGAACCGTAGAGCTTCACGGAATTAATTAACTAATGTAATCGCGAAGGGGTTAGTTACCAAGATTAAAAGGAACGAGATGCAGTAATGTAGTAGCAGTTAATTAAAGAAGTGCTGTATAGAGGTAGCTTCTCTTGTTAATAAGGAAGAGTGATACGACAATTTCCAAAAATGAAAAAATAAAAATTTCGTTTTTGTAGCTGCCTTTTCATTTTGTTTTTGTTTGTTTATTTATTTATTTATTTATTTTTTTTTTCTTTAATTTCAATCTAATGAGTTTAAAATAATAGTTTTCTCATTTTTTCAATGACATAAAATAACAAATTAAAAGAAAAACGAAGACTGTATAGAAATCTTCTTATAAGTCATATCGAAAATGGTATTTCATTCAAATTTTATCTTAATTGCTGCCGAGCACGAATTCGTTTTTCATTAGATAAAGATGAAAAAAGCTGAATAAAATTGATTAGGGCAATGGTTTATTACTATTACTATTTTTTTAAACAAGTTTTTTTTTTTTAATTTTTCTGTAAAAAAAATGTTTGAAAATTATATTATTTTTTAATAATAGTAAAATAATATTGGAAAAAAACAGTAATGTGTTTTTTTGAGTAATAATTATTTTTGAAATAAAAAGAGATCACATGTCAGTCAACATAAAATAAATTTCATTGCAAGAAGAAGAATTCAAAGTTTTAAGAAAGCAAAGTAGTAAAAAGCTTTTCGTTGTGATCTTAATTTTCACAAATAAAAACGACGTCATGAAAAATAAAGTTTTTAAGGATAAAATAACGATAAGGTAAAAGTTTTAATATGAGACGGAGAAAAAAAGGAAGAAATAAAGTCACGATACAAAAGTACAAAAGAAAATGCGGCGTGAATGAGGATGAAGAATAGATGAGAGAGAGAGAAAGAGAGAGAGAGAGAGAGAGAGAAAGAGGGGGGGGAAAGAAAAATACGTGCAAAAAGCATAGCGGGAGAAGGAAAGAGAGAGATAGAGAGAGAGAAGAAAAGGGAGATTTGTAGAGCAGTATAGAAGAGGAAAAGGGAAAGGCCGAGGGATTTCTCGGCGAAGAGCAGGAAGAGACAGAGTAGGTAGACATGCCTAATTTAATCCCCTTCGGTATGGTCGCGCGCGCACCCCAAGATAAAGTTGCCGCGCGCTTGCGGCTTGCTACGCTGAATTGCTAAGGCTGAAACCAGAAGAAAAACACAAGAAGAGGGAGGACGTTCGGCAATTATCGCGTTCACGTGAAAAAATATCGCCATAAAGACGAGGGGGTGGGGGGTGGGGTGGGGGAGGGGGAGTTTAATAATATTGATGCCCAAGCTATCGTACACAATTATCTTACAATGGATTTTGTAAACGATATATATCGCTCTATTTGTCGAATTGTTTACGGAAATAATTTTATTTTAATTTCGCGAAAAACCTTTAAGAATTCAAGGTACTAACTTTTTCGTCAGCTTTTATTTATAAAATTTAAAATCGAATCTTTTTTTAAAAATCATATAGTAAAAGAAATAACTGTTTCTCACTGCCCAATGTTAAATATAAATTAAATAACAGTTTCTTATCTAAGGAATTTTTTCGAATATGTTGTTATTGGATTCGTACTTATAATTTCTTGTTTTTATGTTTTACATTATGCTATTAACGCAAAAAAATTTTAATTGAATTATTATAAACATTTATAATTATTTAATTTTTTAATATAATCGAAAATGTTATACGATAAACTAAAAACTTAATAAATTTTAATTTATAAATGAATATCATCTTTATAATCAGCAGCGAAAATTACTTTTCTGTTACACGCAATGATTTATTAAAAATTGTTTATTTTTCATTAAAGTTACCTCAATCTTATAATACAACAATAATTATCTTTCGCACTTTACACGTGTACATCGATCATAAATTTAATTACATATAATTTGTTACAAAGACGCGCCTTGACGTTGCAAACTATATCTATTTTAATTTTAAATAATAACAAACAATTCAACATTATCCATAAAACAATCATAAAAAAGTTATGTTTTACTCATATTTGGAAAGTATAATAAAAAAATTTTTTAAATTAATTAAATAATAAATCTCCTTTTACTAAATTTTCCTCAGACTCAGTTTTCATTTTATTATATTTCATTTTTTAATCAGACACATTTAATCTTCGAAATAAATTTTACCTTAAGCAATTATTATTTTAAAATTAATAAATCGCTTACTTTACCAACGCGTAGTTTTAAAAAAGCGCGCGTTAACTTTATAAAACTCACTGTATGCGTAATTAATTTAATATGCAAGATATCAAATGATCAAGGAAATAGAAAACGCAGGGAAAATAATTAAATTAACATAATAAACAATGAAGTTGTAACGTAAACGTCATCCATAACTGTTAGATGTATTCTTTTGTGAAGTAAGTTTGTTCCTTTATAAAAATGGAAAGTCTTGTGAAGTTGATACATTTCCCACGAAGCTAAACCATTAAACAAACGCTGAAGCTTCGTTCTCAAAAAGATTGCGCGTTTTAATGATACGAAATCCGATTTCGTCAAAGCGAACGAAGAAAAAAAGAAAAAGAAAAAAAATTGTTTTCTATGTATTCGTATATTCTTAAGAAACTTTTAATCGAGCTAAAATAATTTCTCAGCGCAGCTGATCATACGTAAATTTAAACGAACGATTAATACACAAATGTTCGCGTATCCCTATCGTGTATTTCAGCATGGAACGAGACGGGATACAAGGGTCCTTATCCATTGACGGAGAAGGAAACCAGTATGATTCTGCCAATGGTGTTACAATACCTAACGCCTGACTTCGTGTCATTCTTCGGTCTCGGCGCTGTCTCGGCCGCGGTTATGTCATCGGCGGACAGCAGCATTTTATCGGCCAGTTCCATGTTTGCAAGAAACGTTTACAAACTTATTTTCCGTCAAAGGGTGAGTGTCTATTTTGTCTATTTTGTCTATTTTGTTGTTGTTGTTGTTGTTGTTAAAATTTTGTTGAGCTGTATACTTATCGTAAAAAAGAATCTTACTTTCGTTGCGTTGCAGTTGTGTTGCACAAAGCACAAGAGCTATTTAGAATTTTTTCGAACGTACTCGTATAAGTTTTAAGTATTTATTTAAAAATTTCGAGTACTCGCAAAAATATGCGGTCGTTATTTTCATGGTGTGAATTTTTTTTTTTTCAAAGAAAGCATTAAAAGACTAGTTTTCACAATTCGTAAAGCAAGTAATTGTCAAAGTTTTTTTAAAGTAGCGGTAAAGTGTGCGCTAAGTTTCTAACTACAGTATAGTTTGTGCTATATTTGCATTTAGTTGCGGAAGTGTTTACTGCGGGTGAACGTTCCAACTTCCACGCTTTTATTAACTCAACGCTCGCCACTGTTTTATAATAATAGTCATTATCATTTAAACGCGATTAATTAACCGCGAAAATTTTAAGTACTCTTTTAACAAATGCTATTTTACGCGTATACATGTGTAGAATGTAGCGAGAATCGTTCACTCTTGGAATTTTCTTTTATAAATATATAGAAAAGTAAAAATGATTTTTTACTTATCGAACCGTTTTATTTTATTTTATCGACATTATTATATTTTATCATTTTTTCGTTATACATATAAATATATGAGATAATTGTTTCGTTTGTTTGTTTGTTATTTTGTTAAACGTGGACAGGCATCGGAAATGGAAATAATATGGGTGATGCGAACGGGTATCGGCGTGGTCGGCGTCCTGAGCACGGTTATGGCACTGACCATTCCTTCGATCTACGGTCTCTGGTCCATGTGCTCGGACCTCGTCTACGTGATCCTGTTCCCTCAGCTCCTCATGGTCGTGCACTTCAAGCCGTACTGCAACACCTACGGCAGCCTCACGGCCTACATAATCGCTTTCGTGGTGCGAATAAGCGGCGGCGAGCCGATTATGGGCCTTCCGGCCCTCGTCCATTATCCGGGTTACGACGAGGAGCTCAACATCCAGACTTTCCCGTTCCGCACCATGGCTATGCTTTTATCGCTCGTCACCCTCATCGGGGTCTCGTACGGCACGCAGGTCGTCTTCCTTAGCGGTAGGCTCGCGCCTGGATACGACATCTTCCGATGCGTCGTTAACATACCCGAGGACGTCGAGAGAGTCGGACCCGATCCTGCTGAGGTTCGTATAACTCTCGATTTTATTGATTATTTAAAATAACTAGTTTGCTTTTTTTTTAAATTAAGCGACATATTGGGCAAAATAAAATGCACAATTATTCGTTAAAGTTAAAAAGTTTTTTTTTTTTTTTTATTATTAAATTAAACTCTTAATACTGACATTAATTAATATTTAATGTTAAGCATAATGTCTAAGTTGAACGAAAAAAGTTATTTTCGGTGTCGAATTGATTTCAAGTTAAAAAGTTTTCTACGCTTACAAATAAATAGAAAGTGGATAAGAATGTTTGTTTGCGCAGTGCGGGTACATTTAAAATATCGTTTTTATGTTAAGTAAGCGCATATAAAAATAAGAAATCATATCGCATAAAAATATGTCCGATATTTTAAATAAAATTTACTATATAGAATTAATTTAATAATTCAAATTTTTCAACGAGCGATAACTGCTTGAAGCATTTGAAAACCACTTAAACCACCAATTTAATTTATTTTTACAATTATAAATTTTGCATTTTTTTATTATAATTATTACGTAATGAAATTTAATACACACAACAATAATTATTTTATTAATCATTTTTATAAAATATTGTTTAAAAAATTTTTTTTTTGTTTTAAACCTTTTTACATACTTCAATGAAATTTTTATTTTTATTCGAAATTTATAGGACAATATTTTTTAAAGATATTATAATTTGTATTGTTACAGTTTGATACGGCATTATTTCGTGCTAGTCATGCGCAATATGCAAAGTTTTTAAATAGAAAATTGATCAATAGTTTACACAGAATTATTTATTTATTTATTTATTTATTTTTTTTTTCGCAACACAAAATTCAATATAAGTTTGAAATTGATTTCATTTGACTAACAAATTCATTTTATCATCTAAAACTAATTATTTTTACAGTTGAAATTTTTTTTGTTTATTGCATCGGTACGAAAATTGATAAATTAATTTTGTGTAATATAATTTGCAAGATTTTTTAAATATCTTTAATTTTATTAATTAACAAGTTAGTTTGAGAAATAAATATTCTATTTATGATTTTCATGCGTACTTTGTATTAAAACATACGTGACTAGAAATATCTAATGTTTTTATATAGTATAGATATAGTATTTGGTAAAATGAATTTTACCTCCGTTGTCGAAAAATTTGACATGTAGATATGTACAATGTACATCATTTGCAATTCGTTGAAAATGCATTTTTTAAAACTAGTTTAGTTTATAATATCAGTTCATTAGTTAAACTTAGACTTGTATATTGCTTGAGAGAGAGAGAGAGAGAGAGAGATAGATAATAAAATTTAACGAGAAAATGATGGTCCGGTTGTGGGAATGGTGACAAATTGCAGGGCGAGCAAATGGCAGTTCTCGCAGCCGGGGCCGGCAGGCTTTACGGCAGCAAGGACGAATCCAACGGACGAGTGAATCCAGCACTCGAGCCGGACTACGACATGGAGCCGGGTTATCCAGCGGTTGACCAAGCGACGGTCGGGGGCGGCGGCGGCGGCGGCGGTGGCGGCGGTGGCTCGGTCCCTCAGACCGGTCCCCACGCAAACGCCGCGGCAATCGGCTCGCGACAGGTTCAAAACAGTACCGCCTTCTAATCGGGGACTCCGTGATCGGATGCTGTGACCAACAATAAACTCGGCGACGCGGCGGCTCATCACCGATAATTTTGTAATGTAACTACTCACTACTTACCATGATGATCCTTATATTTTTTACAATCGGCCTTACCATTTGTTTCTTCGTTCTTGCGAGATCTCCTTCGTTACCTACTTTCAGGATTAGCCAGTGTCGGTAGTAACGATTAGTTGACCGAATATTGGTTTTTTTTTTTTTTTTTTTTTTTTAATTTCTTTATTCGTACTTTGCAATCGGATCGATTGCACATCTAGTCACAATTTTTCACTCTTCGATTCATTAAGTCGAACCTTGTATCGATACTTTTAATAAAAATAAAATTAAAAATTCGTTACTCGCTGCATTATCTTATCCGAAAGAGGTCTCGAAGTGCTGCGAACGAAACTTTTAAACTTTACCAAAGTAACAATAAAAAATGACTTTAGTAAAATTAAGATTCGTTCTTATCTTCTATGAAAAAAAAAAAAAAAAAAAAAAAGGAAATTAAATTGTTTTATTTGTTGAACTCTGTAGCTTAATTGAATTCATTATTTTTCAATGCTTAGTTTTTAAAATATTTTTTGGATTTTGTAAAATTTTAAAATTTAATGCTTATATCTCATCGTCTTGTCATTCCGCAGCGTCAACGTAAAATTTTTAACCTTTTTCTTCTCTTTAATTTTTAATATTTTTTACAAAAATAATATTAGTTGACTAAAATAATAAATAAATTATATTTTACGTAAACGTAGATTAGATAAAGTACAATATGCAATGGAATAATGCAATGCGCGGGACATAATTGGAGATTTGACAAGGGATTTTAAAATTTTACAAAATGCGTGTTTCTTAAAAGCCGCGTCGCCTTTTAGGCCTAGTAAATTATATTGTTTTTTCTTTGAGATGTATATTATATATGAATGCATTGATAGTCTACCAACTGCTTTAATGAGGTTTTTCGTTATTATTAAACATTAATATAAATATATAAATATATGCATATATACATATGTAGGTGTGTGTGTGTGTGTATGTGTATACGCATATATCGGCCGATCCGCCAAACGCGTTATTCGAGATTGTTATTTTATACAAATGAGTTAATTTTATGAGATGCTGATTATACATCTATATCCGATAAACAAATACGATATATTGAAATGTTAAAAAATTGATGAGATAATATTTTATTTACAAAAACCAAAAAAAAGAAAAACATAAAAAATGTTGAAACCGAATATCGTGCGGTCGAGTGTAAAGTTCGACCGTAAGGACAAAACTTATCGAAAATAGAAAAAGCAAACCAAAAAAAAAAGGATGAATATTCACGCGGTTTTTGTTGAATTTAAGCGACAATAGAGGTTAATAATTTAGATGAAGTTAATAGCCGAATGCTTTTATTGTGTAACTCTCGCGTATACGCTGGTCGTTTCCCTCGCTTGAAAAGTTCCTTTGACTATACATAATAACACGAGAGTATAAATGTAAAAGTCCATTTAATAGAGCTGCAAGTATAAATGCGCGATGTGGGCTAATTCGCAAAAAACGCGTGATTATGATTATATATGCACATTATCGATACCGATAAAATTGACGTGAAAAAATATATTATTAATTTTTCGCTGTTATAAATTAAGTCAGTTACTTATATTTTCTTTTACGTTAATTTCGAAATAAAACATTAGCCAATATTTTTTTAAACATTCCAAGAGCTTTGTTATATTTAAATAAAAAATAGAAATAATTTTAAACTGTTAGTTTTAAAAAGTTATTACTTTGTGATAAGTAAAAGTCTAGATTATTTGACGCTGATAGCTCATTTATATCAAATCTAACTAAGTCATTGCAATATTCAATTATAATGGATAACATTTGTAGTGAGTACTTCAAGGATATTTACGGAGAGAATTGAATCAATTTGAAGTATAATATAAATATAAACCGATAAAAGTCAATACAAAAGCCCACGCGGTAGATAGTCGTCTACGGTAAGATAAATAATTCTATATATATACATACATATCTATAAGTTCATGAACAAAAAAAAAAAGGTCGTGTAATTATTCTTGCACCTTGATTTGCCTGAATAAATTTTGTCTATTGAGAAATGTATATTTTTCATGCTCGGTATCTACACACGTTTAAAGTACGATTTTTAATAAGGCACGATATAAGATTAAATTATAATTATAAATATAAAAAAAAAAAAAAAAAAAAAAAAAAAGAAAAAAAAAATTGATTTTAAAAGTTCTTTATACAACGATCGGCTGTGAGACTGCATGTACACATGTATATGTAATATAACGTTAGTTTCCTTCGTAAAAATAATAAATTTCACGATAGTTTATTAATATTACGTACATGCGCGGATATCGTTTTAATATGCGATGAAGCTTAAACCGTGAATATTAATTATCTCGTTAACATTGATCTAAATTTAAAACTAAAGGATAAAAGAAAGTTTTTTCAGTTGAACGAAGTGTACGTGTGTAGGTAACCGCGGCATTTCACAAAGATAAAATATTTTTCTAAAGGAATACAAAATGGCGGATCAGCCTTCGACGGAGCTTGTTGAGTTTTATTATATAGTGTATAGCAGAGATTTTGTGGAAATAATAAAAAAAAAAAAAAAGAAACAAAAACAAAAAAAAAAATAATAAAAAAAATAAATAAAAAAAGGTAAATAAATAAAAAAAAAAAAAAAAAAAAAAAAAAATAATAATAATAAAGAAAATAATCTAGTGTGCGCTGGCAGTACGTACAAAAACTCACCGTATAATACATGTAGATATTTTAAAGGTCGAATTAAAGAAATGAGAGGCTAAAAAGAGAGAAATATACACTTATACATACTGTTATTAAAATGCGCAAGATTTTTCGAAGCCATATTTAAGCATTATTAGCGTTTTAAGTGGAAATTATGCAAATCTAAGCGATGGATTTTCAACGACTTAATAACAATTTATACTTACATTAGAAGATTCCGTTGACGTGAAAGTTTTCTAATTCTTTATCATTTTTTAACTTTATAGTCGTATTTTTTATTGACTTTATGTAAATATATGATAACAATGAAACAGGGTTTATTTGAAAAATCTTGCGCTCAAGTATAATACGAACTACAAATGAAACTGCGAAATAATAAATAAAAAAAACAAAAAAAAAAATAAATAAATAAATAAATAAATAAATAAATAAAAAAGAAAATAAACAAAGGGAAAAAAACGAATACATATCACTGAAGAAATTCAGATAATTATAGGTTTATTAAATGGAAAATGAAAACAATATTTACAAAAGTATACATACACAATAGGAATGCTTATAAACAAAAAAAGTAAAAGACGTTAAACTTAGAGTGAGAAAGAGAGAAAGAAAGAAAGAAATAAAGAGAGAAAGAGAGAGAGAGAGACAAAGGAAATGTGTATTTATTACGTGAAGAAAGAGACGCCATTGAATAAAGCACACATACAAATGTAAAATTATAATGTGCAATACACTAATTATAAGGGAAGAGTGTTTTAAAAAAAAAGCTGCGTTCGTGCTATAGTTAATTTATAGTTATTTAGATTATTATTCCTTAATTACTGCGTAACCCCATTATCATTATGCTTTGTTGATCACTTTACATCATCGTTCATGAATAATAGCGTCGATCGTTATTAACTACTAACTGTTGAATATTGAAATAATGAAAAAATAAATGAATAAATAAATAAAAAAAAAATTAAAAAAATATAAAAAAAATAAAAAAAAAAATAAAAAAAAAATAAAAAAAACTAATGCATATAAAGTAATGAGTCGTCGAATCATCGAACATCTCGATAATTACCTATTTATAGCCGTTAATGGAAATAATGTTGCCACTGTACAGATATTTAAAAGAAACCAATGAATTAATGTGTATATATAAAAATTCGTATATCACTCGTCGTCCAACATAATAAACAGCCAGAGATTTGCAGTTTTATTTTGTTTAAAAAGGTGTGTTTTTCAAAAATAATAAATTAATAGAAAAAAAAGAAAAATTATACCGAAGAATAATTTCTAAATTTCACTTTTTTGTCGTAAGCCATTCTTTTCCAACGATTTCTTCAAATTTATAATATAATTTGAAACGCACTTCGTAATAAATAATAAATTTTAAATCGATCGATTAATCAACATTGTGTCTTCTACTCTCAAAATTAAAAAAAAAAAAAAAAGAAAAAAAAAAGGAAAAAAAAGAAAAAAAAACTGATTCTATTCTGAAAAATTTTTACTAAGAAAGTTTACATCAAAATATTGTCAAGATTCGTGTGAAAAATCTGTCTTTTCAAATTCTCGTCATTGTGAAATTGATATCCATTTACATAATTATATGAATTAAAAACCGTGTTAACCAATTGAATAATAAAAGGAAAAAAAAAAAAAACAAAATAAACGAGCACGAAAATTTTCCAAGTTATTTTAAAAACGCGTTATTTTAAACGCCCCATTACTCGTGGAATACGTTTGAATGAAAAAAAAAAAAAAAAAAAAAAAAATATATATATAAAAGGAAAAAAAAAAAGTAACAAAAGTTAACGAATTCGTGCTCATGTTTTTTAACCTATGTATAACATATCGCGCTTTACGCGTCATTTTAGCGTGTAATTCCTAAATAATCAACGCAGAAAAACTACACATATCATGAAGGGTGTGAATCGTTGTTATTAGAATATAAGCTTTGACAAAACAATACATATCATACGAAATGCAATTTGACGATGATAATGCATATCAGAGATTAAAAAATGCAAAGAAAGCAAATAAATGAAAGTATATTATTCAATTAATTTATTATTCCATCGATTGGCTAACTTGATTATTCTTATATTATTTGATATTAAACTTTTAATTAAAATATTATCCATATCTAATGCATTTGGAATGCCATACGAGTAGAAACAAAGTGAAAAAATTGTAACTTAGCAATGATTTCTCTTGAAAAAAATCTTCACTCGAAAATTAAATTCGCAATTTAGTCAGTCGATTGAATAATTTATTAACAATAATTAGAAATGTCCTTATAAAAGCGAATAACACGTATTTAATGAAGTATAAAGAAATGTTATTGTATTAACGAAATGTATCATACTATAATATAAATACATTATATAAATATATATACAAAAATATAAATATATACATACGACATTATAACTGTATAATTGCGCAAATGAAATCGAAATATGTTGATTGTCAATGTTAAAAATAAACAGTGTACAAAAAGGAAACGTCGCACGTCTCTCTTACCTCTCCATTCCTCAAAATTATCATCATCCTCGTCGTCGATTAATTTTGCGCATACATTAATGAGCCCATTTTTTTTTTTTTCTTTTTCTTTTTTTTTTTTTTTTTTTTAATATCCGCATACGTCTTAAATATACCATAGAAGAAAATCAAATATAGACGGTCACATGCTATTTTTATGGTTATGCAACTGTAGGTTAAACTGCAGCAGTCGGTTTACGTATACGGAGGAAGTAAGAATAGAAAGAATCTTTTTATTTATTCATGAGTTCTTGGTAGCTGAGTCAAGTGAATCAATAAATCGAGTAACGAGCGAACAACTCCCGTTCTTTTTTTACAAGTGTCTAAAATGATAACTTTAGTAATTAGAAGGCACTTATAGCTTTTATTTATTTATTTTTTCTTTTCTTTTTTTCTTTTTGACATTTCGATATCGTTGACTTGTTTCAATTTTTTTTTTTTTTTTTTTTTTTTTTTTTTTTATCATTATTTAAAGAACAATACGATAGATCGTTAAATAAAAGTATTTTATATTCGCATAATCAAGTAACTTCTTTAACATTTTTATAAAATTGCTTTTGATTTCAAGTGTCTACTACGTTTGCAACGATTTTTTTTTTGTTTTTTATTTTAAATTTTTAATTATTTCACAATTCAATACAATAGAGAAATAACATTAAAAATGAAGTCCTTCAAAAACAAAAGAAGCGACGAAACAAAGGAAAAGCACAGAAGAAGCTCATCAGTTGCTAAAATAAAAATGAAGACATGTTGTACATACGTATTTGATGCAATTGTAAGTTAAAAAATTGTATAAAAAAAAAAAAAAAAAAAAAGAAAAAAAAATCTTTTCTTTAACAATAATTTTTTTCCAATATAACACCTTTTTTTAGGTAATGGGATAATAATAATGAATTTCAAATGTACACGTAAATTATTCATACTTTATATACCGTGTATAAATGTATGAATTACGCGTGTGTGTATGCTCAGGAGTTAATATCTACGTTGGATTGCTTATGCAAACTATAATTGAATAATTGCTACCTCTGCAATTATTTTAAATGACGATACTTTTAATGTTTACTCTTCACACATCGATACTTTCGAGTTGGATTTCTATTTAATTATTAGTTTAATTTATTTAATAAACTGTTTAATTACGTTCAAAATTTTCTGTTAAAAAAAAAAAAAAAAAAAAAAAAAAAAATATGTTTGTTCGTTAAATATTTTAGAAAAATAAGAAAAAAAAACTCGAGTACTATATTTTATAATCTTTGTTTGAATATTGACTTGGTTTATTTCTATAAATAACGTGGATAGAATAAAGGTAAGTAAATAATAACGAAATCATTTATAAAAAGGAACGTATTTATTTTTTTGCTTTTTTCGTTTCTTATAGCATTATTATATTTATATTCGGTATAAAAATCGCTCTTATATAATAAATAAATTACATGGTATTATAAATTGATATAAAAAAAATTCAAAATCCTTGACGACTCGAAAATTTGTACAAAGCATAGCACTTTTGATGATGCGTGCTAAAAAGTTATATTAAAATTATCGATTGATTATTTATATTACAAATTAATCTTCAACTACGGTTATACTGTACATTACGAATTTTGGAATCTAACAAATTCCTATTAAAATACACACATAAAGTTATATTAATAAATTTTTTACATTATATAAAACAAAAAAAAAAAAAAACAAAAAAAAAAAAAAACGAATATACGCGCGATAACCGTTGGATCAAAGTGTGCTTGTAATAATAAATAATCAATGACGAGTTTTAAAGGCAAGTTATTTTTTATCTTCTAATCGAACCTCTCGTATTAGCGGACTTTGAACTTTGCTTATGTCTTAAATTAATATTGGTAACCTCCGTTGCTGGCATAGCTCTGACCGCCTCCGCTGCTAGGAGCACCGTAGCTTGATGATGGTCGGCTCAATGCGTTTGAGCTTTAATGTAAAGGTATTTAAATTTATCAATTTGTTATGTCAAACGCTCTATAATTCTTTATCATTATTGTTATGTTGTAAAAAATATAACAAACAAAAAAAAAAAATTAAGTTTCCAAAGTTAAACAATTATTCTATAATTTTAAAGTAAATGCCGATTCGAAGAAAATCAGAAAAATTTTATAGTAGCGAATAAATTAAGATAAAATAAAAGGGCGACTCACCTGCCACCGAAGCTAGGAGCACCGTAGCTGGAAGAAGGCGCACCGCCTCCAAAGCCACCACCGAAGCCGCTACCTCCCGAAGGAGCACCATAGGTGGAAGATGGACGATTCGAAGAAGAAGAAGCTCCTCCGAAGCCACCGCTGAAGCCGCCTCCGAAGCCACCTCCGGTGGACGGAGCACCGTAGGTCGAAGAGGGACGTCCTCCGAAACCGTTACCGCCCGAGGGAGCACCGTAGTTCGAGGATGGACGATTGGGAGCACCGTAGGTAGACGAGGGCCGACCACCTCCGAAGCCACCGCCGAAACCTCCGCTACCTCCGAATCCTGGAAATTTATAGCCGTTGTTTATTTCGAGCGTTGCCGCTTGTTGAGAATCGAGTAAAAAATATTAAAAACTAAGCGATTAATAACCTCCGGATGGAGCTCCATAAGTGGAGGATGGACGGCCGGGAGTGCCGTAGGTCGAAGATGGACGGCTGGGAGTTCCGTAAGTAGACGAAGGAGCACCACTTCCAAAGCTTCCGCCAAAACCACCTGAAACAGACGTCATTTAATAATTAACCTTTCATCTTTATATTTTCCATTGGACGATAATAAACATTTTCATAAAATCAACGATTTTAAAAAAGACTTACCGCTGCTACCAGCGAAAGATCCACCAGCGGAAGGAGCACCGTAGCTCGACGACGGAGTTCCGTAGGTGGAGGAAGGTGCGCCACCTCCAAAGCTGCCACCGAAGGATCCACCGGCCGATGGAGCTCCGTAGGAGGAGGAAGGCGCGCCACCGCCGAACGATCCACCAAAGGATCCACCGGCAGACGGGGCTCCGTAGGTCGAGGAAGGCGAGCCGCCTCCGAAGCCACCACCGAAGCCGCTACCTCCCGAAGGAGTGCCGTAGCTCGACGAGGGCCTACCCTGAGACGGGGTTCCGTAGGTGGACGAAGGGGCACCGCCACCGAAACTACCACCGAAACCACCACCGCTACCGCCGCCCAAGTTTGGTGTACCGTAGCTCGTCGATGGTGGAAGGTAGCTTCCGGAAACTGGTGCTGTAAAACCAAATGTAAAAAATCGACGATTAAATACAAAAATATATTTATATGTATTTAGCTGTTTCTTTTTTTTTTTTTTTTTTTTTTCTCAAGCAAATAAATTATTATTATTAAAGATTAATAATATTACAATTTCAGAAATTGATAAAAATTATATTTCAAGTTGGATTAATTAATAACGTTATTATGCCGATTAATATATTTTTTGATAATTTTAATTGAAAAATTTATTAAAAAGTAGAACATCATTTAACATTACGAGAGTAAAACTTATCTATTACTATTTAAATGAAAGTTTAGTTAAAAGTATAAAAAATTTTTAGTTTTGGAAAGCTGTACGCATTCAGTGCATCGAATCCAAAAGATAATAGACTATTGGTGAAAGGAAAAAATAATGTAGGTTACGTACTCTCTTAAACTTTTAAATTAAAATAAATAGTTTTTTGATACTTTTTTACAAATATAATATTCTACTAATTATAAAATACATTGTTGAAAAACTAATTTTATAAAATATTGGCAAAATAAATAATTACATATTTTTTAAATGCGTCACCAAGTAATATAAATATTGAGTAACTCGATTTTTTGTTATTTCTATTTAAAACTTACTTAAATTATACAAAACACCTTTTTTAATGGATATAAAAACAAACAATTATTTGGTTACAATAAATTAAAATGGTAATTTAATGATACTAACAAATTGATTAGTTTCGCCATTGACGTGAGTTGACTTTAATTAAGAAGAAGAAGAAAAAAAAAAAAAAAAAAAAAAAGAAGTTGAAACTCAAAATAATGAAACTGAAAACTTAAACTTTCTACTCTCGATGCTCTTCCTGTCATTAATGATCAGTTTTTATCATCAAGACGTTTGCAACGACTTAAGATTAATGATACTGTGGGTATACAAAAACCGGAAGCGCAATAGCTTTTTCCCATAATTTTACAATATTACTTTACATTTACAGCTAATTGCTTTTTTATTTTAAGCATTTAATAAATGCTTGAAAATAAAATATTAATTTAAGATATCGTAAATTGATCTTTTAAAAATTTTTGACGTGAAAAAATAATTAAAAAAATTAATTAAAATTTATTGAAATAAAAAATATTACAGAAACGCTATACATATTTTACATATTAATGCGTCAATATTTTGCCTATACTTGTATAAATTTGAACAATAAATTTTCCAAGAAGAAAGAAATGAGCAGCGGCTAATAATAAAAAAAAAAAAAAAAAAAAAAAAAAAAAAAAAAAAAAAAACATTAAAACACGACGAAAAATTATGAAGCAAAATTTCAAAGCATCGTTTTTTTTCCCCTTTGAAAAAGATTGAGAAACCGGCAATGTAAACATTCGAGGCTTTTGTCGAGCGTTCCGCGGTGAAATATTCGAATCCCATATTTCCTATAATTGAGCCCGCAGTCGCGACGCTAATTACGCGCTTGTTGGGAGTGAATCTCTCACACTTTCACCTATGCGACTGACGTTCGAGCGCGATATGGCAAAATACTCGTATGTATATACATGTATTTATGCGTATATTTATACACCGTTGGGCGCGATTAAAATAAAAGCCCGTAATTTTAATTGAACGCGTGACAAACGATCGATGTTGAATTTCCTCTTCGATTATCGAGATCAACCCTTTATCTTATCATTTTTTTCTTTTTTAATTATACGCTTTTAAAGTATTTGGGTAACATATATTGATATTGAATAATTGTAACTGTAGTTTTTTTATTGAATGATTAATAATATCATGTTAGGACTAGTAGAGTGCAATATTTTAATGCTGATTTAATGAATAAATTTAAAAATAACGAATAATTTTTCGTTAAATAAAACATAGTTTCACGGTAAATAAATAATTAAAGTTCTAATCTCAAGGGATAAAATAATTAACATGATAAATTCGTGATTTATAATAAAATTTAATATTTAATTATATATATATATATATATATGTAAATTAATAATAAATATTAGAAATAAATACATGTTTAATAAATTACATTATATTTCGATAAATACAAATTGAATTTCTTTATTTCAGCAAAAATTTATAAACTTATCAAAATGTTCGTCAAATATGATCACGAGCGTATTTTTTAAAAAGTATAAAAACGAGGGAATTTGACAAGTTTAACCGGTGACACGGCTATTTACTTCTTTTTCATTCAAAACTATTTTTTTTTTTTTTTTTTTTACTTTAAAATTTCTTCGAGCTCAAGATAAGACCATCGTTTTGTTAAAAGCAACGCCGTCCGTTAAAAATCGTTCGTTAAATGTGTTAATGTACAAATGATAAAAAAGCTTCGTAATAATAATAATCACCCTCGGCACGCGAAGCCGGTAGAGCAGTGATAAGCATCACCGCCATCGGCAACCAAGTTTTGACGTTGTTCCTCATCGTTGAAGCGCGAACGTAATCACACTTTTATTTTAAATGTACGAATTAAAGAGATTCGTAACGACGAACGCGCACACCCGCGACGAATGTATAAGCGACGAGAAGTCACGAAATATTCTTTCTTTTTTTATGTGTAATTTTCTTGTACACGAGGCTCGTCGCTTAACTGCGATTTCGTTTCTAACACGCTTAAACCACGGCGAATCTCGCTTTTATATATCCCAAGTCGCGGCGGTCGCGCTCCTCTTTCGGAGAAAGTCCACGGGAGTCCCGCCGCGGTAAGCGTCGTGCAGGGAACCCGAGCGAGTGGGGAACCGTCGCCACCGCCGCCGCCGCCGCCGCCGCCGCCGCCGCTGTTACCGCTCTCGTACCGAGAGATAGCCCCCGTGGAGAGGAGCTAGAGAAAGATGCGTCTCTTTCACGAGTCCTCGCGCGTACCGCGCGGACGCACCGGACACTCGCTCATGTGCTCATCTTTGACGATTTTTCGGATTTTCGATCGAGCGCAATCTCTGCTCTTACCTTTATTCATCTTCGTGAGAAACGTTTTCCACGTATACTCTTTCCGTAATTAGGCACCTTTCCGGTATTATCCATTACATTAGTTGCTCGTATCGTACATTCGTCTCGGTGGATTTTCATATTTGCGCGCGTCTTTGTAAAATTGTTGAAACTCGATTTTATACTTTAATTTTTATTATACGAAATTACGAAATTAGTTCGATTGATAGGACGTTGTAAATCGCTCGTGAAATTTTTTAAACATTTATTAGAAATCATTTAAAACTTTAAATTTAATTTTCTAGAGATTGTTAATTATAAAACGTAATTAATTGCGCCTGAGTATTCTTAAAAAAATTAAAAATTAATGAAATTGAAAAAAAAAAAAAAAATTGTTAAGATTAAAAATATTAGTAAAAATTATCGTATCTTTCAAAAAAAATGTGTGAATAAGATACGGTGTCTTGAACTTTTTTGTGAATAATTTCGAACAATTATCTTAAATATTAATATGGCCTATCGAAAACAATCTAATGTCAACCATTAAATGATAAATTTTCGATCTATTGAGCATACGTAATTATAGGTACGTCGTTCTTTTAAAGGTCGACATACATGTGTCAATATTGTTTGCAAATTTCGTCATGTTATAATAAATCATTGCTAATGATTAAAGATTTACAATGTTTTATTTAATTACAAATAAGTTTTTATTCAATAACAAAACAAAAATCAAACATAATATATCAATCGTTGCAATAGTAACTTTGTTAGTGATTTAGAACAGGTGTAATATAAAAATATTTGTAAATACAATAATTATTATTTATTATCAGTGTTTTTAGCTATTACAATAATTTAAACAATATATATAATAATGATGCAATGATATTACTCGAATAACTAAAATGAAATATTGGTAGTAAAAAGTTTTCAACTAATTGTTAGATTTGTCAGTCTAACCAAACACGTCCTGTATCTACTTTCTCATTCATTATTTTTACGATACAAGCTAAACATTCTTTTAATTTTTTTATTTTTTTTATTTTTTTTTTTATTTTACTTATGAATCTGATATAGTTCTAATATAATCCTAAATTTGATATTTAAATAAATAATTTATATTGAATGTATGTACTGCAGTATGCTAACAATCTATATTGATTAAAAATTATATTGTTTATTAAATTAATTCTTTATCAAGTAATTTTTGAACAATTTATTTAAGTTTTTAGATATTATTATTTTCTGAATAATTCGAATTTATTCGATAAAAAAAAATATACATATATTTGATAAAAAGAAATCTCAACTTTTTTTTTTGTTAAATTAACATTGATTTTTTTTTTTTTTTTTGTGAAAAAAATATTTAACGTTAATTGCCATTTTTATTAAAAAATAAAGTTTCGAAATGTAATCTAATATTGCGCGCTGAGTATGAATAGGTAAAGGGACACTTTAGATAATTGCAACGGGGAAAAAAGAGGTGCAACATTAAATAGACTGCGACGTAAAAAATCAAGCGATAGACAGATGAAATATTATATACCTCGCGCACAACGTTAAAGCTAAGGTGCACGTGCGTAGGTGTTAAACGTGCTCGATAGAAGTTTCGCAAATTTGTTGTTGTTAATTACCGATGAATTTTTTTTTTTTTTTTTTTTATGGTCGAATGACTATGATTAACAGCTGCGGGATGCGATGCAATACTAATAACTTTATATGAGAAAAAAAATTTCTTAATATCAAAAAAATTGTTTTAATTAAAAGTTGTGTCATCAAAAACATGAGTTTTGCTAAACGACTCGGTCTGAGATCTATTATTATAATATCGTTACTTCCTTATAGAAACAATTTCTTCATAGATAAATTTTTAATTAATGAGAAATATGACTGCAAAGTGAGTAATGCATTGAAAAAAAAAAAAATAAATAAATAAATAAAATGAAAAAAACAAAAATTTCTGTTTATTGTCAAACAAATAAAACAATTTTTTTCGTTAATAAACTAATTTTTGCCACTTTTCAAATAAAGAAGAATAGTTTTTAAAAAATCTCATCAGTTTCATTGATATATCTCTAAAAAATGTTGTCATATATTTTAAGGTATCTCGAAAATTATAGCGTTTAAATAATATTTGTTTTTATTTAAAATACAATTAAATATTGGCAAACTGGTTGAATTGGAAAAAAAAAACAAATACGAAAAACAGAGAATAAAGAAAAGTTACATCTTTTATACTACTTATTTGATTATAAAATTAAGTTTTTTATTCAATTCCGAAATGTATAAATGTTTTCTTTTAACGTTTTTTATTTGTCTAAAACCGTTTGATTTTAAAAAGTAATTATAATTGTAATAAATATAATATACAAATAAAAAGAAATTGTGCTTTTTAGATTATAATAAATATTGATGAAAAATTATGTAATTAATTTTTATTTCATCGAAAACAAAAAAAAAAAAAAAAACAAAAAAGTCACATACGGTTCAATAACGCCGATGGATTATTTTAATAAGCATGATTTAAAATTTTAAATTCATTATAACATGTCAATTCAATTTTAGTAGCATACACATCGAATAATAAAAATAATAATGCATCCTGCAGCAGACAATAAACTCAAAAGTCGTTATTATGTCACACCGTGTGTATTTTCTCACGAAATCGTTCGCGCGCGCTCGCAAACTCGTCGATCGTAAACTCAGGCTGCCGTATTTTCGAATGCACGGTCAAGCGACAAGTGCATGAAATACGATGTTATTTCCAGGTAACCTCTGCGCAACGTCGACAAAAAAAAAAATAAAAAAAAATAAAAAAAAATAAAAAAAAAAAAGAAGAGGCCAGAATAATAATAATAATAATAATAATAATAATAAAATAAAAGTGTACGCAACATCTCTCTATCTCATTCTCTCTCTCTTTTTTTTTTTTTTTTTTTTTCAGATGTAGGATGCGTCTTCGAATTATCCCCGTTACGTTAAACTCTTTGCTCTCTCGCTCTCTTTAACGACAACAGCAATGCACGTTACGAAATCTCATTAGCATGAAAATTCCATTAAATCATCCAGGTTGGCTCTCGCGCCTCGCTTTGAACAGTTGTAGAGCGAGTTCGTGCGGGGTGCGACATAATTTCTCGCTCTCGCTCGTCTCCTCGTATGCGCTTAGCTTCGAGATGTATCGCGCGCAAGCGCGAGCGTCAATAGGGTTGAGAGACGAACGATCTCACCTTTGAGAAAGAGCCGAGCGTCGGTTTTTCTAGGCCGAGGTCGCGAGTTTCAGCGAGAGAGGCTGCGCGCATGCAAAGCTACCGAGATTTATATATACATACTATATAACGTAACTCGCTCGGATTGCTCGCGCACGCATAACCGATGTCGTACGCGCGCGATTATGCGACTTTTAATGTGTCGCTCCGAGACGCTATTTCTGCGAATAATAACGCACAACGAAAGTATGAGGACGAAGGAGCGAACGAGGGATGCTGATACATGTATACCTATACGTATATAGGTATAACATCTTTAATTTACGCGTTGTACATCGTGCGATTCGTTAAAACAACACGCGAGAATGGGACAGAGATGACGGTGCGCTTGACCGTCGCAGTTAAAAAATCGTTACGTTATCGTGTTTAATTTAATTTTTCGCTACCGCTGATGTTGGGTAATAATGTTTAAAATAATATTGCGTGAAACCTGTTGAAACATATTGTTTTTTTTTTTTTTTTTTCTTTTTATGAACATTTTTTACGACTACGCGAGTCTGATAAATGCCTTAGGCTGTTTTTTTTTTTTTTTTTTTTAATACATATGAAATAAAACAATAATTAAAAATAAACTTGAGAAAAGTTAATTCTGCACTTGTTATTACTTATATAGATAAGTATTTCCAAAAATGATATGTACGTAACATACGTGAAAATATGTTATTGCATAAGTTGCTTAATACTTTTTGGTTTTATACATTAACTTAACTTTTTATTGTTAAAAGTGTACACTTTATCAAATATGTTTTTTAAAATAATTAGTCTTTACATTCATTATTTTTATTTGAATTTTTAAAGTTAAAGTAATGGTTAATTTCTACATTTGGCTTGATGCCAATTATTTATAATAATAGCAACATTCGGTAACTTATTTTTCTAAATAAGCTTTATTGTTAATTCAATTAACAAAATTTAATTAAATATAATATTTTAAAAAATTGATAGATTTATGTTATTTATTCAAGTAAAATAAAGATTATAGATATGTAAATACAATTGGCATCATCAAAGAAATCAAATTTTAAAAATTAAATATTATTTTTATCCTAAAAGAATGGAAATTAGCAATAAAGGAACCATTAAGAAATCGCCTCGAAGTTTCTCAGTCTTCGAGAGGCAAATCTTTACTAATTCAAGGAAAGATTTCCTCTTTCGAAACAGACGATCGGCTTCCCTTGCCGCAATAGTTGTGCATATTACTCTCAGCGCGAGAGAGCGAGAGAGAGAGACAGAGAGAGATGAAGAGAACGATGATGATACTGCAGCTGTGATTCTTCTTTCACTTTATCTGCTCTTGCCGTATAATATAAACCCGTGTATAAACCAACAATAAATTGTCGATTTAGCAAGAAAGCCGCTCAGATGCCTCGTCTCCCGCTGAACCATCGCTCCCGAGTCCGAGTTTAAGCAATCCGAGCCGGATTCTATGGTTTCAATGTCCGTTGCGCGCCTCTTCGCGAGGATCAAAATATTTACGCGTACTAACGCTTCGGGCTTTTTTTATCACTTTGCTTTTGTTCGCGCATCGTTCGTACACGTACTATTTGTAATCAGCCCCCGCGCGCAAACGTTATTAAAAAATTTTCACTTTTAAGGCTCGCCGCGGTATGATAAATTTCGCTTGCAAATTTTAAGCTTATTTTATTATTGCGAGCGCGCATTTTTATTAACGATCGCGATCCATCGATTAGCCCGAGAGTTGAATTTTTACGCGCGCGGCATGTCAAATCGTTGCGTAAGTCGACGCACACGCTCGTCCTATTAAATTTAACGATTAATCAAGGGGTCACTCGAAATGCCTAATTAATATCGAGACGATCGCGTGGATAAAATGACGCAATTGGGCTTTTGTGTTAACCGCAGATGTACCTCTGACAAATGCAACTCCGATATATTAGTTTAAAAATTAGTGTACACAAATTTATTGCACGTTTAACGCACTTCGAGAAGACGTATTGCAAAAACTAAACGCGAATCGGTTGAATGCCGATATTTCTATCACGTCAAAATAAATATTTTGCTTTATATTATAAATTATTAAAAGAAAAAGAAAAAAAAATAAATAAATAAATAAAAATTCGAATATATAAAAATTATTATTTCCCTGGTAATACGCGGAATGAAAGCTTGTCTTAAGAATTCGTAGCGTGTGCATAAGAAAAATACGAAAATGCACAAGACTAACGGTATTAACTAATGATATTAATCAAGATGCTTTTCAAATATTAAACCGTAAATTTCTGTTAAAATTACCGACGAATTAAAAATCTTTGAAAATAATACGTTCCTCGAATCGAACGATGACATAAATTTATTTACTCTTACGCTCTAGTGACTAGGTTAACTGGCTATATAATACGAATAATTTAATTTTATGCTTTCTTTTTACATTTTTATTATTTAATAAACATGAAAGCTTTGCTATTAAATAATTATAAATAAACTGAAAAATCGTTTCATCATTTTGATAAAAAAAAACTTTATAGGTGGATAATTAATACGCAAAAAATAAATTTATATACGTTTTATATTTACGCATAATATCAATTACATTCCATTAAAATCAAAACTAATTATTATTAAAAAAATTTAAAGTGGATTTAATGAAAATTTAAACGATTATTAGCAAGCAAGAGAGCGCAAAGTATTGATCATCAAAAAATGACCCAAAAAATTAACGAGCATGAAGAATGAAGTTATTTACGAAAAGTTTATTGGTCAAGAGCGTCGATAAAATTTTATTTATCCTGCTGTTTAAATATTCTTTCAGAATCATCCTGCATTACGTAAAATAAATTTATATAATTCATCAATAGACAAATAAAATTTTACTACTTTTCATTAATAAAGATAAATAATGTCAAGTTGTTGATATAAGTAAAAGGATGTAATATTAAATATTGAAAAATTTATCGATTATTTTAAAATGAAGGTAACGAAACACTTTTAAATGTAATATTAAACAATATCAGAGCGGTATATACACAATTACAACAACATTGATTTTATTTACTTTAAATTCCAATCTCCTTATCCTGTAACAAAATAAATGGTTAGATCTATAATTATAGATGCAATTGCACAAGTACCGCTCCTGCATTTACAGCCTGTGAAACGAAAGCTTAAATCTACGATTGCGTGTATACTAATATCCCCCAATTAATAAGCATAAAGCTTCCCAAGATTGCGAGATAAATCATATTCGTACGTTTTGATTTCGCGCGTTAAAAACTTCGTGCGCAACTTCGTTGATTATTTCGTTCTCGCACTTTGAGGATTGTTCGCTTTCTTCAACGTGCATTTTATCGTCTAATTTTTTTTTTATTCTTTAATTCTTCAACTACATATAGAAGCAATACGAGCGAGTCGCTCGTAATGCCTTGTAAATCGCGACATTCGTTTTGATTCTCCTGTTCGCTCTCACCTGCGCAACGTTTACGGTTTTTTAGATCGTCTCGTGTGTTTATATGTATATTCCAAGGATGGAAGCGAAGAAGAAGAAGAAGAAGAAGAAGAAGAAGAAACTTCGGCTTTGCCGCGTAATGATCACGCGAGAACGCGACCGCCTCCCTCTACATCTCCGTAAAATAATGACAAAAGTCCCGGAAGTGGACTTAACCCGCGTTCGCGATGAAAAATAAAACGAGAGAGTAAAGAGTAGCGGGAGTTTACGGAAAAATATATGAGAAAGAAAAATAACGTTGGAGAAAAAAACAAGGCTGCCGATAGTTTAGGAAGATAAACGTTGACATATTTCGTAAGGCGCTAATTGTGCCAGAAGAGAGAAGGGCATCTAAAAAAGACTTGATAATTAATTCGAATGGCCGTAAGAAGCCTTGGAATATGAATATAAACATTTTGGTATTTTTTTCTTTTTTTTTTTCTCTTTTTGTTTATCTTCTTTTTTTTTTGTTCTATTTCAATTACTATTGCATGCAGCCGATTACGTAAGTTTTTTCATAACGAATTATGACTACGCTCTCGCTCATTCACAAGACGTTGCTTTTTCTCTCTCTCTCTCTTTCTCTTTTCTCTTTTTTAAATAAAGCCGTATGAGCAAAAGATTATAATATGAAGAGCATCGTTTACAACGATTATCGGTAAAAATCGCGTTGAAAGTGTAATAAGTGAAACCATAAGGATTCTTTAACGAGCGTTATAATATATTGCAGAATTTTATAGTATATTTTATTATTAATGATTTTTCTGACTTTTGTTATTCACTATGGCTATGATACTTATTTATTTCTATGGAAGATACCAGCGGTTTAAAATTGTGTGGCATTTTTTTTTTTTTTTTATGAAAACGAAATGCAATATAATTTTAGAAAAATGTCTATAATTTTGAATAAAAATTTATATGAATTTTGTAATTAATATTTTAAAAATATATCGAAATTATTGTTCGTAAAAATTAAATTTGAAACTTAATAGATTGATTTTTAATTTTTCAAAACGAAAATTGTTAAATTTATCAAGAGAATAAAAATTGCATACTAATTTTAGGAAGAGAAAGCTTCTTTCTCTAAGAGAACACGTATTTGTTTTTAAACCTCAGCTCAAATTTATGAATGTGCGATTTACGTGTTTAGCCGAATCAAATAATGACATTGAGGAAAGATTTTAAGAGTATAGCAATGTCCATTGGCTTAATAATTTTTTATTTTCCTTCTTTTCTTTTATCAAAAAGTTTGTATTTCATTTTAAATTATGAAATGACCGTGTTAATTTTAATTATCACGAGACGATAATTTTGTTCGAATAATTTCAGCATAATTACAAATGTATAACAATAAAAAATTAATTTTTTTTTTTTTTTTATATATATCTATATATATATTCACATGCATAAAGTAGAGGCGTTTGCGTAATTGAATTCAAATTCAACAATTAAATAGCGGTCGAGCGGCGTAATAATAACCCGTAGCGTGACGAAGTCGAACGAATGGACATTCCGTCTTTTCATTAAACTTGCGTTTTTATTAACGAAACCGAATCAAACACAACCGCGTGGCTTCATTCATACGAAAATAAAGTTACCCGTATAAAGGCGCGAGGAGTAAGAAAAAAAAAAAAAAAAAAGTCGCTTCAACCGCCACGCCTTACTCGTCGGTCGCATTGATTTATCGACCAAACGTTTAGGAAACGAAAGAATAATTAGCATTAAAGGCTGCGCGTAAGCGTACTCGCTCGTGAATCTCGAGACGGGGGGACAACGAGTCGAAAGTGTCGTCAAGGATTGCCTCATTTTTTTTTTTTTTCTTTTTTTTTTTTTTTTTTTATTTTTTTTTTTTTTAGCGTTACGCTTATTTATACATCTATACGTGTACACATGCGGGTCGCGATTGTTATTCTCTGCATTTCTGCGAATCGGCGACGTATACCGCGAATATACCGCTAGTAGTAGCTGTACACTAGTCGAAGGTGAATCGGATCACTTTATGGATTGTCGCTGAAATTGAAATCTTGATTGCGCTATTATACTAAAAGTGCCATTTTTGACTTTTACAATTATCGTTTTATCTTTCTATATTCTTAATGTTAAACGAGATTTTAATAATTAAATCTTTTTATGGACACGTATCGTATATGTAAAATTTATAAAGTTGACGTTATTCACGATGAGATCTTTCTTTCTATTATCTATTACAATTTCTTCAATATTGATTTTTCATCAACGCATATTTATTATTAATTTATTTGTCTATACAAAATATCTTACAAAAAAAAAAAAAAGATTGTGTAGATGTATTTAAAATTGGCGTTCGTATATTGAAATTGAATTGTTATCCGTTTAAATTTACATCCGCTAAAGATGTAATATAAAACGAATTTAATTACAAGGTCTTAATAAAATAGTGCATTCAATATTTATTAAACATTAAAGAATAATTAAAAACGCGTGACACACATTTAATAAATTTTAAATTCTTACGACGATATAATGTTAACAGAATACGATACTTCTGGTGTAAAAAGAAAATAAAAAGAAAAATAAGAGATTTCGTTAACCCGAAGTGAATATATAAGTCAAGTGTTAAGAAAATACATATAGGTAACCAGAGATTTAGACCACTGCAATTCTAGATTTCTCTCTCCTCTCTTGTTCAAGTTGTCCGAGCTCGCTCAACTTCATCTGCTACCTTACACTACTTGTCAACTTCCCTCTCACAGTCCTTTTATTTTCCCTCTCTCTCTCTCTCTCTCTCTCTCTCTCTTTTTCCCTTCCTCTTAAAATTTAACTTTTTAAAATTCTTAAAAGCTTTTCAAGCTAATTGAAAAAAAATTAAAAAATTCGGCTTATTCAGTACTTTGGCAATGACTTTTGAAAATTCTACGAAACGAATTTGCCGCGAACATTGTGGCGCTTTAATAGAAAGACGCATTATTCGAGAATTTTTGTTTTATTGTGTAAATTGTTATTCTCAAACGAGTCCCTCGCATCTGCTGGTAATTATATCTCTTCTATATAAAATACGCACGAGTAATATTAAATTGAATTGTATAATTCAATTGTATAGCGATGGCAGAAAATTTAAAAGGAAAATAAAATACTATCCATTGTATCATGAATAAAAATGCCATATTTTTATTTTACAAAAAAAAATTTTTTTTTTTTTTATTTTTCTAGTAAAATATGTATACAATATAATAATGTTTATATAAAAATGTGATTTTTAAAACAAGGAATATAGTCACATTGTGATTTTGTTAACGCTAATCCTTAGGTATTTTAACTAGAATGATTGTTTTACAAGTGCAATTTTAATATTAAATCATAAAAGACAGTCGACGCGAACGAAAAAGGAATGAACTCTAAACGCACGCATTTATCAACAGATATGTCGAAATAAGTAACATTTTTCTTTTTGTTCTATTCGAAGTTGGGATTAAGTAGTCATTATCTATAGCAAAGTACCTTGTTTATGAACTTTTGTCTAATGTCATTTGAATGATTAAATACAAAAACAGCGCGCTATAAAAAGAAATAATAAAAATAGTCGCGTAAAGGGTATTATTTATTTTATGATCATTTAATCGATAAAATTTTTCTTAATTTATTTATTAGTTAAGAGATATAAAGGGCGTAAAGTTGATAAACTTTTTATAGGTATCAAATAAATCAAAAAGTGAAATTGACTTTTAAATTAAAGTAGTTAAAAAAAAAAAAAAAAAAAAAATAATAATAAAATCGAGGACAAAGTCGCATTATCTTCGAGTATATGTATGTATATTAAACAAAGCAAGAGTTTAAGATTTTACGTGTATATTTATCGTCCATTTAAGAATTGCCAACGTCACGCAGAATCAATGGCCGATCGATAATTAATCATTGCAGCATAGCACTTCCCCCCTCGGTATGAGGGCAGAGAGAGAGAGAGAGAGAGCAAGTAAACAGCGTGTCGTAACTATAATTGCATGTGCTGCAGACATCTGCCACATTCACGCTAGCGCCGTTTCAATCGACATAATCCAAACAATATTTAGATGACTTTGGATGCAGTGCTAACTTTAAACAATACTTGCTTACATGGTTACTTTTATTGTTTATTCGTCAATTTTTTTTTTTTTTTTTTTTTCATTTCACAAAATTTTATACCGATCAATTAAAATTTTCAACATTATTTTACATAATTTTTTAAAAGCTTTCTCTAAATAATAATTCTTCGCGATTTCTCAATTTCGAATATAATAAAAATTATTTTGGCCTTACTACTAAATTTCAATTGAGATTATAAAAGATTATTTTTAAGATAATGAACATTTATTACAATATAGCAATGCTTCGTAAACGTGCATGTAAATAAATAAAATATTTTTATCGATCAACGCATTCAAGTTCGAAGTATCAACTGTATTTGTAAAGCATAATTAATTTTTATTATTAACAACATAAATGCAATATGTTTATATAATCATGTAAAAATATCATATGAAATATGACGCCGACTCTTTTAAAATATTTTCTCCAAATCTTGAAACTGCAATGGTCTTTTTCACTACGTTTAAGTTAAGATCGTTATCTTCAATAATAATGAAAGTCGTAAAATAGATAAATAGTGTAACATTATTCGAGTAAGTAAATGCTAAAGGAGTATTTTTTGGTAAGCAAGTGAATGCAAGTGTTTGAAGTTAAATGATAATCGAGAAAATAAATACAATTTTTTATACAAGCGTTTATTGTCAAAAAAAATTGAAGTTTGGTTAGGATGTTATTTGTTAAAAAATAATTTTGAAAAGTATTGTGCATGTATTAAATTATTATATTATTTTCACAAAAAGTGAGTAAATTTACAATTATTTGACAAACATTGTTTGGATATTTGATTTTAATGAATGAAATAAATATCGTAAATTATAATAAGCTTCATTTATTCGCGGTTTAAAATTTATTGTGCAATATTTTTTTATTGTGATTTTTTTTTTTTTTTTTTTTTTTTTCATATAAAAAATATTTTTTATCAAAATTAATTATTTTTTCGTTTGACAATTCAAAATTTAATGTGAAAGAATGCACGTGAATCGTTAAACATGTAGTCATTACGAGTTCACATTTTTACTACATCACTTATTATGAATAAATAAGTTTCGTGTATAAAATTATACAAATTTTAATTATCAATGATGATTGTTACATGTAAATAACATAATGATTAATTAAAGTAAAATGTTTGTTTTCGATATACATAAAAAAAAAAAAATTCAAACTCTATTATAACAAGTTTGCTAACAAGGTAAACACAAGTCATAACTCATCGTATCGACATAATAAAATTAAGTTATTAGAATCGAATGCGTCATTCTCAACAAAGAACCACAAGCATTTTACTCGAATTAGATTCTCTACATACTCCGTTGTCCGCGCGTTCAACTCGTCAAAACACCTGCGGGGAACATTTTCCTATGCATCTCTCTTTTACTGCCTATTTTTTTTTTTTTTTTTTTTCCATATACCAATACTTTTGTAATTACACGAACGCTTTAAAGAATTCAAGAGTAAGGCGAGTTGTATAAGCGAGTGTACTCATCCATAGGGAAAAAAAGAGAAAAAAGAAAAATACAATGAAAAGCAATCCTTTTCTACCTATGTAGTCAGAGAGAGAGAAAGAGCGAGAAAAGGAGAAAAGCGCGGTTGTTCGACTCATCGGCTCAGTCATTGTTGTGCATTATATTCGCATACGTTTTTTCGCTGCCGTTGCTGCTGCTCTTTCTCTCGATATATTTATACATATGCTTTCACGCACACACACATACATGATTCTTCTTACGGCGGTTATAATCGCGCGAGCGCACGGGAAGCACTCGAGCACACAATTACCATAGGCTTTCACTGATCGATCGTATGCCGATCTTTCCGTTGCTCTTGTGCCGCCGCCGTCGTCGAGTGAAAGTGCCATGCGCTGTGTAAGATCGCGCTAGGTAAATACACACATAACTCTGTGCATGTGTACGTATGTATGTATGTATGTGCGTGTGCGCTCATGAAAAATAAAAGTAAGTCCCGCTGCATTTGTCTATATGTGTGCCCTTCGCCTTCACCGCGAAACGTACCGAGAGTTAGCTTATACGGAGAATACACCGACATACATACGATGCACGCAAGAAAGATTGAAATATATATGTATATCGCGCGGCTCGCGAACCAATCGTTAAGGAAAATAAAAAGAGAGAGAGAAAAAAAAAAAGGAGACTGGTTGCGCACCGACGATCGTTTGGTCTGCGGGTTCATTTTATGAAAGCGATCCTCTTCAACGCTCTTTTGCCCCGAGCAGTCTATAATATTATAACTTCGTTTTAACGTACGATTATATGCGTAGCAAAAGAGAGAGAGAGAGAGAGAGAGAGAGAGAGGCGTATTTTTTTTTTCATTCTCCCCAATACCATTTCCTCTCTTTCTTCTACAGCTTTCGCTATCGCTCGAGTAATGTAATCGTTGATTTTGTACAAACGTTTAATGCCTATTCACGTTTCTTCCACCTACTAACTGAGAGAGAGAGAGAGAGAGAGAGAGAGAGAGAGAGAGAGAGAGAGGATGGGCTGTAAATCAAGACTTCACACATATAAATTTAACCTGTGCGAACAAAGTCGACAGCGACGATATAAGCTCAAGTGAAAATGATCAATGATTTGGATAAAAGTACGCGCGGATGGAAAGCGGAGAAAATCGTGTGGGCTGCTTTTCGAACGGATGCACGAGCGCACATCTAACGTATACGTTGGATGGAAGTTTAATTTGCTTATATTGGAAATGTATATGAATTACGTGATACACACGGTGGAAAACAAAATTTTTGAAAATTAATCGAATTTAATCGTTGATTGAGTTTTAATAATAGCAGTTATATATAAGTAGCACATTTAATGGGAAACGTTGACGTGGACAATTATTTTATTAAGTGTTTTAAAACATAGTAATAAAAAATTTATTTAAAAAAATATTACATTTTTAATCAAAACATAAAAATTTATATTTTTATGATAAAAAAAAATATGTAAAATTTAAATGTAAACGTTACAAGTTGAATATTCATTATGGATCATCTTATTTTATTTAAAATATTTTAAACGCCAATTAACTTTTTTTAATGAATATTTCAAAATACAGTATAATTATGAAATTAAAATTACAAAATATTTCAATGAAGTATAGTACAGTAAAATTATTTTAACGAGAAAATTTTTATTTTTTTAAAACAAGTTTTTTAAATTATTTAAAGTAAGCGACGGAGCGATTAAAAATTTTATCAACGTTAAATAAATTACGCATTTGAATTAAATAATTTTTTATGAAATTTAATCTCAAATTGTGTAAACATTTTCTTTTAACGCTTATTAACATGGTAACGTACTTGGTACGGAATAATTAATTAACGGAAATATCGAGTACATTTGGTAATCTAGGATTATACACGCGTTAATTTGATAATTTGCTTAAATTTATTGGAAAGATGTATATTTGTTTGCGGTTATAAAATTTTTTTTCTTCATAATATGCATTTTTACCAAAATAGTTAATTGCTTATACAGTCCTCTTTATTAATAATTTTATTGTTCGATTTCAAATTCCAACACAATATAATTTTTTCACAAATGATAAACATTTATTAAAAATTTTAAATAAAAGAAATTCGTGAAGTATCGTTTACGTTTTTTATTTAATCAATGTAACAATAAATAAATTTGACATGTAGAAAAAAGAATTATTTGTTGTGACGTAAAAAAAGTTTCGATTGAAACAAGTTATTCCGATAAGATATTGAAATTGAACGCGTGGGTATACTAATACATGAAAAAAGCATGTGAATAGTGATAAGATAAAATTTTACTTTTATATTTTACTTATTATTTAGAGATTTTATTATATTGAAATGAAAGTCGTACCGGGAAATCACGAAATTTAGAAAGTTTTTAAATAAAATTATTTTGCATGAGTTTATCAGTTTTGTAATTCATTTGTTAACTATGTAGATTAACTGAGAACAAATTTTATAAAATTTGTAATAAATTTTTTTTTTAAATCGACAATGTTTCATTTAAAAAATATATAAAATAAGATAAAAAAATTGGCAAAAATTATAAAAATAGGTTATTTTGAAATTATATTGTTAAATGTTAATTTAAAAAATTAATTTACATTTCAATTTTTATAAAATAACAATTTAAGCAAATGGCTTAATAATTCTTTTAAAATTTTTCTTTAGCAATTAAGAAACGTTATTATATACTATGAAAAGCATTAGTTAAATTGTGGTCTAAAAATAACTGTCAAGTGAAATAAAGTAATCAATATCCGTAAAAGCATTTTCTTATACTTTATTGATGAAAAGTTCTTAAGAGAAATTCTCCTATTTTATTTTACATTTTTTTTATCGAAATATATTTCGATAAGCTACAAATCGATATACGATATATCTTGAAGGAGAAAAACTGTAAACCACTCGTCATTTAATTATTCAATTATTTATGCAATAAATTTTGAGAGCTATCTTTACATTTTTGTTTCAACAAATCGGAACTTATATCTTCTAGTTTTAAAAAATATTTATTCATTTGGAGAGTCGACATAAATATTATCATTTTATTTATGTTATTAATAGTTGCAATATTTAATAGCATCATAAGTTTAATTACAACTCGGTTTAATTATGAAAAAAAAAAAAAAAAAAAAAAAATAGAAAATTTACAGTAATAAAATTTAATCTATTAGAAAATAATAAATATATTTATCAAAATAATTTTTTTGAGTATAATAATAATAATGAAATGAAATTTGTCACGTTGCGTCATCGCAAAAAAGGGCAAAGAATAGAAAAGCAATTTGATTTTTAAATTTTTTAAGGAAAAAATAAACTTTACGCTTTACATTCCCCCGTTGAAAAATCTACTTAAAAAAAAAAAAAAAAAAAAAAAAAAAAATTCACGCGAACACTTCATTTTTTATTCTGTACCAGTTCGTTAAACATTTTACGTGAAAGGGTTGACGTAGACGGGAGCGCGGTATTATTTTAGGACTCGATTGCGCGCTCGAGTACGGACGCGCGTGCGTTGGCGGGTCACTTGACGAAACTCCCACCCTCCCTCCCTTTCTCCCTCTCTTCCCTTTTGTCTGTCTCTCTCTCTCTCTCACTCTCTCTTTCTTTTTCTTTCTTCCGTCACCGGCGCATGCAAATCACCGAGGAGAACGCGTGTGCTCGCGCGATCAATGAAATGACGCTCGTGATATAGTTTTAAGGTTAAGGAAACACGGGGCTTGTATTATAAACCTATAGTCGTATTTATTCGCTTTCTCTCTTTCTCTCTCTCTCTGTCTCTCTCTCTCTCTCTCTCTCTCTCTCTCTCTCTCTCTCTTTCTCTTACTCTTTCGAGCGAAAGTATATACACCTGTACTCGAAGAATGTGAGCGGGTAGAGGAGACTCGAAGCCGCATGTATATATGTAACGGAGTTGATTCTACCCGTTGCAGACTGATAAATCACATCGGCTATATGAGATAACGCACGCGAATAGCAGATATGTATACCTTAAGGCGTATTAAAAAGAGGAAGAAATATAAACGATCGCGCGATCGGATGTTCTTGCGCAAAGGCCAAAGACAGCCCGAGCCCGAAATACTTCACGGAGAGGATCAACTAAGGCGAAAACGAACGAGGAATTGGATATTGAGTTGAACGAAACGGTACCAAAAAGGGAAGAAATTAGAAAGTTCCTCGGTTGTTGATTCCGGTCTGCGCGCATCCCGTTGCATGTATATAAGTATATAACGCATGCGAGGTGCGGTTCACCAGAGAATCTAAAATTTAAACGGTTTTCTGGTTGTATTTTTTTCGAGACGCGGAGTCCACGATCGCTCGGTAAAATTTTTATTAGTTTTTTTTTTTTTTCTTTTTTTAATTAGAGAATGAGGTATATCGTTGACTTATTTTATCGCTGTCGTAGGTAATTGGACGATATTTTATACTCTATATTAAGCAACTTTATTTTCATCACATTGTTGTTTATTTATTGATAAAATATTTGTTAATTAAAAATCAATTATTGTGCACTTTTTTTTTCAATAATATTATGCAATGTTTAATTATTTAGACGAATATTATTTAAAAAAGTGTCTCTAATATTACGAATATATAATTATTGTTACAAAATAGTATCGCTTAAAACTGCATAAAAAAAAGATTTAGTTAATCTATTGTTCAAGTTTTAATTAAAAATAATTTTTTTATAAGAAAAAAAAAAAAATATCAACCATTCATTGACATGTAGCAATATCCCTTGAACTAAGCAGTATTAAATAAAATTTTATAAATTAATTCCATTTTCAATTTTATTGATTTCTCGATACTGCAACGTCAGTCAAATAATAAAATACGATTTTTTTTTTTTTTTTTGTACATATATTTGTGGGTAATGTATGCAATTTTAAAATAAATTTTATTAACTTTCAAACGTTGATTTTGATTATTAAAAAGTGATAAATTTTTAAATAAGTTTTCAGTTATATTTTGATTGCGTGCGAAAGGAAAATTTTTTTAACAAAACATGTTCTTAAATATAAGTATTTTTTACTAAAGTATATTAAAACATTATGTTAACACAGTCATAAAAATTAACGGGAGAATATATTAATATTTATTTGTTAAACTACTAGATAATATTTGATGGCAATTGATATGATTACAATATTCTATTTATTTAAGAGAAGAAGTTCATACGTTTCATTATTTTAATTTTTTACTGAGAAGTCTCGGACTACCCTCAATATTATATTTATTTACGTAGCGATAATTTAAAAAATTCGTATAATTTTTAAATATTAAGTAAAATATATTTCGTTAATAACATGATACATGGTTACGTACTTTAGTTTAGTATATTATAGCATATTTTCTGTTAATTTGCTCATCGTGCAAATTTTAATACCGGTATTAATTAAACATCCTTTTTTTTCTTTTAAGTACCCAGGAATAATAAAACATAGAGGTAAATGAAACAAATTAAAAAATACGCGGGCGTTTGAGATTTTTCCAAATAATTATTCATACAAGGCTACGCGTGGTTTGCGATCAATAAAGTTGCATAAAAAATGTTCACATTCTCAAATTTACAAGAGATCCACAAACAAAATTGTTATTCGCAGCACGATATAATCTACGCGAAAATTCATTCGCCTAAAATCAACGCAAAATCCTCAAAATTTTGTCGACTTTATGGTATTTTTTTTTTTTTTTTTTTTTTTTATTTATATTTCGCTGGCGTTGCTTATATCGTATGCATGTAAGCATAAACATTCACGGTATAGGTTCGCACTTTACGGGAGGAGCTTTTATGGGAGGTAGTGCAATGGAATATAATAAGTCGCGGGCGCGCGCGAGAAAGTAACGGAAACGCGCGCGCCCATATACTATCGTTATAGTTCAGAGGGGCAGCGCGTCGCGGAAATCGGCCGCGGCGTTGCGCGCGCGCGCCAGCTACGACTATCTATATATGTATATATACATACAAAGCGGGGGCGTAGCTTTTGGGCCGCGAAGGGCGTGGCGTACGTCGATCAATAACAACCACCTCCGATTCTACGAACGAGGAGCTTCTCTACTTATATCTCTATGTATATCTGTATGTGTGTGTGTGTGTGTGTGTGTGTGTGTGTGTGTGCATGTGTGAAGAGAGGGAGAGGGAGAGATGTACTCGTACGTTATACGCGCAGAGGGGAGAAAAAGCACGAGCTTCTCTCTCTTTTTCTCTCTTTCTCTCTCTCTCTCTCTCTCTTTTATTCTATCTTTGTCTATGCCATTTCGGAGAGGTGGTACATCCCTCCAAAAAGCAGACCGAGAAAATTTCAGCAGACGTCGAACTCGGAGCTACCTCATCGATTTGACCTTTTGTCTTTATTCCGCTCACGTTTGTACCTCTGCATGGATAACACTGTCTTTCTCGCTCCTTGTCCTTGCCGTAGTCTTTTTTTTTACTTTCCAGCTTCGTTTCTGCCTTCGACCTTCTTTTCAACTTTTTTTTCTTACTCTCTCGTGAGAGGACTGTTTGGCACTTTTTATCTGTATCTTCTGCAGCTCGATTGTGCCGCGTTTTCCTACCATGTTACTAATGACTTTTGCCTTGTTTGAATAACGTCTACTTTGGCTAATTTGTTTATAAACAGACGAAGCGAAATTGAACGACGACGAGACGTTTCTTTATACAAAACGTTGCTCAATGGGGCTATTAATGAAGTCCTTCGAATTTTTATTTTTTTCTTTTTTTCGGTATTTTTCTAAACGAGAATGAGCGCGAAGGTTTCTTTTATCGATCTATTATTTATTTCATTAAACCGGAGAGATCCACTTTGCTCTCGTTTGAGATGCTTTTAAATTTTTTCAATAAGAAGTATTATATTTGCAAACGAATATTTTTCTATCCAATTAGATAGAAAATTAACTTTATACGCTTAAAATTTAATGATCGTAAATTATAAAACATTTAAATGTTATATTAGAATTTCAAAGAGAAATAATTTTTCATTTATTCATTATGCCGCTACTTTATTTTTTACATTTTTATTGAAATAGATGGCAAGTAGAAAAATAAATAAATAAATTTCTGAGTTTTATATTCGTTCACTTTTTTATGCTCGAAGAGAAAATGTATAATATCAATATTTAATAACGATATGCTCCATTTTTTCCGCGCCCTTCCAATTTATTTTAACATTTTTGATTTTATATAATCGAACTTAATGGACGACAAAGATATTCAATTAAATACTACCGAATTTTATATTCGTCAATCGTTAAAAATTATAGACGATTATAAAATCGATGATAAAAAAAAATATTGAAAATTTTTGGATAAAAAAAAAAAGTCAATTTTAGATCAAAACAAATTTTATAAGAAAATTAATTAAATGTAAAATTGAAAATTCATGATTACTTAAAGCTAAAATTTCAATTGTAGTTTTGAAATGGTAATTTAAGAAAACTGCAAGTGAAAGCTTAAATTAACTTCGCGCTTCTTTTCGGAAAGAATAATTCTTGTAACGGTATAATTATTTCAAACAAACGCATTCTGAGTGACTAAAAATTTAAAAAATATTGTCGAATACAGATTAATCCAAAGGTATGATTAGAAATTTAATTAAAAAAGATTTTTTTTTAAATATTAGGTGGGAAATATCGTCGAGATATGTAAATTAAAATTTATTGCCAAATTTATTTAGATGGTCGGCAGAAAATTCTCGATAGAAAGTTCAATATCCTTGTTTCGATCGAAAAAAGCTTATCAATTACGAAATCATTTTCGACTCTTGCCTCGAGGACATTAACGAAAGTAAAAGTTTTATGTGAAAGAATATTAATTTTTATAATTTTTATACTTTGGTAGTTGTTTAAAATACATCTGCCATACTGTTTTTCGTTGAGTTATTAAAAGCCGCAATAACATTGCTATAAAATAAAAATTAATTTTCGATTTCATGCCGATAATTAATATCTATCCTTTTTCTTTGTATTGTACAAATGACGTAAACGATTAAAATTTATTTTGATATTTTCACTGACGATGTTTATAAATAAATAAATTTTCAACTCTTTTTAACCGAGTTTGCCATCAAAGATTCGCAGAAACTACATTTCACATAAAAAAATCTGCGTTATTCGCCAATTTTTAACGAATCGTAAAAATATTAACGTTTATTTATTAAATTTCAGTATAAAAATATGGAGAGTTCATTGTGTCTCTTAAAACGGTTACATCAAAGTGTCAGCTTTCACGTTATTGCGTAATAAAAAATAGTTAAAAGCGAATCGTAAAACCAATTTCATTAACTCAGCTGTTGTATCTGTAAAGTTGCAAATCTTTACTTAATCTTCTTGTACATGAGAATAACCGAAATCAACATCATTGGTAATAAACTCGCTGTATATATATATAAAGGCACATACATATAGTTCCACGCGGAACAAGACAATATTTCGAAAGATGTTCGATTGCAATACATTCGTGAACGAAAGAGTTTAATTGATAAAATCTAAATCGATCCGAAATCTTCTCCGACGGGCGCGTTCCAAAGAAATAAATCGAACGTATTAGTCATTTCGATGGATAGATGCGACTATACATATGCGTATATTTTATAATTCGAAAGGGAAACTAAACGGTTTTCCAAAAATTTTTCCCACGAGGCGAGCTTGAACTATTTTCAATTAACACTTTTACGGGATATTAATATTCATAAGTATGTAGAATTTTCGCATGAAAATTTTCATTGCGACTTTTTATGAATTTGATGCGATGAAGAATTTCTTTGGCTAGTTTACGTACGGCTATATAACTTTTCGTTTATAATAAAATTTTTTCTCGAAGAATATCTCAATTTTATAGCGGATTTAATTTATTTGTTAAAATAAGTGTTCAAAATCGATGTTTTTTTTTTTTTTTTTCTTTTCTTACATATTGCTTGATGTGAACTTTCTCACACTTTAACTATTATCAGTACAGTTGTATCTTATTATCTAATTTTTTTTAATTTTTTCATATTATTAAGATCATTCGAGTATATTGTCTTCGTTGTTTCTTGTTACCATTTTTATCGTTACATTCATCTCTTCATTGATTTCTATCGATGTTTCTCTAGTGTTTTACCGTTATTTAGAAAATTATTTTACATTTTTCACAAAAATAACAATAGAATAAATTTAAACGAAAATTAATATGTATATGAATTTCTCGAATGCATATAGATGTATAGCGTTAAATTTTTTATTGCCCAGCTATGTGTATTCGTCTTTAGAATTTAAAATTTATAGTTGTCAGATTTTCGTTTATTTATTTATATATAAATATATATATTAAATATAAATCTTCATAAATGATTCACATAATTACATGCTATATATAATTACGGATCAAACTACAATTCATGCATCTAAACACGTGAATTTTAGCTGAAGTTATGGAATATGACTCGTAGTGCATTAAATAACTATGCTAATATGTGAAATTTGTTACACTATTATTGATTTGGATAAAATTTTCAATCATCATATCGATAAATTTTCTAAAAACTCTCTCTTTTAAACCAATTCTTAAAAAAAAAAAAAAATAAATAAAAAAAACGGTATATTAAAGGTAAAAAGTTATTTTTATATCTCTCTTTCGTATAACTCCTAAGTGTTATACTCGTATATTTGAACGACTTCTTATTTTAAAAACGACTATAAAAATAAAATTTGTATGTAAAACGTTTTATTTTCTATGCTTAAATGTTAAAATTTTTATTCCGTCAAATCTTTTTCGAATCTCAGTTTATTGAAAATAAAATTTTTTTTTTTTCAATTTTTTTTAATCCCAGTTTATGCATGTTCATAATTTTGTATTAAAGAAATCTTTAAATATAAATATAGTGATGGGCTGACAGCAATACACTCGCAAATTCAATTTAAATAAAACTATTCCAATAATGTTCAGTCTGAAAGTAAATAACTAATTTTTCTAAAGACTTTATTTTAGCAGTTTAATTCTTGAAATCCTCGTAATTTATTATTATTTTTCGCAATTTTCATTTGTAAATAAAATTAAAAATTTTTGATTTTCAATAAACATTTTACATTATAATTAAATATATATCACAGCCAGTTGGAAAATAATCGTTTGCTTAAACTTTTATTTCAAGTGTCGCTCTTCGGATTGAATAAGGCTTAGAAATTCATTTGAAAATTGATTGGTTCACCGAAATAATTCGATATAATATTTACGTAGATCCGATTTAAGCGAACGGTACGTGTTGCACTCTAATTATTGACGGTTTTGATTAATATTTTTTGCAAACGCTCACCAAGTATTTTACGACCGAACGTTTTTCCTTTTCCTTTTTTCAAGTTTTGTCTCGCATATATATAACATATATATGCATATATACGTAAGCCATTGTAGCGGTCTTGTTCCAAATACGGTAAAGAAGAGCTTGAGTTGACATCTTCCATTGAGGTCACTTATTTTCGTTTCCCTCCGCTGTAGTATCTCTGTTCTGCTTTTCGACGTAAGTACAAAGCCGCTGCACGGATTCGAGAAGAGATTTTTCTTGCTCGAGCGTTAAATTTACCCTTTATATTTAAAGTTTTAATAAATCTCTCCATTAACTTAATTATTCTAAATGTATCGTTCGCGTGCCGTTGGTGGCTATGTTTGACACCTAATAAATGCAGCAGCCACCGTGAAAAATGTTATCATTATTCACACGCATATATACATATAGTTACAATTTTTATGAATCTTGATGAATTAAAACGAATATGATAATTTAATATTGTTATATTTATTTAAATTATTTTATATTGTAATAATCATGAATGATAAAATGTTTCGTTATTAATTTTTAAGTTAACGGTACATTTGCAATGTAAATATTTTATAAATTTTAATTTTTTTATATCATAAAATTATCATATAAAACAAGCCAACGCACATGAGAATGATACAAATCAATCGTGCAAATTATAAATTTAGATCGAACAAACGTTCAATCAATAACGATTCTTATAAGTTTTAAAAACCAATATAAAGTACACAAAGTATAAAAGAGAATTAACGGTATAGGTTTAGATGGAACACGTTCGAGGCTGTTGCGCGAAAACGAGAACGTTAATGATACAGAAGCATAAATCTAAGAAATAAAATTAAAAAAAAAATAAATAAATAAATAAATAAATAAATACACAGAAAATTCGAGAGCGCGGTTAATGCGATCGGGGTAAAAAAACTAAAAAGAAAATAAAAGAAAAGAAAAAAACAAAAAAAAAAAACTAGAAGCAAAGAATAATCGGGCCAACGGCACGCAAGGGGCGCACGTACGATTACGTACAGGTGACCATGGCCCGTACCAAATCGATCCGCTCGGGAGGTTCTAAGCTCGAGCTACATACGCGGCTCGAGCAACCCCTACGTTTGACGCGAGCGCGAGCGCGACCTTAACGCCGCGAGTTAAAAGCTCGCGAGCGAGACTCTGACCCGCTTACCTTTTTACTTCTTTTATGATAAAACGTCGCCAAGCGCGCTTATCGTCCTCCAGGACACGAAAGCGATAAACTGAGAGATTCGAAGATACGTTTAACGATTGGGAAGAAGGTGAGAACGAAGATTTTGCTTATTTATATCGTTCAGTGCGAATATTTTTGCCTTACAGTTACGTGTAGTTTAGGTTGACGCTCTTTGATTATTAAATTATGCCTTGTTACCGGCTGTTTCTTTCTTTTTTTTTTTTTTTTTTTTTTCACAGAAAGCAATCGCGTATACTTTCCTCGAATTCGTAAAATGTGCATATAGAAATCAGAGCTGAAAGAAAAAGTTAAAAAAAAAAAGGTGAAAATATCATAACTTTCTCCAAATATATTATCATACCAAAGCGAGAAACGAATTTTTTTTGCACCGAAGACGAAATATTTTCGCGAATCGTCGAAAACCTTCGCACCTTAGATTTATGCAATAACCAATTATAGTTTCATGAAATTTACCGAAAATTAAAAAAAAAAAAAAAAAAAAGAAAAAATTTTTTGGTTTTTCTTCTAAAATTCAATCTATTACGTATAAAAAAAAAAAACGTTTGACAAATTAGATTGCAAATTTTTCAAATTCTTCGCCAATGAATGTCTAAATAAACGATTGCTGCTTTCGTGCTCGATATATTTTTTTTTTTCTTTAGTCAATCGTTAGTTTATTTTTTACACTTAGTTTGAGATTATGAAATTCGGCTGATCGATCTCCTTGTATTCAAAAGTATAGGATACTATCGGAAGTATCAATTTCGGTATCTTTTTATAAAACTATTGGTTGATTGATTGGGACTTGACGCAGAAAACAACCGATGTAACGAAAGCTGCTTTAAGATCAAACTCGATTTAAAGATTAAATTAAAACTAATGAATCTTTAAATTTTAAGGTGTCGAAGTCGATTTATAAGAAATTATTACTTAATCAGGAGTTATTATTATAGAATAAAGAATGAATTCTCGATAGGATCGACAAAATTTTTCGGATTTTGTAAAGTTTAAATTGCGCAAGCAATCAAAACGACTCTATTACGAATCACTGCGGGTTCGCGTTAAAATTATTTTATCCTTTTAAACGGACATACGATATAAAATTAAGAATAAAACGCGTATACATATTTCACGTTTCAATGAAATATGTAATAATGTCCTTGAGATTCCCGTCTCGCGTGCGGACAAAAAGAAGCGCACGTGTCCGAATCCAGAAAATATTCCTTTCTTTTTTCTTGCCGTCGCAGACTTATTTACCGAGATTCTGTTACGGTATTACAAATATGCGTTAAACGTATGTATACGCAAAAAAAAAAAAAAAAAAAAAAAAAAAAAAAAAAAAAAAAAAACGAATAAAAGGGAATAAGAGAGCGTTGAAGGTAGTAAAAGTATATACATATTTTTATATAGTCTGTGTAAGCGTGTGTATATGTACGGAACCGCGGACTGAATTTTTTGATATCGCACGCTTAAAAAACAGCGCATGCTGGAGAAAGAGATGGAGAAGGAGAAAGAAACTCTTTCGCGGATGACTCTCTTGCCGGATGAAACGCCGTAACTACTTACGCACCCGAGCCGCATATTTAACTAGTTACGAAAGTTCTTAGCTGAGTGAATCTACGCTCGCCTCTGGCTTGACATTTTAACGAATTCCGCGCGATCAATTTTAACACGAAATTGTTTTATTTATATCTTTTTTTTTTTTTTTTTTTTTTTTTCCTCTCTTCAAAGCCGTTTAGTTCTTTCATCTTCCGTGTGCGAGAAAAAAGTACTATTTTCTCCGTTACTCAGTTTATACCAAAGTATTACCTGATGACTATACTTGTTTGAATTTTAACTTTCGATAAAATTTATGTGATTATCATAAACTTTACCAATGCCATAAAAAAAAAAAAAAAAAAAAAAAAAAAAAAAAATTATGATCTGTGATCTGAAGGTGATTAAATTTATAATTCACGTCGGCGAAAATTTTGGACATTCGCAACATCCTGTTTTATTAAATTAAAACGAAACAAGCTTGCGCGTATAAATTTTAATTTATATATAAATAAAAAATTAATTTAATTACATACCTTTATATTGCCTTTAAATTAATCTAATAAATAACAATTAAGGTAATAAATGATTACTTGTATTCGATTAGAAACTGCTGTAAATTATTTTGGTTTTCTTTTTTTTATTTTACTAAAATAGAGACGTATTAAAATGCAGCAGGTTGTGATTTATAATAAAATTGAAAATAATAATGATGAATACGAATAAAACGTTAATATATTTTTAAAATACAGTATCTGAAGTAGTTTGAAAGCTCAAAATTTAATTAAATTAGGAAGATATCAAACATTTTTCATCAAATTCTCATTAACATGAATAACAAATTTTTATTACAGACAATATTTTTTAAAAACTGAATGTTAAATTTAATAAATAATAAATTATCCAATTATCAATTAATACAAAAAGCTAATCTAGTTAGATATACATTATTTGTTTTAAAATTGTAGAAGCAAATATATTACGTAAATTTTTTTTCCATTTCAGCAAAATTATTTTTTTTTTTTTTTTTCTTTTAGTTACCAAATAGCATAATTTCATTATTTTAATATGTATACCTGTATAAAATATATGATTCATATAATGTGATAAAATATATAAAATAAAGTATACTAGGATATAAATTATTTTAATTTTGTCCGAAAAAAGTTTGTACGTTACATAATTAGGAGAAAAAAGAAGTGAAAGTACGGAAAACAAAAAAAAAAAAAAAAATTAAAGAATCTATTAATATCTTATGGAAGGGATTAGTTTTATACAATATTTGTTGGATAAATATTGCATTTCGGTAAAGATAATTTTCTTTTTTTTTTTTTTTTTTTTTTGATTGATTAAATAAATCAATGGTTTTTCTCAATATTTGAAATACGCAATAATTTTCGTTTTTACAAGATTACGTTCGTGAGCATTAATTTTTATCTAAATATCAACGTTTAACTTATTAAATAGTTTTATAGGAGTATTAGTATAGTTTTAAAATTAAAAATTAAATAGAGGGCAAAGTAAATGATGAGAAATGCAAGATGAAAAAGATAATTGAAAGGCATATATATAATAAAGGATAAAAGTTTTTAAACTCATCCATTATGTAAAATGTAATAAAGATATTATATTAGGGCAAACGAAACGAAAGTAGTTTTTTGTTAAACTAAACTTCTTTCAAAAATAATTTACGACAAATTAATAGGATAATTAATTTACGTACGAGAAATGTTAATTTGAAGGAGCAGTAAGAAAAACAGCTCTTTAGAAGTTCAAGATAAATAAAAACAGATGAGATAAATCCCGAAGATATAGGTATATCTAAGTGCGTATGACTTTTCAATTTTGCAACTTTAAAATCGCGTCTCGCAAAACAGGCGTTACGTGTCCGACGCATACACGTCTATAAAACGTAGAATCGAGAGCTATTATAATAATATAAGATCGGTAGGCGAAGGTATTCATCGGCCGCTCGTAAAATGTCCTCGCCGATGAAAAATTTCTCATGCCAACATTCGACGTTTTCTCGTCTCGGCTTAAGCGAATTCCATTTCGAAATCGGTATATATTAACCTGTCACTTTCAGCTCACGGGTCACGAAAATTTTAGGGCTGCCGTGGCGGCCGCACCGTTAGCCTAATACAATATTCTAGATAATTACGGTATTTGCGGATCAAACACAGGGTGAGTTGCTAGACGATGCATTTTGAATCTCCCTTTATCGACTAGAAACAACCCTACGGATACTCGTGTACGGAAGAGAAAAAAGAGAGAAGGAGAGAGAGATAGGGAGTGAAAGAAACCCCGGGGGCTCTTGGAGCTGCCGAGGAAAAAGACTCGCACGCAACATACGCACCGACTCCATTTGGCATTTCCAATTCTAAAAACGAAGGGGCGCATCGACGAGTTGTTATAGATGTGGAGAGAGAGAGAGAGAGAGAGAGACGCGCGAAATCAGAAACTGCATATGTGATTTTGCGCGCCGAGCGCCCGTGTAACTTTCTTAATACAACGGATTTTGCAAATTTTTGCAAATTTTTTACGGATAAGTGCTACTCTATTTTTTTCTTCCAATAACGCGAGTACGATTAGACACGAGTAATAGAAAGCTTTGTTTTTAAGACTGATGTTTATTTTCGACATTTAAAGACGTTGTATTGATCGATGCATGTATGTTTTCAATCCTATTTAACTAACAAAAGCAGATGTTATACAGTATTATGTACTAGAAATTTGAAAATCTATTAAAATTAGCAGTAATTAATATATTTTTTATATTGATATATACAAAATTAGAAAATTTTAATTATTTAAATGTACAATTTTTTATTAAGTACTATTTCTTAGGTATTAAAACTACTTTTTTTCAGGTACTGTTCTTGCTACCGTTGACACTTTGTTAGAAGTCGACGTTTACATTTCGGCTTTTCTTGTATGGAATCCACTCCAACGTATTTAAGGGCACAAGTGGCACAGTTATCTAAGTCACGGGTGTTAGGGGAGCATTATGACGTTTGCCAGCTTAATCTGGGAATTTAAAGAAGTCGCATAAAATAACGACGAGCTTCAATAAATTTTGTTTTATATCATAAATGTCAACAAAGGTTTTTTCACGCATTATGTAATATTTGGATTAGATGTTCCAAAATATCGTGTAACTAAACGAAATACTGCAATGGAATGAAATTTTACATTCCTAGTAAAATTTTTAAATAATTTTTGATTTGTTGAGAGAAAAAGGTAAATACAGATAATTAAATGTCGCAAAATTTAGTAATTTAGAATAGTAAAATTTTTTTATTTATTTTTTTTTTTTTTGTTTAATATTGAACTTAGGATGCTTCGAAACAATTTTGAAATAATCAAGGTAAAATCTGTAATTTTGAAAAATAAAGAACTGGTATGTGAGTTTAACAATGTTTTTAAAAATAAACGTGTCAAGTAATGTACATAAAGACAACTGACTTGAATCACTGTGTATTAAACTTAATATTGTATTTGAATGTATTATATTCATTTATCAGAGCAATTAAAAGTTTATATTCGTCCATTCAAAAAGCATTAAATTTTAAAACTAATAGAATTAATAAAATGATAAAGAGTGTAATATCTAATAAATAAATGTTTTTAATTTTTTTTCAACCTAATTTTAAAATAGAATTTACAATTTCATTACTCTTAACATATTTTTGTGAATAATTATCATAAAAATTAAAAAAAAAAACATGAATTATATAACGTTTGTAATATATCAATTTCTATTTGCCAATCGCAGGATAAAGAAAATGATTAAAGCAATGAAATGTTATTCATTATATGGCATTTATAAGTCTTCAATATATCCACATTTTTTTAAATTTATAGTACGTGCATAAAGTAAAAAATCATTCACATTCAAAAATTTGATACTTGATTTTTATTTTTATAAATTTATTATCAATAAAAATAAATAGTCATTTCAAAATAATTTACTTTCTATTCTTTGTTAATGACGTAAAATAATCCAACGTTAACGAAGACGTAATTGACGTAAAATAATCCAACGTTAACGAAGACTCATTATATCGAATGTCTTATTTCAGAGGTGTATTACAAATATTTACATTTAATGAAACAACTATAAAGTATATAAATTTTTTTTGTAAAACTATCGGGTAACTTCAAATAACCACATATGCTTGAATAAAATAAAACTCGAAACGAATTATATAATAATTCAGACTTTCTGTTTATACTAGCTCGCAGAGAGCGAGAGAATGCGAGAGAGAGAGAGAGAGAGAGAGAGAGGGGGGGGACGATACAGTGGGCGATTTTGCGTTTCTCGTAACAATCAAGGAAAAGAAAGAAAAGGAGAGAGGTAAGGAAAAAAAATAACAACGGCAAAGAGGTGCAATCTCAAATAATCGCAAACAAGTGTTACAAAGCGAGACAAGATAATTCAATAGCGATAAACCCGAGCTCGCGACGAGCCTACGAAGGTGGAAAAAGAGAAAAAAAAAGAAAGCGTTTCTCGCTCGCACAGATGTAAATCTTCCAAAAAAAAAAAAAAATTAAGGAAAAATTAAAAAAAAACAACCAATGTCATCGGTAATTCACGGCGCTTACCGTCGTTAATAATGGCAACACCCAAAGCAACGGGTATAATAAACGCGCATATGCTCGTAAGTATATCAACCACGAGTTTCACGCATCGCGCAATCTAATGAGATCGCACACGGTAGCTTATGTACTATATGTACACCTGTAGCCACGGCAAGTTTCGTGATTATCTACGCTCCTGTATTTGTAACACAATTCGCGTTTCTCTCTCTCTCTCTCTATCTCTCTCTTATTCTACTCTCGATGAAGACGCGCTCTGCTCGGGTGAAATTGCAAGAGCATGGGAATTGGGTGAGAGAAGCGACGATTGAAAAGAAACCGCCGAATGTGTATACGCGCGATACGTAAGAGGAAACGGGACGAAAGAGACTTACGGCTTTTCAAATTTCAAAGCGCGTACGGCTTTTCGCTATTATTTTTTCTTTCCTTCTCATTACCGAAAGATACTCCGTTAGAATTAATTTTTTTTTTGTTTTTATTACGAGTGAACGATTAGAATCGATTACGTAATTAATTCGTTGACACGCTTTCAATTACGTAAATCTTAAATTATTATTAATTGGATTCCTATTATTCGGACGATTGCTTTTCCTGCGTACATTTATGCTCTTCATTGTTTGAGCTTATTTAACGATTAGCCAAATACTTTATTTGTTTTCAAAAAATAAAATAAGCGTAAGAATTAATTCATTTAGAAAAAAAAAAAAAAAAAAAATGTACCCTTTAACTAATAATTTAATAAAATATTAAATATAATATATAAAATATTTTCGAAAAATGTTTAAATAAATATAAATATCTTTATTGAAAGAATCTGATATTAACAATAAAATTCACATGAAAGTATAAAAAAAAAAAAAAAAAATTGGGCAATTTCCATAAATTAAAATATTTGTAATAATAACTTGTAAAACTGTTATCAAGATTGTAATTATAATAATATGAACTAGCGTCTATTTAAGTACAAGATAATTTTAAGTATTCTTTCCGACGTCTAAGTGTTACAAATTATGATTGTATGGATTGTCTAGCGCGTAAAAAAAATAACTTATCAGATTTACCATTTATCATATTATCGTTAAAAACTTTTAAAGAAATGGACGAAAAAAAAATTCGAGTTTTGAATTACGAAATGAAGAAACAAAAAAAGAATATATAAAAAACGCATACAAAATAGAAGAATGACGATATTAGTTTGGAAAAATTCGCTATTGAGTGGGAAAGTTTTTGAAAACACGAATGATAGATTAGAGTACGCTCCTAGGATATAAAAAGTTACACAAATTTGTAAAAAAGTAAAAGAGGAAAAAAAAAAAAAAAAAAAAGCAAGAGGTTTGTGTAAGACAAAGTGACGTAGGCGAGCAAGAGAAAGAGAAAGAGAGACAGAATTGAAGATGTAACTGGCGCAGGAGAGCGCAGCGCGCGTATAAAAAGGAAAGGGATAAATTGCTTCCTCGAAATACGGAGGCGCGGTTAAGAACTAGAACACATCGCGGCACCGAGCTCTTCTTATTTCGCAAACCCGCGGTGAAAAGGAGAGTCGCGTGCTCGTGCACGTGTATCTATACACAAACGTGTCTATGTATTTTATAAACACTTGCGTACGCGCCGGTAAAAGAAGCGCCGCGCTGCGTCGTTGATTCATCGTTGAGAGTCGTAGTTAACTTTGTGAGCGCACATACACACATACATACACACACACACATCGTGTAGTACTATATACAAAATGTTTCGAAACTATACTTTCCGTCCTTTCTGTTGAATACAGTCAACACGTGTGTGCAAGTACACTCGTATGTGTATAGGTATGAGAGATATTCTTTTTAAAAGCGCGATGCGCCTTTGGCTCTCGTTTTCTTGCGTACGATCCGGTTTAACGCCGACGCGTTTGATGTGCTGCTCGGTCAATTGACTCTCGGGGATCTCGTCTCGAGTATCCGCTGTACGAAATGGAATGTCGAATTACCCGCGACTACCATATCATGCACTGTAATTAGGCTGATACTTGAGTTGGATGAATAATGTTGCGTTTCGTGGCTTCTTTAACGGTTTTCAGAGTTTCGAAACGTTGAATCTTTTTCTTTCCGAGATACACTCTGCTCTCTCTCTCTCTCTCTCTCTCTCTCTTTCTCTCTTGTACTTTTTAAACTGCCACAATATTCCGCGTATGTTTTCTTTTTCATATTTTCTCAACCTTAATTTCGACATTTGGATACAATTAACATTGAGAAATATTTTTTGACCGCTTCAATGGAAGCATATAACAATTATTGTGCAAACTCTTAAGTTTTATGTTTCAATTACCACGAGCATTGAAATATAAGTGCAATATATTATATTTCATATCTCCAATTTCGATTGAAACTTACTTTTATCTATTATTCAATTACAAATCCTGTAATTTTAAATTAAACAAACAGTTTTTTCTAACCATAGGAATTTATTATATGCGAGTTAAAATTTTATTCAGCCTTATAAAAACTGGTAAAATTTGAATTTATGATATATAGCACGGAATAAATCTGCATAAAAAAGAAATTCCTATTTATTGTAAAAAAAAATATACATTAATTCAAGTAATTTTCTACTGTTAAATTTTTTATTAAACTTCGTGTTTCTTCATATGTTATTATAATTCTTCATATTTTTTTTTTCTTTTTTTTTTTTTTTTACAATAAATATTAATCTCAGGAAATTTACATCAGAACTGATAATTTACGTTAAAAAATTCTTCGTTATTTGTAGTGCAGGTAAAAAAAAATTACATTGAAATCTAATAAATCCATTTTTCTTAAAGATATTTTTTTCGCGCTTGTTTTTAAATATAGTGCAAAACGATATTTTATCATAAATATCTAGTCTTAATAGGTATTAATATTTTAACCTATTTATGAAATCTTAACTTTTCTAAAATTAAAAAGATTCTTCATCGAAGAATTTATCGTACTTCATTCTTTTTAAGAAATAGAGTCTGTCAAGTCTTCGCTCAAAAAATATGTTTAAACGAAAGAGATAAAAAAAGGAAAAGAATAAATAAAGATATTTTATTCATAGAATATTTAATTAGAGAATGAAGAATTAATGGTGAATCAGCTGATGAAGTTCTTTTAGCATTTTAATTAAGAATACTTATGTACGAAATAACTCAATTTTTTTTTTCAATTTCGTAGTATTTTTCTTTTAAAATTAAAAATTATTTTGTTTAATTATAATTTTGAAATGTTAATTTTATAATTAGAAATTTTTTTACGTAAAACGCATGTAAAATTAATTTTCTGTAAAATTAATAATTACAGTTCCTCTCAAAAAAATTCACTCGAATAAATTATTGGAAATTAAAATAGAAATAAACAATTATTTACTTATAAAATAATTAAAATTATTCGAAAACCGGTAAGAATAACAATTAAACTTTATCTAGATGAACCTTGACAAAAAGTAAATACAAAAGTAGAATCCGGTATCATACGTGACGTGCGTAGGGAATTTCAACAAACGGATGTATTAATATACATGTCGGTTCCCTTATTTTTTCATTTAGAGTTAAATACGTGAACATAGTCATAAAATATAAATCTGACGTGTCATTACTTGGGAGAGTTAAATTTACTTAAAGAACAAAGGTAAAATCTAAATTTTAATCAACGATCAATAAATTATATCGATTTTTTATTATTAATCTGAAATATATAAATATTTGTTAATGGATACAAACAATTTTAATTATTAAATATATTTTTAATACATGTTACTGGGATTAAAATTTCAACTCGTTATGATAAGATTTTATAGTTTTTTTTAACGTAAACTTGCATTAATTATAATTATTTAATATAATTAAAAATAAGAACGCGCATTTATTCTCAATAATAAGGAAAAATAAAGTTATTAAACAAATTTTGAAAATTTTATAATTAATCTTTTTTATTATTATAATTGTGAAAGCTTACATTTTACGAATTACGAAATGATTGCAAATATAAAAATTCATTCATAAATTTCGTTAATTTTTAGAAATGTAGTTTATCATATTTGTATTTCAGTAGTTATTAAGAACAAATAATAGTATAAAACTGTTTTGCGATTTTTTTTTTTTTTTTTTTTTTTAGCGTGAATTGAGTAAAATTTTTTATTTATCAAAGAAATGAAAATATAGTTTTAATCGAATGAAAGATACAAATTTTTAATATATTTAATTATCTTTTTTAAAAAGAAAAATATAAACGCTTCAATTGTTAGTAAATATTTATTTCACCAATTAAAGTGTCAGTTATCAAATAATTGAACAATAAATATTGAATATTTAATACATTTCATTAAATACTATTTCCATGAAAATTATCATTTGCTTAAATCAATACAAATTTGAAGGTACGCTAGTATTAGATAAGAGTAAAAACTAATGAACAAATGTAACAATTTAAATAATGTCTTTTTTTATAAAATCTAATGATGTACGATACTTAATGATTAATACAATAGACAAAGACTACATGTAAACCATTAAAATTCAATAAATAAAGAAAAATAAAAAATTGCTTAATAACATAATTGTTTTTTTTTTTTTTTTTTTTTTTTTTTTTTTTTTTTTTTTTTAATACGTAGCGAAAAATTTTAAATAAACGTTCAATGGCGCTTTAAAGTCGAGCTTGAAATTCGAGTAAGCTCAATGCTTAGTAGCAAGCTATTCGATCCTCTTGCTCGGTGTATAGAGAGTAAGAGAGGGAGAGAAAGAGGAGCCATCTTCGCGGGATTTCGACTCCGAAAATCCTCTTTCCTCTTTGCCCGGTAACATCAACGAGACGTTCTACGCGCTACGTCCGTTACTACGGCCCCGTGGACATTGGCCGCGCGATTTGGCCAACTGGTGCTGCGATCGATCCGCGGATGAACGAGCGACCCCATCGACGCGACTTGATAAATAATCTGACTCTGTTATCGATTACTGCGAGGTCATCAAAGTACACATACCCGCGCCCGACTTTTGCCTGATTTTTCTTTTATTTCATCTTTTCAACGAGTCGACATTTCAATTGGTCATTTATTCGGAATGAGCGATTATTTAATAATTTTTTTCATTTCATTAAATTACATAATCAGCGTATATAGTGAATAAAAAATATTTCATCTCGGCTTTTTGCGCAACGTAAATTATTGTTTAAGCAAACATTGCATTTCATGCAATGCGCTGTAAAATATTTTCGTAATAAATACTTGGAACTTGAATGTTTTTTTACTTAAATTTCAATATTCTACTTCTTAATGTAGGTCATATGGAAATAATTGACTGTAATGAGAAAAAAAAATACATATATATATATAAAAATGAAAGAGATTTAATTTAAAAATGTTGTTATAAGATTTTTTCATGTTTTTGAAATTGAAAAATATTAGTTTTATAAATTTTTTGATAGTAAATAGTGAAAAAATAAAGAGAAAATTGAATAAATTATTACAGAAATAAACTTTACCAATATTACAGTTAGCTATACATTATCAGTCTATATATTTTCGAATTACTCACAATGTTGTACGAAAAGTCTCGACTAAATATGTTAATTTCGTAACATAAATTTTAACAATTCTATAATTTAATCGATTCAAATTTATGTAATAATGAATAATATTAGATAAATGTTTTAAAATAAATTATCATCACTAGTTAAATAGCTAGGTTACGAGTGGTAAACTACTTTTGATAAAATTATACTGTATAACTAATTTAATCGTGATAATAAAGTATGTAACAAATAATAAATTTATTTTGTAAACTCACGTAAATGATGTATAATTTTCTTAATGCAGCTAAAGAGTATTTTTTCAATATCATTAGAATTATTATTACAAAATAGATAAAAAGAAAATAGATAAAATTTTGCTCGCATTACAATTGTATTAAATACTTTTTTAAACTTTTCCCCACCAACGCTATATTATTTAAGAATTTCGCATTTGCGCGTCGAGAAAAAGTTCCCTCGTAGTTTTCTTTGAATTAAGTTTTGCAGGTTTAACCGCTTTGAAAATACTAAAAGACAAGAATTCAAAAGTTCTCGTCATTTGATATTCAAAGGCTTTTATGCCTACGCTTCAAACGTTGATTTTTGTGAGCATGTTGTAAACGTTCTGTAAGTACGAGCTCTATCTGCGTATAGTAAAACGATGCTTTGAAAAGATTAAAAATAAATTTCAAACAAATAAAATATATTATTCTTTGACCTATGGTAAACATGATAAAAAATAATTCTCGAATAAAAATTTTGTTTATTTAAATAATAATTTATATTGATTATTTTTTATTATTAACATTTATAAATTTCATGTTTTGTAATATTTTTTCTTCGTGCGTACACGAAAAATTAAGAAAAAATATTAATAACATGATATAAATTCTAATTCTGAAAGTTAATTAATTCGATTAAAAATAATTATATTTTTAAAATTTAATGTTAAAATAATCAGTTTTTGTATTTATACTTATAACGCGAAACACAAAGTTTGCGTTAATACGCATTGCAATAATTAAATTCTGATTAAGCTTTTTTGGTGGAAATCGAATTTTAATATACGTAGAGTATACGTTCTAATAAGAAAATAAATGATTAACGTTGTTTCAGTTTAATTATATTATCGTTTTAATTTACAGATTAGTAAAAAAAATTCGTCCTTTTATCGATTAATTATAGAAAAGAAAGGTTAAACGTGAAATATAAATAAACTGTGAAACAAAAGCGTGCTAGAAAACATTAAAATCGGTGAATTAAAACGCGTTATTTATGAACGAAAACGCCAGGTCTTAATTCCACAAAGTTTATAATAAAGTAAAAGCATGAAGGTAAAAAGCTATACATTAAAATATTCGTGTTATAGTATAAAGACGTCTCTAACACCGCAAGAGCCTTCAAATATATCACGCAATGTCAACCTGAATTTTCGTTAGCAAAAGCAATGGCGCCAACGCGAGGATACGCCGATGTGCAATGAGTCCAGCAGCCTGGCATACGTCAAAATAACCGCTTCGATTTCCGTTCAACGCGTACGCGTAGCTGGATAAAACTATGCTGAGAGTTTTAAAGTACGAGCGTCGTCGTCTTGGCAGTGCCGTAACACCGGAGCAGCGATACCCCGCGAGAGATCGCGCACAGGTGTACGGCACACCGGCACCTCCGGACACACTTACACCCTCTGCGTATTCCGCACACATCCGGGTCGTTATTAAAGCAAGAGAGAGAGAGAGAGAGAGAGAGAGAGAGAGAGAGAAAGAGAACGTCGTGTACCCGAAAGTCAAAAAGCGCAGCCGAGGTCGAAGGGGTGCCGAATCCGCGTACGTGCTCCTACCCTCTCTTTATTTTTCTTTTTCTCTTGATCTCTCTCTCTCTCTCTCTCTCTCTCTCGGTGAATCTCCGTCTTCGTCTCGCTCACATCGGGCTCTCATTCGCGCGCGCAGGTGAGGGCGCTCGAGGTGAGCTATCGACCTGGTGCCAGAAATACCGTGCAGCATCGACCGCGAACGCTCGCCTACCTGGTCCCTCTCTCCCTCCCTCGCTCGGCCTTCTCCCTCGTTCGCCCTCTCTCGCTTCCCCTCGCGAGCGAAGAGTCGAGCGGCTGCTGCTGCTGCTGCTGTTGAAGAGGACCGTACTCTCGACCCCTCTTCTCTCTCTCTCTCTCTTTTACTCTCTCTCTCTCTCTCCCCCACCCCCGTGTGCATCTCTCTTTCTCTCTCGCGCGCTCAACAACCCCACCCCCTTTTTAGATCCTGGGGATTGCGCGCGCGACTGTGCCCCTCGGGCGGGGGCGCGCGCTCTCTCTCTCTCCGTCTCTCTCCCTCGCTCCCTCCTCGGCCGTTGAGGTTATCGGGCGAGGGTGGGGGCGCTGCTTGTCACCGAGAGTCGCGCTCCCGCTGGTGGGGAGGCTTCCTGGGGCAGTGGCGGGGAGGACTCCGAGGGCAGACGCTCGAAAGCAACCCCGAAGGTGAGACACACACGTCCAGCCTAAGCGAGACGCCCCTGCTCATCGAGAGCCCTTTGGTCTGCGTGAGTATAGCGTTTTTTTTTACGCGCACTTTCTTTAAATTCACCCGCAGATTTATACACGCGCACCTTGCGATGTACTCGCACCCTTTATTTTTTTCATCGCAGTGTCAATTTAACCAATCCACTCCCCCGTTACCCTTTTTATTTATGCACGGTCTTCGTTGAATTAATTTAACGGACGAATCCCGTGCACCCGAATCCTCGTCCTTTTTTCGATTCGTGGATTCGACGTTAACGAGATTGCTTATCCGTCGGCTATAGAATTCGGTAATTGTTTCGTAACGCACGGACGGAATTACGAAACACCGCGGGGTGTATCGTGTAATCGTGGTCCAGCGCGCGTTTGTGATCGGCGCGGCGACTTATCCGCGAACCTTTCGCAAACGAAAAAAACGGACGTAGGTAGCCGTCGTCGCGGGGGTGAGTTTGCGTGACCAAGTGTGGGATTTCAATGCTCGGTGACGGCTTCTCGATCGAGCGCGCTCGCGCGCCAATACGCCCGCCCGTGTGCTTCTGGTACAAGTTTAACTCGAATAACAAGGACGAAGTCGAAAGCGATAACGATCGATTTCCTCCCCTTTTTTCGATCGGTATATGTGCATAAACTTCTTTTTTTCTTTTCTTCTTCGTTCTTTTTTTTCCTTATTTTCTTTCATTTTTTAAGATTGCAGGTTGCTTTTATTAGACCTGTACGAGTGTATTGAACGGAAATTTAGCGCTGTTGCCAGGTAGAAAATTTAATCTTTCAATTTATCGATTTACTTGCTTTGAAAAAAAAAAATGGAAAATAAAAATTATTTTCTCTTTCGTCTTTCGTTTTAAATATAAATTTTCATATATTTATGCGACACGAGCGCATAATCTTCAACAAATTTTATGATAAATTACTTTTCTTTTCAAGTAGATCACTAGTGTGCTCAATTATTACCGTTTTGAATAACTTAATTGATCGATCTTTATTTTATGTGAGTTAAAATGACGTTAAACAATCGTAGATATAACCCTACGTATATTAAAAGCACACGCACAATGTCGACCTTCCGTTACGAAATTCATATCCACGTATATAGCTTGGCAAAAGGAAAATAAAAGAAGTGTAAGGTAAAGCTCGCCGTACAAAGATAGTTTTTCTAGAACTCGGGGTGTACAAAAGAAAAGTGTCGCCCTATTATTTTTGTTCTTCGTGTTTATCTTCCAAGTTCCCTTCACCTAATTCGGTCGATCCGTCGAGTAACATTTTTACATACGTAAGGTTTATTTGTTCGACGGTGACGGACGACGGTAACCCGAGAGAGAGAGAGAGAGAGAGAGAGAGAGACGTTTTTCTTCCTCCCGCTCTATTCGCTCTCCTTATCATTTCTATTTTCATTACCTCATCGAGGCGGCGGCCCGTTTTCTCGCCGCTATCTCGATCATTATCTTACAGTCTTACATGCGAATAAAGCTACAAAAGTTAAGGCGATCCCGACCCATTGAGTACGTTTATACGCGTGTGCGTTTAGTATTCGCTTATTTATAGAAGCCAAACTTATATATACATGCCGTTATGTTCGCGTGGATTATTTCGGTTATGGAGTCGGCCGCGACGTTGCGCGAGAATGAAAAATCACTTTGTTCACTTGTATTTTTTTGCTACATTATTCGCTCGCAAGGTCCGCCTACTTAGTTTCTATAATGAAACTATTCGACATTTTTCAATAGCGACCGATGTTGCTTTTTTTTTTTTTTTTTTTTTTTTTCATGTCCTTACAGAGCTCGCGCGTCTATTGCGCTACTTTTCTAAGTTTTATTTTTTTTTTCTTTCTTTGCTCGAATCGCTTTTCCTCGATTTATTAGATCGTAAAACAAGAGCTTCCAACTGCTTTTTGAATGTTTAATAGGGTCGTTTAAAATTGTTCGTTCTATTTGCAGAGAACAAGACAAGGCGTTTTCTTTTTTTTTTTTTTTTTTTTTTTTTTACTACTATGAACGACGATTTATAGTAAAGAAAAAAAAAAATTTTTTAAATTATGCAATTTTAATCGCACACATTTTATCTTACGTGACATTTATCTACAATAACTTAAATATTAAATAATTTTATTTATAAAAAATGTCAAACAATTATTTTTAGTAATATTTAATATTTTATTGAACATTTTAATGACAGTTCATTGAATTTTAATTTGCGTGCATCAATTTTGTAAAATTAACTAAATTACTAAAATAACATTGATTTTACAAAAGAAAATGGCGGCTTGCTTACGTATACTCGTGGACGCCATTTTCTGTCGACGATAATTACGTCCACACGAACATGTTTAACGTATAACTTTGCAGGAAGTTACGAATATTTTTTTTTTTTTTATTTTTCATTTTTGAAGAATGTAAGCGATGTAAAAAATAATTTAATTTATTAAAAATTCTGTTCAAGAAGTTAAATTGTTTATAATATCAGCGATTGAAAAATATCTTGAAAAAATTCGTGTCCAATCAATTTAACGAATATATTAAATTGATATTTAACGAATAGTCTTTCAAATTTTCAGTAACCATAAATTTTTTTCTTTTATTGATTTAAATTCTCTTAACTAATTTATGAGCCGATATTAAAAAATAAACAATTATTAAAAATTAGACGAGATATTTTCTATAAACTTTTTGAAATAAAATAATATTTCAAAAGCTCCATATATTACCTAAAATAATGAAAATAAAAAATAATTTGTTTTTCGTTCTTCAACGATATGGTTACAGGCTCGGTAGAGGACTCGGCTGAAAAGGTGGAGGGCCCGGGCTCGAGAGACGCTACGGAGTCGGTGAACGACTCGGGGGTTACAGCGCAGCAACAGAAGCCGGACGTGGCTGCAACTCTGAGCGGCCTTTTTGCCGGACTTCCAACCTTCGCGGGTCCTCAGCGCCTCGCCACTTCCCTCAGACAAAAGCTCGTTAACAATTCTGGTGAGTTTATTATTCATTCATATGTATCGTCATTTTTATTATAATCGACGTCCTTTCGAGCATTTTCTTCGATTATCGAAGATAATATTATAGAAAACTATGATAAATATCTTGATTCCTTTGATTAAAGTTATCGACGTCGTATAAAAGGGGCCACGAATTAAATTTTATTATTGGATTCGAGCGTTAATAATATTTTAAATCGTTTATCGGTTTAGCTGGTAATTTATTTTTACTATTGTGCATTCAGTTATAATGTATTGAAGAATAATTTACGCAAAAGTGAATTAAAAAAAGAAGAAATTAAATTCTTTAATCGATAAAAAAAAGAAAGATTTAGTTAAAAATAAAAATAATTATACGTACGGCGCGTCTGACTATACCCTACACCTTTTCTACTTGCGAGATATATATACATTTCCATGGTTTCGATATCTTCAATTCCGTTTCCTTAGTATCTTTTAGCCCAAATTTCAATTCAAATGGTTGCGTTTGTTATTTAAAAAGCATTTAATTGTATTATTAAAATTAATATTTTTATTGTTAAAATTATTCAAGTTTTTAATATTATCTAACATTATGAGAATTGTTAACATTCTTAAAAATGTGACTACTTAATTGTCTATATTCATATATTGTTAAAATGAAACTTTTTCGACATTAATATTGTGAAAGCAAATAATATTGTTATTTCTTTATGCCGATAATCAGCACTGTAAAAAATTTGTTTTTATTTTTCCTTTTTAAATGAATGACGGTAAAAATAAAATAACGGAATAAGTATAGCAATTGGCATTCTTAAATATAAATGGTTCTTATTTTACTTGAATTCAAGACTATAGACGCGATCTTTTTATACACTCTATTCTACGTACTGCCAGGTGTATTTATAAAAAACGAAACAATATGAGTTATAAAATCTATACAGAAATATTGCAATCAAGTATACTTATTACTTTATTACACTTAAATTACTTTTTAATATTTTAGTATCAGAGGATTAAATAAATTATACTTAATTGCGTAATAATTGTTATTTCTTATAAGAATTGAATGTTTAAGTAAATTAAATGGAACATAATTTTTAATAAATATGTTTGAAATTGAGTTTTCATTTTTTTTTTTTTTTTTTTTAATGAAAAATTTGAAATAATAAGAAGCAGTTTGAAATAAAATATTGTATTAAAATATCATAAATTTACTATTATATTTTAATAAAAATGCATACTGCTATCAATATTTTTATGTTTTGCAATTTATACTTTACAATTATTACATAATGTGTTAAAATTAAATTTATTATTTATCAACAAAATTAAACGAATTATTTTATTTTTTTATCAATTTTATTTTATGACTTTTATAAAATAGTTAAATTATCAATGCAAACAATTAACTGTATCATTTATATATAAATTATAGTTTCAAAATTTTAAAAATAATAAATCAATCGGTAAACACATTTATTTATGTGGGAAGGTTTATTGAGTATGTTATTTAAGCCAGTGGTAAGTGAAAGATACAAGGGGAGCCCTCATCCGGCACTGCATAATAAACATATGACCTACACTTCGCTCATCGACTTTGTGAACAACTTCGTCAAACAGGATGATGCCCAAGTAAAATTCTTTATTTCATCCTTCATGAAAAAAGTCAGTAGTAGATTTTAAGATATAAAATACATCAATGAAGAATTTCATGTAAGAGGGCTCATTGGTAATACGTATTATAAAAAGTTAATGGTATTAAGTTTTCTAAAGCAACCCAAATGTCGAGGTGATCGCGCTACTCAGGCCGGGCTAGGGCTCCCCTTTTATCAAAATTTACTGCATGGTCGTCAGGCCGCTTTCAAATTTTTCTTCAAATTTTTCGTATGCTTTTTTTTTTTTCTTCTTCTTAATGAGGGTTATCTGCTGTTGTAGGTATCCCCTGGCTCGGCCTGATGCGCGTCGTCTCAATTGCTGTAAACTCACCATCGTCTGACGGCAAACCAACAACAATCAGCAACAAAACATCGGCCATCATCTCTGGGCGCCTGCAAGATAGTACAATATTTTCTTCTGCATCTATAAAATTTGTTTTGATATAAAACAAAAAATGCAAGACACGCTCAAGCCTTAAAAGTAAAGTTCAAATTTCACGAAATAAAATAAAGAAATATTCGAGGAATTTACGTCGGGATCAAGTACGTTCAGCTCGAGTGTTTCAAATTAAATTTTTGCTGAGATGAATTTCATATTTCCGCGCATCAAGAATATTTAGAACGATATTTCGACCAACATCGAATTTAAACCAACCAAAAAAAGTATATTCATCATAAGCATTAATTGATTTGAGTGAATTTTTAATCAGTTAGCAACTTCAAACAGTAAACATGTCATCGATAAAGATTCCCGTATTAAATCTTGAGATCGGGGAGGTGAAGGAAATCATTTGGACAAAGTTGCAGGAGCCGAAGGCTCAAAGAAAACTCATTTTAGTTATCGTATGTATCGCCCTTTTACTCGACAACATGCTGTACATGGTGATAGTCCCTATTATTCCAGACTATCTTAAATATATCGGTGCATTTTCTGACGAAAAGCCCGTAGGTAACGGGACTGAAGTACATGGTCATCACGGTCAAGACTCGGCAACTGGTATTCTTTTCGCATCAAAAGCCATTGTTCAGCTGATGGTCAATCCATTTTCTGGCTATTTGATCGATAGGATAGGCTACGATATTCCCATGTTAATAGGTCTTTCTATTATGTTTTTATCAACGGCAGTTTTTGCATGTGGACGCAGTTACGGCATTTTATTTTTTGCTAGAAGTTTGCAAGGCGTAGGTTCTGCATTTGCGGATACATCGGGATTGGCCATGATAGCCGATCGTTTTACGGAAGAAGCTGAACGTTCTCAAGCTCTCGGAATCGCATTGGCTTTTATAAGTTTTGGATGTCTCGTAGCACCTCCCTTTGGTGGAGCTCTGTATCAATTTGCCGGAAAAGAAGTACCATTTCTAATACTTGCGTTTGTTAGCTTGGTAGCTGGATTAATGCTATTACTTGTAATGAAACCCTTTAAAGAACAGTTGAAAGAAAGTCGCAGAGAAACTGCACCGACAATACCTATCTGGCGACTATTTATCGATCCGTACATTGCTGTGTGCGCAGGTGCTCTCATGATGTCAAACGTAGCACTTGCATTTTTGGAGCCAACGATTTCTCTTTGGATGGAAGATCACATAACTCACGATAACTGGAAAATGGGCATGATTTGGCTTCCCGCGTTTTTCCCACACGTTTTTGGAGTAGCAATTACCGTGAAAATGGCAAAACAATATCCGCAACATCAATGGTTAATGGCTGCCGGTGGACTTGCTTTTGAAGGTGTTTGTTGCTTCATAATTCCTTTCTCGACTTCATACAAGTTTCTCATGATCCCTATTTGTGGTATTTGCTTTGGTATCGCTCTTGTTGACACGGCTTTACTTCCTACTTTAGGTTACTTAGTAGATGTTCGATATGTATCGGTTTACGGTAGTATCTACGCTATTGCAGACATTAGTTACAGTTTGGCTTATGCAGTTGGTCCAATTATTGCTGGTGGAGTCGTCGAAGCAATTGGATTTACCGCTCTGAATATCGGCATTGCTATTAGTAATCTCCTTTACGCACCGGTTCTCATGTACCTTAGGCATATTTATGACTTCAAGCCATTCCAATCCGAAGCAAATATCCTCATGCAAGATCCACCAGATAAAGAATATCAAACCTACGTACTTCAAGAACAAAGACCAGTTTCTGGAGAAGTTGGAAACCATCTTACCTCTCAAGCAAAAATGGAGACCAATGTTGATCAGGACGTCAGTCAAAGCTATCAAAATTACGGAGATAATTATGGTTATCAAAATCAAGCTCCCCAAAATCAAAGTATCGGTTATGGTTACGAACAGCAAGGTCAGCAATATCAACAAAATATAGGTGGATACGATCAAATTCAACAAGATGTACAGCAAGGTATGCAACTAGGTATGCAAGGAATGCAGCCGGGAATGCAGCAAGGAATGCAGCAAGGAATGCAGCAAGGAATGCAGCAGGGAATGCAGCTAGGAATGCAGCAGGGAATGCAGCCAGGAATGCAGCAAGGAATGCAACAAGATGCATCTTACGGGCAAATGGGCTATCAACAACAAAATGTTAGGTCAGCTAATCCTAATCCATTCAGAAATGAACCGGCACAACGACCTGCAGAAGATAGTAATCCTTTCAGGCAAAGGATGTACTAAAATAAAATTAATTATGAAAACGTAAAATAAGACGATTAAATTGCGCAAAAGTACGGTGAAATACTAGTTGCGTAATTTAGTTGATGACTGTGATTGGTTGAAGTTGCGGACTGTTGTCTTCATGGCAGGCTTCCAGTGATGAAGAATATAAGAATTAATTAAACAATTGTTAACGTAATGTAACAGCACGGGACTAAAAATAAAAGATTTTAAAAATGAGTGACAATGGTTCGAAGTAACATCTAAAAGTCTTAATAAATTGCGGAGAAGAAATAACAAGTAAATAAGAATTCTGGTAGAAGTTAACAAAGACAAAATAATATCGAAGTCAAGCAATCGTGAACTATTTCTTCGCTTCCAAAAAAGATCATTTTTAGAGTTGAATATTCATTCATTCTTCATAATATTGTGTGCTTCTAACATCTAATCTTTCTTTCATGTAAATTCCTCATTTAAAGGAATGTGAGTGACAGATGAAATGTGTGCCCAATAAAAGTGTGCTTGTACGTGAGTAGTTGAGTTTGAATAAATGAAAAAAAAAAAAAAAAAAATATATATATATATATATATATATATATATATATATATATTATATATTAGAAAGAAGATGAAAAACCGTAACATGTAATGCTCGAGTGAATCCAATTTACGTAAATTTGTGTATGTTCTTTATGGATCATTGTTGCACTCCTAATGGAAAAACGTAAAGTATAAATCGTAAGTAACTTTTACTTTAAAAGTATTATAAGTAAATTTTTTGAAAGCTTCTACTCAATTTAAATATAGTAAAATTTATTCAAATCAAAATAATCGAAGTAACAACGCTAATGATATAAATGTATCATTACTTGCAAAATATTTCATATTCATAAAATTATCATTGATAAAATTTCATGCACAAATAAAATTATTAATGACAATTTGTAGTATATTTATTTTTTAATTAAATAATTTTTAAAAATTTTTTTTAACTTGATTTTTTTTTAATCAATTAAATCAGTTTTATTCTTTTTTTTTTTATAAAAATGGCCTAATCAATTATTGAATTGTATTGCAAATATATTTTATGCCATACTTTTTCATTTTTACATTCTTTTTTTCGAATTTTATGAATGTTGTATTATAATACTTGTAAAAAATAAAATAATATATTTTTAAAACGACTTGAAAGAATTTAAAAATAATATTTTACATAATTGAAAGAGAAAAAAAAATATTTTTTCGTTGACACGTTTAATAAAATAATTGTTGATGATATTATTTTTACTCTATTTTAAACTTATATTGAAAATTTTATACTGTGATATTGAATAATTTTTGATTTTAAATATAGAAGAATAATTTTCAGTTTAATTTTTAATAATATCATTTTAAATTAAAAAAAAAAAATCGATTAAAAAAATAAAAAAAAAAAAGATGTTACTAAGTTTTTAATTTTTATAATTATAAACTCATAAATTTTTTTTTTTTTTTTTTTTTTTTTTTTTAGCATATTAAAGTACATAAAAATTGTACAGTAAATTATAGATTTAAATGCATATATAATTTTTCATTTTATCGAGATGAACGTCGTGTATATCCGTAATCAAGCAATATTATGGCTTTAATTTATCAAAGTAATTAGGGCATTAGGAGCGCACATGATCGCAAAAAGAATAAAGATATATTAACGAAAAGTGCAAGTTGATTAGTAAAGAAGCATAATTCTAAGCATAGATAATAAAGCACGCGTTGACATCTGCCGAACGTTTCCAGTCAGCAAGGGATCCTCGGCATAAAGCGTCGTGTGTTTAGCGATTTTTATTTATAAATTTTTGACTTTTAGTTAAATATCGTTAATTGCTGAACCAAGATAACATATCAGGAATCGCGAATCACGCGATTCCCATAACGTAGTTTTAAGAATAATATGTTTAGGTCAACTCAGGGAATAAGTAAGTTGGTCTTAGTGGTGGATCGATCAACATCGAGTCGCGGTGCATTAGTCTCATTTTATCGTACTGAAAAGAAAAAGAAGAATAAGTAAAAAAGAAGAAAAAACAAAAAAAAAAAAAAAAAAAAAAAATAGCTTTGCAGCATTTAGCATGAAAAAAAAAGTCATCTAAATTTTCATTGCATTAAATTTTAGGCATTTAATACATCAAGTGTTCAACGTGTACAATTTAAAATATCGTGCCTCTTATGCCATCAAGGTAAGAGACGCATACATAATAATATTTCTGTGTTAAAACAAAAAAAAAACAAAAAAAAAGTCCTTTTTTAAAATGGTTGACTAAAAAAATTTCGAAGTTGATTTTTCTGCCCTAGTATGACTCATTGTAAGCATATCGTAGTTAAAACATGTATAAATATAATTCATGTACATATATACGTATGTACATGATAAAGTATAGCTGTATCTTAATGAAGGTCTGAAAGTTGTTTTCACCGCGGAAAAATAAGATTTTAAAAGTTTACGATCGGATAATTATATTTTACATAACACGGTGCTGTGTGTTCATTTAGAATGCGATTTATGAAGAGCTGGCCTCTCATTATTTGAACTGTTTGAATTAAATTTAATAATGAATTGCAGCAATATTTTTTTGCAAATGCATTATGTTTTTAGGTATGCGAAATATCAAGGGAATGTTGTAAAAAGATTGATTGATTTGCATGCTAAATATTATTATTTTCAATTTTTATCATTAGTTTAACGACGATTTTTAATATTCTAAATTAATTAGCAATTATACATATAGTGCGGTTACAAGAAAAGCGAATGCGAAGTTATCAGAGACTGTGAGTTGAATATAAATTTATCGATATAAATTATATACTTGTAGCAATGAATATTTATATATATATATAAATATATATATATATATATATATATATATATATGAAAGTTAATATATTGAAAAACAATATTACCGGTCAAATTCTATCAAGAATTTGTGAAAGTAAACAATATAAAAGATTTAACTTTATTTTCTATTTGTATATATATAAAAAAAAAAAAGAAAAAAAAAAGTGTCGAGAAAAAAGAGAATTATTATTGTGGCATTATTAAAATTATATTATTAAAATTAAAATGAAAGCAAATATTATGGTCAATTTGAAACTATAATCCCTTTTGTATACAAAAAAACCAAAAAATTCCTTACATGTTGTCAAAAGTAAAAGAAACGTATTAACGTAAAACGAAGAAAAATAGCAAAAAAATAAATAAATAAATAAATAAATAATAATAATTATAATAATAATAAAGGAAATTCTAATTTTCATGAGTTTGAAAAAGCGAGTTATAAAGCCGCTTAAGAGCCCTGAATACTCATCATCACACACAGTCGCGAAAAATCATAAAAAATTCATCATTTATCGACAAAGCGAGCGTTTGGAATATACATTACAAGGCTAAATGAGCGATGATTGTTCCAGTTTCTTCGATTCTCTTGTAAATAAATAACTCAATAAAAGTGACATGAACAACTGTAAGAATATAAATATTTAGAAGAATTATCGTCTAAGTCACAAATTTTAAAGTGGAATCGAAATTAACGATTCGCCTAAACTGTATTATAGTATTATAATGTTTTGATTGTATTAAACCTTAGAAAATACACGACTCGAGTAATTCAATATTGTAAATAACAATGATTTATCGATTAAGTATGATAATTTTCATTTCGTTTACGTTTCATTAAAGCGGTTAGGCAGATTTTTTTTTATCTTTCTTTATGTATACTTGATTAAGTGAAGTTTATATTTTTATTATCGATAAAATTGTTATTTTAGTATAACGTTTTTAGTTAACAAGTATATTCATGGTCATATATCTCAACGATAGTTACTTAACTTACCTAGTTTTATTATTACTATCTCTTCTCTAACCGTCTAAAAATGGTAAAAGAAGGAAGAAATATAAAAAATAAACAATGTACCCGTGTATTTCGGAATGTAATTAAAGGATTTTAGGATTTCATTTCATTTTTATTAAAGTTTACAAGCGAATTGGTGTTTTTTTTTTTTTTTTTTTTCTTTTTTTTTTTTTTTGAAATTAGATAATAATTTGAAGAAAAAAAAAACAAAATGTTTCCGATAATTAACGTGTCGTTTATAAAGTATAAATGATAATGAAAATATACAGTCTTTTAATTTATTTTGACAGATATGTAATTCATTATATCATTAGAAGAAAACTATTTTCAATAGGTATTCGTTCGCAGTGACTAAATGCTATATAACTATAAAATAAAAAAAAATAAAAAAATAAAAAAAAAAGAAAAAGAAAAAAAAAAAGATTTATAATTTATCATTAATCATCAAAAAATATAAAATTATTTGAAATTTACGAAAACCAATTGTCTAATAAAGTATATCAATGAAAAAACACGCTTAATCGGTATTATATGTCAAACTAAATATCTGATTATTAACCGTAGATGCAGAAGTAACACGAGGTCGACTTATTAATTTATTGACGATTTAATTTTTATGGTAAGTCTTAATGACACATGTAGCTAAAAATCTTAAACACTTACCATCCGTGAAATATCTCATTATAATTTAATGAATTATCAGGTTGAATCTATAATTTCTATATCTCTCTTTCTTTTCCTTTTTTTTTTTTTTTTTTTTAATCAATCAAAACAGTACTACCACAATGCGGCCAAATATTACTGACTGCATCTACTACTAATCGGCTAATCAGTTGTTAACTATCCGATAATAATGAGCTCTAAAACACGCATAATGTATGTATGTATGATAAATAACAATATTGCTTAAACTGAAAAAAAAAAAAAAAAAACCAAGTGTTAAAGTATAATTTCGCATGTAACTGATCATATACTTATATATGAAAAATTATTATTTATCAATTTACGACATGTATGACGCTGTAACATTGTTGAAACGGTTATTAAATACGTCATTGTTACCAAACTATAATGATTTCTTTTTCTTTATACATTCCCATCTTACATTATATATATATTTATATATTAACGTATTTTGTAATAAATGTTTAAATTCTTTGCCGATATTTCTTATATATATATATTACATTTTCGTTTGATATATTTATTAAGTTTATTCATAATAAATGCTTAACATAGAAAGTACGTCGATTCAATATTCATAGTGCAATGGTGTTTTACATATTTTACATACTTTACACATACATCATTTTATTATAAGCGCTAAGTAGTAGTTTCTTTAGTATTTGATACTATGTTGAAAAATAAAATTTAAAAATTGATATTTGTCATAACTGTTAATGAGGCTATTGTTTAACTAGACGTAGCTTTAAAATAAAAAAAAACTGCATTGTTTTTTATTATAAAATGTTTTTATACGCATGCTTTGCATTGATGAAACTTTATAAATAAATAAACAAATTTTTAACTATATCAGATATCAAGCCACGGTCAGACTTATAAAATAGTTTGTTTCTCGCAAATTCAAAATAAATTGCTATGGGGATTAAAAATAATAACCAATTAAAATTTACAGTTAAAAATGTCTTTTAAAAATTTTAACCATTTTTAAGAGATTGGAATATCGCATGTATAAAATATAATTACAGCTAATTTATTTCGTAGGGAAAAAGATAGCTGAACGTTTCAAGAAATCAACATCTCTTTAGATTTAAAAATTATATTTTTTTTTTTTTTTTTTTTTTTTTTAGAATTGAAATAAATTTACGCGTTAAGAATTATCGAATAATATAGTTAAATAAAAATTATAAATCAGCTGTTGATAAATAAATTTAATAAACTCATATCAACTTATAAAAAATAAATTATTTCAAATGATCGTCCATTTTCATGAAAATTATTATAATTTATTGATATGCAAAAAAAAAAAGTAAATATAATAAATTTTTTTATATTTTACAAAATTTAAAAAATCATAAACTTATGAGGTAATATTAAATAAAAAATGAATTAGATTATTATTGGCATTAATATGCAGAATGAAATATATAAATTTTTTATTAAATTTGAATGAATGTTATATTTTTCTTATGCATTAGGCTTCAAAGAAGTCACAAGTTCATGGACGCGTTAATGTAAAAACACAATTATTTACTTTTCTAATCGCGTTCTTTCCATAGAAATTAACCATATAACCCTACCACTTTAAAATCCATTTGGATATTATTTTCACACCTTGACTAAATCTAAAAATCTTTATTTATTTAGCTTCCCTTCTAAAATTCTGTTATGTGTCGTCCTAACATTATACATTCTTTCTACATTCTCTGCTCATATTAACTTTATATTATTTATTTAATTCCCTGATTTCATTATTGAGCAATTTCAGAAATTCTTCGGTAATCATGTCTTATCCATCTTTAAATATTTTTTTTTTAATGCTTTACTTTATAAGATTTTGAAGAGTTTTCTTCCTATTTCGTAGTTATGCATATTTGATATTCGTAAATTAGTAACGATGGTATTATTATCAATATTTCAATGTTTAAATTTCGCGGAAGCTGCCTCAGTTATAGCAGTTCATCAGGCATACATTTTTCATATATTATCTTTTCTTTTTTTTTCAATTTTCAATTCACTTTGCTCATTTACACTAAGGTATTACTACAATATTCGTCTATTATTTGATATGCCACGCTATTTAATAACATAATATATCATTATTAGATATTCAATTTTAATTCAAATTCTTTTTTTTTTTTCACATTTTTAATCGTAATCTAATTCAAATCTTTCTCTAGATTTCAATAACAAAAGCTATAATTATAAAAGATGCATAAAATTATTTTAAACATATAAACGTTAAGCATTAAAATATTCATTTTCTAGATATTAAAAAGTAAAAATTTATTTTCCAGTTTCTTATTATTTGAAGTAGATTGGGTAATCAATAACTTACTATGTTTCGATAACAATGCATAATGTGTCAGCAAATTACATAACATATATCCCCTAAAAAAAAAAAAAAAAAAAAAAAAACGATAAGCGAATAAGTATACCGAAACCGTAACGAAAATTAAATTCATTTTACGATTATCATCGTTCGTGAAATTTTGAAGAAGCGAAGAAGAAAAAAAACTCTTACACCGTACGTCGGGTCGCTTGTGTAAACTTTCTCGTCGTGTCGTGAATTCTACCCTTCGATGTCTCTCTCTCTCTCTCTCTCTCTCTCTCTCTCTTTCTCATCCCCCTTCGATCGTTTGGTTGCTCGTTCCCCCTCAAGCATAAGAGCACCGCCCCACGCGGATCCATTGGGGCTGCGCGCCCTAATATAAATATTATTACACTTTGATAGGGTTACGTTGACACTTGTTCGAGTTCTATCGTTGGAGTGAGAGAGAGAGAGAGAGAGAGAGAGAGAAAGAGACAGAAACTGGTCGGTATGTACACTGCGCGTACACAAAACGTGGAAAAGTACGCTCGTCTTCCGCTCTCTCTCTCTCTCTCTCTCACTTTTCGAGAGTCGAGGCTACTTACTTCCTTTTTCATTAGACACGAGACTCAACAGAGCGGCTAGTCTACATAACAACGAACAATATAACTGCGGACCATTGTTTGCTACTTTTGTGTCTACCCTTTCATGGTATTATTCGCGTAATTGCATACCTTGCCCGATGGATTATTTCATTCGCTCTTACCGAGCTTACCCATTCTTGCCAATATATGACGGATTACGTGAAGAGCGCCACTGTTGACAATATTAAATCGCTCTCTCTCTCTCTCTCTCTCTCTCTCTCTCAAATTCGGCTTATAAGCCTTAAAACATTTTTCCGCTGAAATTACATTTTTCACGGCTCTTATATGCTATAATCCCGTTGAAATTGAAGTGTGACAATATCTTTGAACACGTTCGCTTTATGTAAGAAAATAAATTTTCATATTTTCTTATTAACGAAAGTACGAATATGTTATTAAATACTACTATTTTTTTAGTTTTATTTTTAACAATTTTTCTATACACACCTTTTAGAAAATAGTTTCTAAATGAATCCTAAACTTAGTTTCAAGTTTTTTTTCTACGAGTATGACATGGAAAAACTCGATTTTATGTTTGTCATCTTTACCTACTCATCGGTATGTTCGTTTAAGTAAAAGTCGGATTAGTACTAAAAATTATTATTATTATCGACTATTATTATTATTAAAATTATTATCGACCATATTATTATCGAAATTAAACTTTAAACTACTTTAATTTAAGATTTTATCATATTTAAGCATAAAAATAAAGATTATAGGATAAGTGGTTTGATACACATACAAGAAAATTTATTGAGAAAAATGTAAAATTAAAAAAAAACTCTTATTATTTTATGAGCGGAAAAAAAAATAATGATTTTATATCTTCAAAAGTCTAAATCGTTAAAAAAAAGAAAACTAGAAGAATAAGTTAATCTTGGATGTAAAAATCTTATAAATGCTTAAATTAAGATTTTTAAATCAAAAGAGTAGATTTTTTTTTTAATCGCCTAACGATATACTAACTAATAGACTATTAAAACTACTTAATATTTATTATTGAAGAAACTTGAATTTCTATTTTCAAGTACACCGAACGACTTAAATGTCCGTTAATGTACGTCATTTCACTAGGAAGCAACTTGCACTTCTTGCATTTTTCATCTTTACCCTTACATATATATATGTAGCAAAATAAATGAAATGAAATTGTCCCTATTTATACTCGTACGTGCACGTTTAGCTTCTATACATGTCATACTTATAGCCTTGTAATAGAAACTGCAAATTCAAAGTAATTGCAAAGTTTTCATCTATTTCAGGTGATATCCTAGAAACAATTGATGAAACTCAATTTATAAATTGATTTATACTTAAGTACCTGGAACAATACCTGTACCAATTACATTAAATTAAATATCGTTCGAATAAACACGTGAATCATATGATGCAATAAAGATTTATTGCGTGCTAAAAGTGTCTCGATGAAAAATAACAAAGACTCTCGTGTCTTTGTAACAAATACATATGTAATTGTTAGTACAATGTAAGAAAAATATTAATATTATATTGCTGGAGGTTATTCAAAAGCTCAAAGCAAAACGAATTCAACGACAAAGGCGCGTCTTTTAAAAATATTGGTAATCGAAGGTTACGGTAAATAAGCTTACGATAAATTTGCAGCGATAATACCAAGGCGATAAAAAAAAGAATAAAAAGAAAGAAAGAAAGCAAGGAAAAGAAGAGAGATGGAAAAATAAGTTGGTCGTTTGAAGCTCATTGAGCATGAGTGCGACGACGACGTTGCGAATAAAAGCAAAGAATAAAAAAAAAAAAAAAAAAAAAAAAACGACGAAGAGAAACGAAGAAGAAAAAAAAGGCAAACGGGCAGACAAGCGTGCGGAAACGCGGGGCGAGTCGCTTCACTACTCTCGTACCTTACACACCGGTGTGTATCTCAGAGTGAGACGCTTTCTCTCTCTCTCTCTCTCTCTCTCTCGAAGGGTGGCCACACGCTTTTGTTGTTGTCTACCGATGAGGCGAATAATCGGATTTTGAGATTACGAGGCTCTTTGCGCCAACCGCGACACGCGGAATGGCAAAGCGGATCATCGCCAATCTTTGACATTATACTTCAAATTCTCTCTCTCTCTCTCTCTCTTTCTCTTTTGCTTTGCACTTGTTTTAATGATCGATTAATAAAAAGCTCATTTTTATGCCGTTCGCGCTCAATGTGTAATCCTTCCTTCGAGCGTGTACTTATTAACTGCCGATGGTGAGAACTGCCAGGCTTGGAATAATTTTATTCACACTATTATAGTACGAATATTATTGTCCTCGAATTAGCATTTATAACGTCGTGCATTAATGCATATACTAAAAGGCAATATATTGGGAGATTTAGTTTTATTAATCATTAATTGTATCTGTTAGTAATTTAGTAAATTTATTTAACAAAATGAATTAATTTGAAAATTTATGAATAAAAAATATCGTCATTTATTTATTAATTATAATTTAGGTAATAACTAAATTTCATAAAGATATTATTTGATAAAAATAAATCTGTTGTTATACGGGTTGCATTAATTTAATACGTAATAACATCTTTTAAATTTCAATCCGCATAATAATCCGATAAAATTGTTGTAAAATATAATATTGATTATTTATATAAGTTTATAAGGCTTCCGGCGAAATAAAAATGGCGCAGTTTTTCGTTATTATTAAAAAGGCTTTGAGAGAAATGTGTTAAAACTCATCGATAACTCTTTCACTTAGATATTCGATGTAAACGTATTCAATACACGTAATGCAATCTTTGATGAGGCGCTATTCCCGTGATTAATATATCAAACGAGTGATTTTGAATGGCATTGGCTCAGATAAGCTTGCGGCGGTCCCTCGAAAGGCTTGTAAATTCAATGCGAAAGAAAATGTCAAGTTTTATGCATTTGTAAGTAGAAACTCCGATGTTTTCTACTAAATATTCAAATAATTTTAAGTTACCTTGATTAATTTCTCGGCTCTTTGATTAATTAAATTGACTCTATTCTAAAATTAGATTTTCCTAAGCGATGTAGCTAGAGTATAAAATGCTCTTTTTTTTTTTTATAAAAAATTGATTTACATATAAATTGTAAAGCAAACATTCTTGGTAAAATTCACAATTCTCCTTATTCTTTGCATTACATATTAATTAATGACTTAATTTAATTTTGCAAAGAATTTATTTAATAATATTGAATGTTTAAATTCAAATTTTTAATAGTAGAAAAAAAATAAATAAATAAAATAAGAAAAAGGAAAATAACTTATTAACTAAATATATTGGCTTTTTTTTGCTTGATTGCATTTTTATAAATTATTTTTTAAGCAATATATAGCTCATTAATAAAAAATATATATTAATTTAAATTTATATGGCTCTTTTAAAAGAAACAAGAATCTTCTCTTTATGTAAAAACATAAAAACATTCGCTTTTAAAAACTTTGTATAAACGTTAACATATAAAAAACGAGAAATCCATAACGGGTCGTCTTTTAATTTAAAATGTAAGTCATAAATATAAATGCACGTAAATTCTCATTGTACATACGTGATTGCTACAGCTCTCCAGCGCGAGCGAGCGCGTTTTCGAGAGATAGTTCGAGAGATCGATGTCGATATAAAGAACACGAAAGAAGAAAAGCTAATGAAAACGACAGTGACAAATAAGATTACGTTCACCTTTCTATCCCTTCTAATTTCTTGGCTCGGGCATTCTTTTTGCCTTTCATTTCTCTCTTTCTATTCTTACGGACGAGAACTTTCCAAATTAACCGGACGCGATTAATTGACGTTATGCCCTTCGAGAATTCGTCCGTGGAGATTCGAAATGACTGCTTCGGATTTCGGGGGGAATAATGTGTCCCGAAAATGCTATACAGGACTTTGCGACTATTGCCAGTTTTTTTTTTTTTTTTTTTCTCTACTCGGCATTTCCCTTGAGCTGTATGGCTTTGTACACACAATGTGCACGAATTCAACGACTTAACGCGAGAGAGTCAACGTCACCGTCGCCTTATAACCGAAAATTCGCAAGGAAATATGCTTTTTTTTTAATTTCCCTTAAAATTTCTCTTATTTTCAACAATTATGTAATTTATTTATAATGGAATTTGTATTCTTTTTTAAATTATCTTTAGTTTTAATAAGTCGGTGATAGCAAACTATCATTTAAATTATTGAGATATAAAGATTGCGATTGGGATGCATTATTTTAAAATTTTTAAATAAAACTTTTCCTTGAAACATTTAAAAAATAGCTGAATTTTAAATACCGCCTTTTTACGAAACGTACACTCGAGCACTCTAAATCTGCCCTACAAATCATTGCGCGAACGAAATATTACTTCGTAAATTAGTATGCTAAAGATTCAACTGACAAGAAAAACTTTGGCTCGTACTTCCGCATGCGTAATTTACCGGAACCCTCTTTACTCTTTTAGAGAGTAAGAGGAAGGGACAAAAAAAAAAAAAAAAAAAAAAAGAAATAGAAAGACACCTTACGCACGTACGACTCGATTTGAACCCCTCGATCGATAATCCCGATAATGACTTTTATGAAATACACCGAAACATTTTTCCGTTTCCTTTATTTCTCTCATAGGTAACTTTCTCGTCCTTCGCTTACAAAAAGCAGCCGTGCAGCCTCGTTTCTCGACGCACACACACGTACGGTATACGTATATATATATATACACACACACACGCACACACACGCACACATACACACACACACGCGAGACCCTTGCGCCCAGAGGCGAATCGCCGCGTGAATAAATAACTATTTCGTGCCGCGTCTCCATGGCGACGAGCAAAAAGATGGATTCGAGCTGTGCGCTCAGTGTTACGTGAATGTAGACCCTGAAACCATCTACGGGATTTAGCATCGTACCGATGGCATTATATGTTGTACGTTACTGAACGAAAGGGAACGAAGGTTAGATCGCGTGACGATCGACTACTACCTTTGAATTCGTTTACGCGTGTTTTGCGTACAAGTATGCATATATACACATTATTCGCACGTTACACGATAGTGCCAACTCACTAGATCACGTCGATCAAGCTGCCTCGGATAAAGATCATTTACTTCCATAATTAATGCCGGAGGTGAGCCGCTACGCGAGCTTGCGAGAGTTCAAAAATATAGTCCACTTTTTAATACAAGAAGCATATTTGAGTTGCAAAATATTTCAAAAAATGTCGCTGCCATAAATTTGCTTTTTCATTATTATCAGATATAGACTTTATTAAATTTATTATAAGGTTTTTCAGTAAAATTATCATCATATTGTAAATTAAGTTTTTTTTTTTTTTTTTTCAATTGGTGGTAAAAAACTGGTATAACAGGTTCCAAGATAACATCAGCTCTGCCCGCGAGAGGAATTTTGCCGTCCAGATTTGTCGACTGCAAGGACTTGGGCAACTTTTAGAAAATACTGAGTTTGATATCTAGAACCGTCCTTCAAGTACTTTATATTTCTTTTGGTCCTCATTTATCCTGGATGTACTGACATTATTATAAGAATTCGAATTCTTTTTTTCCATTAGCAGAATGATCCACATTTTGCTCAGCACCAATGTCAATCCGTGTTGTGTTATCTGTAAGCCACTAGTGACGTATTTTCAGGCATTTTCAGCATCAGCAGAATGTCGCAATCTTCGATTCTAAAGACTGATTTTATTATGGATTATTAGATAATGCCTACGGTTATCCATCTTGTTGCCTAAAGTAATTCTTTACGTTTAAAATTATTACTAGTACCGAGGGTTTGGCACAATAGCAAACTCGTCGTGTCTTCTGGAAAGTTTTCGTTATTTCTCCGATCGACCTTTACAGAATCCGAGTTAATCAACCGTTAGTCTTCTAGCGGTAATTGTCGTATTAGTTAGTCGCCGTTGGAACAAAGAAGGCACATCGAGTTCTCTTTTTCCTTACCGCAGAAAAATCAATCTAGTCGTTTTCCATCAGGAGGATTTCGTCGCAGGATTTTCCTGCGACACTACGATTCTTAACCTTCATTTTTTGAAGTGCTACATCCATTCATAAAAACTATGCACTCTGTATACTTTTCTGCTTGTTTTCACAAGCAAGCTCAGCAAAACCATTTTGAAAAGTCCATAAGTCCAGGCTTTTCAAATCAAACAGCTACACATATATAAATGTTTAAAAATAATTTAAGATTTTTATAACGTAATCATTAGGAATTGTGAAAAAATTTCAGCGCCAATTAAATCGATAATTTTTCATCGTCGCAGCTGCGCATTAAAAAAAAAAAAAAAAGAAAAATTTACAACCATAGCGTTTACCTTTTTTTTGTTTCAATCTTGTAATCCTCACCTCGTGCATTTACGAAACTTGTGAATGTGACGCCTACGCGTTCCTCTTGTAAAATCAGATTAATCACGACAACGAGCGCGTCATAATCCTATAATAGAAGAAATTCTAGCGAGCGAGCGAGCGCACGTATAGAATACGAGCGCGAAAGCAAAGAGAAAAAAAAATAAAAATAAAAAAAAAAAAAAAGAAGAGATGAATGAGTTGCGTAATAATGCAGGCTGCGTATCTATATAGCGCGATTTATCAAAACGACACATCTCTCGCACGTGATCCTATAGTGCTTATCGTCCGATTTCCCATCTCTCTTTCTCTCTTATACATACGCGCTTTTATATGTGCACACTCAAACTTGTTATACGTACACATCCATGGAAAATTTTGTGTGCTCCAGGGTTACAAATAGAAAAAGTAGGAGAGTAGAGCTCGATATATAGGTGCTACTTGACAAATTGTCGTCGCGCCCAAGGAGTGCATATACGGAGTAAGAGAGGGTGAGTGAGATAAAGATAGTACAGCTGTTCTGGTCCATAATACCGTAACTCTCGCGCAACGGAGGAAAGGAGAGAGAGAGAGAGAGAGAGAGAGAGAGAAAGAGATAGCCAAGTGTATGGCAACGAAGATATATTTGTGCGAAGATAGCGTTGGTATAAAGCAATGGTCGTTGTTAGCCAGGGGTTGCTAAAAACACGTGTGCGTGTCTACGGCCATTATTGTGCGCAACATTTACCCCTGTAGTATCTTTGAATTACCGTCCGAAAAGAAAGCTGCGACTGAGTTTGTAAGACACGAAAGAGAAAGAGAGAGCATTAGATATCTGTTTAGTAACATATATAGCTACATGTATAAACGCACACGAAACTTAGAAGCTTTTTTTGGAATCTCGTTGAACTAAGTGACGTAAAAGTTACCTTTTCGCAACCTTCGCTTCGTAAATTCTTTCATTCTTCATCATTCCGCTTGCTTTTTTTTCTTTTTTTCTCTCTCTTTTTTTTTTCTTTCTTTTTTTTTTTTCATTCTACAGAAAGTGTCATTAGGTTTTATTATTACGGCGTACGAACGGGAATAGGGACGGTGTACAATTTATCGATACTTTCCTTTTTCGTGTATTCGCGGTGATTGATGGACAACGATAATTGTAACGTACATTAAGGGAGATAGCGTCGATTTCTCACAAGGGTATATAGCCTGTTATAATTCGAATACCTATCTAGGATCTGAGTTAAGATATATCCTTGAAGCGTTTGTAATAATTTTCGAGTACTGAATAATTATATACTTCGAAAATAATCGGTATTCAAAACTAGTAATAATAATAACTTAAGACATAGAATTAGCCACAACGTTATTGCTAACGATAACGTCAAAAAAAATTTTGTATATAAAGGCGAGTTCATTTTAACCGTTTAATAATCAATGTATTCACGTCACATCAAAATTATAATTTTCGTTTGATTATTAGATGCATTCGTCGATACTTATAAATTTTAAAGCAAGAAAAATTACACTTGACTCACATAAAAAAATTTCTTTAAAATTTGACGAAACTTGGAAAATATATTGTTTTCTTTGCCGTTGAATAAAAAACTATGCTGTGCTAAATAATTATGATAATTTTATTCAAACAATTTTACCTCTCATTTGAGATTTTTTCATTACACACTCAATTATATACTATTTATTAATTTAATTCTAATAAGTACTTAATAATATAACGTATAATATTAAAATTTCAATAACTTAATGTTATGCATTAAAGTAATTTGAAATAAATTATTGTAATTTTTTAACAATATAAATTTTTAACTTTTAAATATTAATGAAAATCTTAATTTTAAAAAAATTATCAAAATTTTTCGTAGATCAAATTAAAATAGCTCATATGAATTCCTAATATTATGGATTTTTTTTATTCAAGCCCAAGTGACTAAAAATAATTTAAAAAATATGTGACTTCTTTGAATTAGCGTATCATGACAAGTAAAAAAAATCAAAGATGAAAAAAAACTAGAAGCGCAAATAAGTTACATACACATACATATAAATAAAATACATAAAATCTTTTAAATAAAACGAGAAATCACTAAAAATAAAAAAAATTAAAAAAAAAAATAAAAAATAACAATAATAATAATAATATATATGTATAGAAAAAATAACGCTGATACAAGTATAAAGAAAAAATAATCGAAGCAGTCGTTCGGCGGTTAGCAGCAAAGGTAGTAATAGTTGCGTTCTCTTTGTGCGAACGCGAGCTCACCGGCGTGCTCTATCTACATGCTCGGTCTACCGCCGAGACTAAGCTCGCCTCAAGGGCAGTTTCTTTTTTCCTCGGTCTCCATCCCCCTTTAGACCTGAGTCTGCAGTCGTTCCTCGAGACAAACTCGGCATCGTGTAAGGGGTCGAGAAGATAAAATGAGATCGTGTTCTCCAGTCCGTCGTTGCGTCTCGCGAAGAACGAGTAGAGGGAAGGGTCCGAGACTAAAGTATAGAGAGTAAGAGTGAGAGGAAGAAAGAGACAAAAAGAGAGAGAGAGAGAGAGAGAGAGAGAGAGGATAAAAAAAGAAATTGCTACATCTTCCACAAAAGCGGCAAGAATTATCTCGTAAAAGGAACGCGGCTAAGGTGAAGGAAATGCGCTTTTGGCGAACGAATAATGCCTCGATTTTCTTTCTTAACGCTTCCTTCTTTCGAATTCTCTCATTTATATCTTTCCTTTGTGTACTAGTTTTCGAGAGATGTTTTTCTTTTATTCATGATTAATCGCATTCACGAGTCGCCCTAAGTTTTATTACGGGCATGAGGTGAAAATTTAAAAAAAAATTTGCTCTTGTTGATCGTTTTGAACAAAACATTTGCCGTTAAATTTAATACCGAGATAAAAATTGAAACATTGAAACAAAATTAGTTATTTGATATATTATCAAAAGTTACGAAAATAAAGATTAGTCTGATTAATTGATGTTCATAATTTATTCTTGTATAACAGTTAATGCGCACTATTTAGTAAAAAATAATTTTTAATATATAACTTTATAACAGTTACCAATATATTTGAGCCAATGTGAGAATTTGTATAAAACACTGTTTTACGTATAAGAATTGTCATTCATAATTTTTACTGCAATTGTCTTTACATTTTGTTTTAACGTATTTAGCAACAAATAACATTATTTTCAACGTTAATATTTGTTTAAAAAAAAAGTTACAAATAATTTAAAATGTTTAAGAGGCAACTATTATCGATAAATTTTTTAAACAATCAGATAGTTAACTTTGGTCAGTCGAGCCTTGTTATTCGTTATCTTGACCGCCCTCTATTTAAACCTAATCTTTGTAGCAGTTGAAATTCTTAATTGGCAGGCAATTCATCGTTTAGCTTTGTCCTTTGTACTAGTCGATTCAAACTATAGCAAACGAGAACAAAGACAAACACAAACTACCGGACGAGCGACGATACAAACCGACTAAACTAAGAGCAACAAAAAAAAAAAAAAAAAAAAGGAAAAAAGAGGAAGGCAGAGAGGTAGCAAAGACAAGAGAAATAGAGTCGTAGGTGGGGAGCAGGAAGTTGCAGCGTGAAATTGAGAAAAAGCACAAAAGAAAGAAAGAATTGCCGTTTCTGTCGCTTACCATCGCCGACACCAACGCGTACGTATAGTCGTCCGCGCCGCAGGGGAGATAGACAAGGGGAGAGCGAGGAAGAACGAAAAAGGGAGGCAGGAGCGAACAAAAGCTGAGCCTGAAGTGGTTGCTAGTGCCATTGTCGACTCCCGTCGGAGGGAACAGAGAAAAAGAGAGAGAGAGAGAGAGAGAGAGAGAGAGAAGTAGCAAAGGAAGAAAAAAAGCAAAGGGGTGCAAGAGAAAAAAAGAGAGAGAAAGAGATCGCGCTGGAGGTCACCGCAAAAAGGGAGAAGGACTGCATCCAGGCACGCGGCGGAAAACACTTGAGCGAGCCGTCGTTCGCCGGAAGTTCATAAATTTGACACTTCCGAGATAGGCTTACACGCAGTCGGAATCGGCTTTAATGCCACCGAGACGAACTATATAGAGGAGGTGAATTAAAACGAGCGAGGAAGCTACTCGAGCACCGTGCGCTTTAACCCGAGCGCATGAGTATTTATGAGCTCCGGACTTCAAATTCTCTCTCTCTTTCTCTCTCTCTCTCTCTCTCCCATTTGCATATACATTAAATTATTGCAGGATTAATAACTTTGACGGCGGTAGCATAAATAATTCACACGATCGAGAACGGACTTCTACGATAATGCTATTTAAAAATTTTAAATTACGCTCGAAGTATTGTAGAAATCAGATGACTCGTTGTTTTAGAATTCGTGATTAATAAACTCTTAATAAATGGTAAATATTTTTAAAACAATAATTTTAATTATATATATTAGATCTGAGATCGCTTAGTCATCAAAGAAATATTCCAATAAACTTTCTTAATTTTAGTTTATAAAAGATTTTGAGTTTATAACAGTCAGACATATATCATTATATATATTTTTAGCAGGTTTTACATCAAATATAATTTTATCTATTCAGTTATTAAAAACATTGGCTTGATAAATGTTGCATTACCATAAAAATTAAGGAGCTTTGACAAACATCTTACGACCACGAACAAACATAATATTCTATCGTCGCTAATGCATTATTTAATTCTTTGTTTAATACCAGTGCAAACACGGACGTTAAACGTCGACGTAATAAGACGAGGGAACATTCTTTATAAGTAATTCATGATTCAAGGCATATGAATAAATATATATATATATATATATATATATATATATATGGTACATGTACTTAATAAAAAAAGATAAAGTACTTTAATAGCGCATTCATTTCGAGCAGCGGCAGGGAATTTATCTCTTCGAAAATTATGATTCTCATCACGCGCTAACTTTGCTCGCGAGAAAGATGTACTCCGGTTTCGCTCTGCGGCAACCGTGCGACGTTTTTTCATCGCCCAAGTAGCTCGCGTTTCATCTATATATATATACTCATATAGTATATATATAGGTGTATAAATACACTTACATACTTTGTGGCAGCTGGTTTCATTAAGAGAAAGTCGTCGGGAGTTAAGAAACAGAGGAGGGAGACAAGGTATATATCGTGGCGAGGAAGCTCCGAAGGAGAGAACGAGAGAGAGACAGAGAGAGAGAGAGAGAGAGAATCAATCCTTCCCGGGACATTAAAGCGGGGTAGCCGGCGGTAACGACGCATCGTCAGTTAATCAAGTCATTTCGCTCCTACGGGACCGGAATGGCTATTTGCCGTTTGCTTTCTCTTTCTCTCTCTCTCTCTCTCTCTGTCTCTCTCTCGCTTCTCCGACATATAGTCTCGTTCCTCTAGGTATCATCGATTTTCTTTCTCCTTGATTTTTTTTCCCGCATTTTCCGTGTACGTGCGGCACTTCTCTTCTCCCTCGTCCGAGATTAATGAAGAAAGACACGAGAGCACGAGGTTACGAACGTCTGTCTCACTATTCAACATTGCTCCGAATTTGGAAAAATAAAATTTCAAAAAAAAAAGTCGATAATTCAAAAAAATTGTCGGCAAATAAAATTTTGTATTACTCCAAATATTTTACAAGATTTTATTTATTATTTTACACAGGAATAATAATGTAATTACTGTTATTTTATAATATTAATAACTTATTAATAATCATAAAAATATATTGACGTTGTAGGTACAAGATAAAATTGGAAGGCGTTTTTGTGTTTTTCTAAATGTGCCGAGAAAAGCTTATGCGATCAAAAATGTTTTTGTATTTTTTGTCACTTAAATTAGTTGAGAAATAAAAAAAAAGAAAGAAAATAATTTTAATGATTGTTTCGTACTTTAAAATCTTTAAACTTTTGACGTATGAATTCCGGTTCATTAGTATTGTTTAAATGATTTTTTAATAAAATCAGGGGGCATCGGATCGTTAAGTAAAATCCTTGTGCGAAAAATGTGCGAGCCGAGTTTGCCGGGCAAAGTCTCATTTGCACGTCAGAATAAGCCGAAATAAATCATAAATATTAAATGAGGAGGATTCCGAGTCGGGGATTACGAGGGTCGTACGTCGCGCACCGAGCGGAAATTGTAAAGTCTCTCTCCTCCCTTTTCTTTACCAAGAGAGCCAAAGTCTATATACGCTTCGTCGGAGTCGGGAATTTCAATGACAATACGCCCGAGTTGCCATCCGTGCCGATTCCAAATCCAATTGCCGTCCCCGAGAAAACTTTTTAAATGCCCACGATGAAAGGAAACATTTATTTATATTTCTCATTGCTCGCTCTCGCTTTCTCTCTCTCTCTCTCTCTCTCTTTCTCTCGCTCGCTCGCACGCCTACCCCCGTTGTACCTTTCCCTTTTTATTTTTTCTCTCGTGCAAAAAAAGAAGCGCTCAAAATTCTATATTTATACGTATTTTACATATAAATGAGTATTTTATAATAATTTTTCGAAAATTATATATTTTTACGAAACTTGTATTTTTTTTTTTTTTTTACTAATATTTCATTGCAATCTACTTCTTTACGTAAAGAAAAAAATTCCAATACTTTTATGAAAAATTTTACCGTTAAAATAATAATTTATAACGTTACAATGGCAACCACTGCAAAATATCTGACAATCTTTTCGAGACGTTAACAACACACCAACAATACACCATACCTGTTCTATTGAACTACATCTAAAAGCGAGCGTCGAAAATTTAACGAGGAAAGCTCGCACACAAAGCTCAACGCAAGTTTATTCATCTAGCGTCGCCCGCGAGATTTCTAAAGTACCGTGCAAATAAAAGAGAAAATAGAAATAGCAAACCTCTTTTTCATACCTATACATACATATGTATACAAGCAACATGAAAAAAAAAAAAAAAAAAAAAAAAAAAAAAAAAAAAAAACAGATGCAGGGGAAATTTGCGAAATTGCTTTTTTTACCCCAACTTCGTTACGCGCTCGCTAATTGTTCTCCATTCGACATTATTTTATCGGTACATACATAGAAGAACGTCGGTATAAAAATACGTAAAGTTTTGCCGCGTAATAAAGCAGCAACGCGTTGGCGCGTTTTTCCATTTGTTCCCTCGATCTCGTCGCGTATAAGTATTATACGCGTACAGCTAGGCTAACACCCTAAGAAAACCATCGCGGCGCATTAACCCCCGTAATTGAGATTTATTAAACCAGAGGCTTGCGTCGCATATTTTCGTAACCGCGAACGACTCGTTATGCACGTGTCGCTTATTTACGCGGACGCTCGAGCGATTTCGATGCGCGCGCTCGCCTACTTCCATCCAACGTTACATTACTTCTGAGAGTTCACGAGTACGCGTATACCAATCTTTATGCATGTATATACGTGTGAATATACAATAGATTTTGTAAGCTTTTTCATGGACTATCTAAACTCTAGAACACGCGCAAAATTTCAATGGGCTACTTTAGTTGCACGAGCGATGGATTTTATGGGGGATTGGGTCGCTTGAATAAATTGAGGACGGATTTTTCGCGCGAACGAATCTTCGTCGGAGCGACGTTTAGTCGCGGTATTGAAAATAAAATTTTAATACAAACGATTGTGATATATCCAAGAGACGTTTATGTATTTAAGCAGAATTTAATAAATGTACGATGATATTTTTGATAAGTTTTAGCTGATTCAAAATAATAAGGGCAATGAGATTAATTTTTGCTTTTAATTTTAAATTCCAATTCCGTTGTTTGTACTTTTGAATGTATAAAATAAAGATTTTAAATAATTTAGGAATTAATATTACAAAAAAAGTATATGTTATATACGTAAAATTAATGCAATTCTTTCAAATATCGTAAAATATAAATACATATAAGCTTTTAACACAACGTTCAAATAAAAAAGGTTAATTTTGATCTTCTTAACCTTAAATCGAAATACTATAGACCGTGGAACTATAGAACGTTAAATATGGTTTGAAAAAATATTACATAAAATATTCAATATTCTAATGACGCAATACACATGTTATTTACGTCTCACATTATAACAGATTATTTGACAAACAACAAAACGAAAATGTTTTTAAAATATTTCATAAATAAATCAAACATTATAAAACTTAAATACGAACCCATAAAGCTTTGATGAATGCTTCAACAATTCTTAAATCGAGATAAAAAAAAGTCTAATAAGATTAGAGAATATAGCGTCCGAGCCAAAAACCGCCCGGACGAGTTTCATTAAAGACACTTGGTCGTCGACCTAAGTAAACAGCCGTTAATAAAACCAGGAACGATCAGTCATAGCTTAACCTTTAATGAAAGCGCTCTGCCAACGAAACTATAAGCTAGGCTTTTCTCGGCTTATACCATCGTCTTCGCAGTAACTTTAACATCGTGCGAATACGTGTAGAAGATGCGTTATCGAATCATTGTTTCGAGCAAGATTTGTGACCGAATCTTTATTTTTTTTTGTTTTTTTTTTTTTTTTTTTTTTTTTGATACCTCATGTTTTCAAAAATATTTTAAAAAATGTTTATTAACTTTTTCATCATTAACCTATCAATAGTGAGAATCTAAATGTTTATTTATTTATTTATTTTTTTTTTATTTTTTTATTATATATACTAATAATGAAATAAACTTTTTTAAAGCGAAAGTTTTTGTTACTTTAACTCAACAATAAAATTTGAAAATTTAAGTAATTAATTTTAAAACATTGTGCGCTTTGGTATATAATACCAAATTAAATCTTAAATTTTCCTATGAATTTAAAAGTCTATAAAAGAAATTAATACAATTTTTTTTCTTAAAAATTATATTTCTTTTTTTTTTTTTTTTAAATTATAATTTTCATTCTTAAAAAGTAAAAAAATATTTGTAAAATATTTTATTCTTTCAACAATTACTTGGTAACTTAATTTCGAATGACTCGATTTTCTTAGTAAGACGTTTGATCGCATTAATTTGAGAAACGCGACAGAGTTTTACTCGAGTCCGTCGAAGCAAATGTTTTCTCTTAAGCTCTCAGTCTTGTGTACAGTGTTTATTATATTGACGTTCAGTGTATTTAATAGTACTTAGTAAATATGTGACTTACGCGTTTATTTTATTATTAAGTGTTTTTAATTAATGAAAAAACTTTTTTTACATTTAATTCATTATTATGAATATTTTATATTCGGTACAGTTTGGAAGTTCAAGTATGATTGCAACGTTCGTCGATTTTGAGTGACTCATCTGAATAACAAGTTTAATTTACTTCAGGATTTGATTTAAAGCTTTGTTTATTATTATTACAATTAAGAAAATCATTAATCAATTTACAGAAATTGCTTGTATATCAACAAGTACTACAAGTTTATCTACGTAATATTTACAACATAGATGTAGATTTTTTTTTTTTTAATAATGATTGATCATTAAATTTAAATATTTATTGCAATTTATTGATGAATTATAAAATGTATAGTTAATAAAATAGCAACATATCGGTTAGTTTACTACTACCGACTGAAGATCTAAATTTCACAAATCATAAAATGATAATATTTAACAAATATTCTTAATTATTCTAACTTATTATTTTATAGTAAATCAAGAATTAATGTCGAATTTTTTGCATGTACTTGTAAAAACGTATCAATTTATGAATGAAAAAAGGTTTACGTTTTATAAATGTTCATTTTTTAATGTTAATGCTAATATAACGCACTTGTTACCTTTAAAATATCCGACACTAATAATTTTCGATGAACCTAATATTTAGTTTTCTAAAATTTTATCACAAAAATATAAATATAAAAACAAAACAAATTTTAAATTGATGTTAAAAATTTAAAAAATTAACTGGTGCACAATTATATAATTATTTAATATTGCATAAAAAATTATCAATGGATGATCGTCTCTGTTTTTTTTTTTTTTTTTTTTTTTTTTTTTTATCCGCTAAAGTTTTAATTCGACGGTTATAAGTAAACAGAAAGTTATAATAACATCTAGACAAATTGCGGTCTAACGGCAGTTCTGTGAAAAGTAATCACTCCAAAGAAAATATACAGTCTCTATCTCTCTCTGCGAAAAGCAAGAAAGTGTAGTCTTTACCTGTAATATCGAGAATATCAAAGTTAAACCGTCGAAGCTCCCATCGTTACCGTGTCGCGGTACAAAACTTTTCCATACCCGTAAACGCAGCCTCGAAGCTTCTTTCCCCTCGTCGCAAGTGTAACGAACCCTTTTACGTCGTAAATGCGCCCATCATTAGAACGATTAAAAAACGTAAAAACGCGATAAAATACGTGGCGAGGCAAAAAATTTAATCGCGTAGTTTGCAAAAGTTACAATTAACGTTACGAGGCACGTAAAGGAAAAAAAAAAAAAAAAAAAAAAAATCATTTCTTTGTTTACAGATACAATTGTGTCTTATAAATAAAAATTAAACGCGATACATGAAAATATTTTTAACGACATAAAAATAAGAAACAGAAAAATTCATCGTATAAATAATAAACACGTGTCTTGGTATAAAACATTATTACATTCATAAAGGTATCGTGTATACTTATCGCGTTAAACTATATATAATTTAATAGGAGACAACTCGTATTTTCCAAGAGCCACATATAACATAATAAATGTCGCTTGAAATATTTCAAAACATTAGCTACAATCCATTTTTACAGCCGACATATCCACGATTCCCCCACCCATGAATACGAATGCGCGCACCTTTAACCTAAGAGAGACATATCTTTTATTTATCGAACGAGCGCGTACACGTTGCTTTCTTATATACGTTAAGAGGAGAAAAATGTTGGAGTCGGAGATAGGCAGTTAGACTGCTGGCAAGGGAGGAAACGCTTCGTTTTTGTATATGTTTCCGTATATACAGTTATACAGATGTATAAAGAGAGCAAAGGAGCGAGATAAAAATACAGTGGAGAAAGCGTATATATCTGCGCGCTTATTTATAGATATATGTGTACACATAAATATAAACATCCGTATATATGCACGTGAGTATGTATGTACTAGTATTTTATTTGCTTTTGCAGAGGGATGGCGGGACTCGGTGCTCGGGACCTCGCGTCGGTTGTTGTCCAGCATAGGCAGTCTCTCAAGGGACAGCTCGCCCTGCCCTGCCACAGTAAGTACTACAGAAAAGAAAAAAACATAAGAGATATAGAGAGCCAATGACGCGATTCGTTCGTCTCCCTCACCCCGACCTAACCAGTGTTTTCTGCGTACCTAGTCCAATTATGAGATTACTAGCTCCTTTTTATTTACCTTAGCTTATGGACATTTCTTCTTCTCTTTTTTTTTTTTTTTTTTTTTTTTTTTTTTATCTCGTATAATTGATTTATGTCCTTCGAATGTCCCGTCGTTTTTTTTTTTTTTTTTGGCTTTTTATTTTGTTTATGTATTTATCATTATTTTGAGCGAGTTTGATTTTTTGACTCTGAAAAAACATTGGCCCGTTAACTCTTTTTATCTATTTGTAATAAAACGAGGTTTTATTTAAATAATAATTTTTAACGAATGCTTTTTCAATGATAATAAATTCATCGATGTAAAAAAATGAACAAACTAAATCTTAAATTGTTAACGTTACATGCTCGAAGTAAGTAAAAAAATTTTTTTTTTCAAGGTATATGTGTACATATACACGCAAAGAGCATATCAATATGTAATATTATTTTTTCCCCTTATACATTTAAACGTATAATAAAATAGCATACATATATACATCTAAGTACTTTGTTACTATATTTAGAAATACATAAGTTACATAAAATATTAGTACTGCAGACTACAGATAAGTTTACATGCAACCCAATAAAAACATAATTTTCTAGGCATAAAAATAGTACATAATTGTCTTTTATTTTTGTATTCTAAAATATGCCACAATAACTATAAACGCTAACCGACAAATTTCAAATGCTTTAAAATAAGTTTAAATGCGTGGGAAATGTTTATAAATAGTTATTGTATTATAACGCAGCTGTTTTAAATATTATTCATGCAAAAAATATGTATCCGCATGACGAAGCTTTGATAAACATGATGTATTAATTAAAAAAAATAAAGCACGCGACGAGATTTTCTTTATCATTTAAAGCGCGAAAACTTGGTCGCGCGACATCGGAAGCGTAATTAAGGTAAAGTTTGCTGCTCAACGAATAAGAGAAGAGGAAAATAAAAAATAAAAAAGAAAAAAAAAAAGAAAGGAAACGCGCAAAGTTTGCGCGCGGACTACGATTCTAGTGGGCCGGCACTCTGGCTAATAAGCACGAGGACTTTGAAAGCAAAACGTTGAGGGAGGCAAGCTCGCCAAGAGCAATACTTAAGCTCGTGCATTAACTCGGCGTAGAAAGGGCAGCGGCAATCCATTTCGTGATTGCGAGCAGCGACTTTATCGAAACGCCTAACCTGTATACGCGCCCACGCGCGCATCGCCCGATTCTCCTCGGACTTTGGTATACATACATATATATATATATATATATATATATATATATATATATATATATATATATATATATACACGTCTCGCGGCATATATAGTTAACGCGGGAAATTTGCCTCCGGGAAAATAGATTGTAAGACTCGCGAGAGTTTGATCGAGCGACAATAGCGCGTCCGCTTTTTATGAAACTTTTAATGAACGGCCTTGAGTACATCATATTAGTGTCAATTAGGAAAAATAAGGCGGCCGACGTTTATCGAATTATACGGATTTTTATAGGACGACGGTTTTACGTCATCGTTGGATATCCTGATTAATGATATTTTAGACATATTAAGATACACGATTGTGGTAATTAAGGATGCTTTTTAATAAACGATGAACTTGATAAAAAATGAAGCCTTCCGAAATATTAATGAATGAATAAAATCGGATCTGGATCGGATACAAAATAAACTTTTTAAAATATTGTATCGATCAATTGTTACATTTAAAGTATTTTATAAACGTTTTACGTGACATCTATGCACGTTACTCGACATTCAAAAATCAACTTCAAAATTATCAAATGCTTTAATTTTTAAATAAATCTACCGTTTTAAAATAAAGTAAAAATGAAAAAAAGGTAAAGAAAAGAATGAATAAACGTTAAAAAAAAAAAAAACAAACAAATTTTATCGTTTTAATCTCGAAATTTAAAATACCACCTAAAAATTTAAAAATCATCTTCATCCTAAAAATTTTATCGAGGAAACAAAAGTGGCCATAAAGGAAGAACAATGCGAAGCAATCGCGAGCTGCGCGTCTGCCAAAAAAAAAAAAAAAAAGAAAAAAAAAAGAAAACTCGCACATTCATCATTCCGAGCAATCAACGCTGATTTTCAATTACGTTATACATCCGCCGACCCTTCGCGATTATTGTGTGCGGACGGTACGTGGAAACTCCGCATAACTCGATCCCGCGAGAAGCAAACAAAAGCGCAGCGGATATCCGCGCGGTTCCAAAAGCCTTCCGTAGATCGTTTGTCTTCCGTGCACGGGGCTTTCCGAAATAAAGCGAACCACGCGCGCACGCGCGAAAGAAAGAGAGAGAGAGAGAAATGCGGCGAATTAACCGGCGTTCGAACCGAGGGCAGATGATGAAGTGCGAGGGTGCGCCGGAAAATAGCTCGCGTCATAATAGACCAGCAGATGGCACGTGACTCATGCCCAACGAATTCTCCACCACTGGAACTCTTTTTCTTCTTCTTTTTCGGTTCTTTATAAATAAATTAGCCGTTATCGGTAATACCTCCGACCAACTTATTGCCTGCTTACGAGCGCCTTGTGATCTTGCGAAAAAGACGAGAGAACCGTGGCAAAAAAAAAAATGGCTGAACGAGAATGCGAGAATGGATGAAAGTATATATATATATATACGACTCGTTGGGGTGGACGTAATGGTTTTATTCGCCGGACGTCGATTTTCTATTATGATTCGGAAGCTTTTATCGATGACATGATTCGCAGCTTCGAAGAGCTGTGAATTGGAAGACTTAGTGATTGTTCGGATCGGACGACGGTTAGGGTTAATTTGCAAGTTGAAAAATGTGATGATTAACGATGATTCTTGAGACATCACATTTTTCTTTGCTCGACTGTCGTCGACAAACTAAATTTTTTCACGACTTTCTTAAACGATGTCGTACTTTTTATACAACTTTTTTTTATCAGAAAGTTTTTACAAATGTTTTTTTTACAAATGTTCAACATTTTCTTCAAATTTACGTTTGTTTTAACAAACATCTATATATAACATTTGTGTAAATACATTTGCATACATACATTTATGCAAAAATAAGTAAAAAAGAAAAAATTTTAAATTCGAAAAATTTAAGCATGAAAAATAATGTAAAATTTATAACAATGCTTTTATTTTTCTGCATAATTTTCAACCCACCGTTTGACATAAATTCATTTGATACATAAAATTCTTTCACATACAAATTTAGCCTTTTATTACATTATCACTCCGATGATGAAAGATCATATTACATAAATTTTATCCTTTTCATTATCATGAAAAATGTATTGCGTCGTTGAGTATAATTTTGATAATAAAGATAATGTCGCATAAATTACATTTTTTGCGCCGTTATAAAAATAATTTAATACACACCTCAATGTGTACCACAATGGAATCATAAAGTCAAGTAATAAACGAAGAGTGCTATTGTTTTTTTTAATAATTTTACGAAGCTAATACATATTATTAATATTTAAAAATTATTCCAATAACCATCAATTTAAAAGTTTAGCCTTAAAATCCATTAGCTCAAAATACTTGCAAGGGACCTATTGAAATTTATTGCCGTCGTATACATTATTCTCATTAAAGTATGTAGAATAAAAAAGTTTTCGAGTGAAATGCTTTTATAGTACTACTTACAAAATTAAATACCATTCTTGAATGAAAAATTTCAAAATTCTGAAATCGTAGTACAAAAAGTTATTCGCTTTTAATAACGTGTGAACGTGAAACGTAAAAATGCCTAACCGTTATATAACAAAAATTCAATTTACTAAGAAATTGCATAAAACGCGATTAAATTAAAATTTGTTTTGTTAGACGGTTTAATAAAAAATTCAACGTTTAGAGCAAAAAAAAAATTAATTTATTCCGTCTTTTAATTTAAAAAAAAAAAAATAATAATAATAAAATAAAATTAGATCAAAAACTTATGAGATAAATTTATTTTAATTAAATCATATGTATTTTTATATTAATTTTTTAATTAAATTTTAATTTAAAAAATTTTAATTTTTTTTATATATTTTTTAATTAAATCCATAAATCACGTTATATTTAAAAAATTATTTTAAATTGCTTTCAATATTCCATCTGAAAAATGGAAAATACAAAAATTCAAATACTGTAATTTATATGTGTATACCTATCTATGTATAATAGAGTACATAAATGTAAATTCACATTTCTATAATTATTTCTTTGACATTAATTTTTATTCGTAAAAAAAGATACAAAACTATTTACTGCAGCTGTCTTTCTTTTAGCTCTAAATAATTTTATCATAAAATACATCTGCAGGCGAAACACATAGAAATACAAACTCGTATCAAGTAATCTTCATTTCTGCAAAAAAAAATTTAAACGTTCAAGCACACACCTTTAAATTAGTAAAGACGTTTAAAAAAAATAAATAAATGAAATAAAATAAAAAATATAGAGAAAGAAAAATCTAAAGAAAAGTAAATAGAACCAGCTTAAAGAAAAACGAGCCCGAGAAAAAAATCTTAGCACTGACATAAACGCTGAGAATGCGATATATACAGTATCTATAATATAAAAACCGAAGGTAAAAAAACGTGGAAAATAAGAAAAAAGCTGTGGCAGAAGAAGGACGAAAGAAAGGGTCGAGTAAATAAAAAAACTAGAAAGAAAAGAAAAGGGGAAAAACCAAGAAAGAGAGAGAGAGAGAGAGAGAGAGAGAAAGAGCTTTAAGGTAAACGCAGAAACAGAAAAGCGTTTCGTTCTTTTTCTTTCTCCGTTGTATTTGCCCAGCAGGAAACATTCTGGCAGTGACAGGGTTCGCCGCGAGCGGAGGCTCTGCGCTATACAAAGATAGGCCGGAGTGTTACTAATTGGAGGGGGCGCCGTGCCTGGTTCCTCGTCGGAGGTCGGGGGAGCCCGAAACCTTGTTATCTCTTAATTGCTACGACCCTAGGCGCTGTTTTGCATCGACGAGAGAGAGAGAGAGAGAGAGAGAAAGAGTACCTATACAGTCGAACGCGAGGCGCTTCGACCGATGAACGCTGCGGCAGTATTTGCGGCCGTCTGAGTACGCGCGGAACGCCTAGGGATGCCTTCACCTTCGTATACATCTTTCTCCGAGAATCTTCCTCCCCGTGTACCCGAGAGCGCTTCTTATCCGAATATCGTTCCGATCGCTCTTGGCTTTACGACTCTCCGGAGCTACGTGCCTTTTTCTTCGAGGTTTTCCCCGTTTTTCAAGGAGCCAATTTTACCGAGGAGGATTTCCACGCGTTTTTCGCGCCATTATTACGCCGACATTTCAATCGTGACATTTCTTTTGCCGCCTAGTTTCTCTCGAAAAAAGTTCAAAGCGTGTGTTGAGCTGTATTTAGATCGTCGCTGTTCTGGCGTCGAAATCGTTGCGCAAACTTTGAATTTTTTACTTATGTTTTTACATTAAATGTTCCTACACGATATTTTTACGAAAAGTAAATAATTTTATGCGATGAATGAATATATATATATATACATATACTCAAGCTTGTGTATATTCAAATACCGTTGAAAAGTTTACTTATAATTATTATTCAAAAGCTAAAGCGTAAAACTCATTGAAAATGTTTACTCAGAATATACGTTTATAATTTAGAAAAAAATTAGTTTTTGAAATGGTTATCTGTAATGTTAAAAATATTGCATTTTAAGTTTATGCATATTATTTTTATGAAACGAAAACCGAAATATAACGATATACCATAAGAGCAAATATTAACGTATATAATTAAAGTTTGAATTTATTTTTAACTCTATGCTAATAAAACATTTACTTTTAAACTTGTTATTAACGAATTTACACAAAAAATTATGGTAAATTTTTATAAATATTAAAATTTTTATTTTCGTTTTTACGTGAAATATAAAATGATTACGCTTTTAAAGTATAACTAAAAATTGCGGATATTAAGCAGACGCACAATGAAGGACAGAATAATAAAAAAAAATGTTTAAAGATTTATTTACAATAATCGAATGAAAAATGAACAAACAGCCGTGGGACAAAAATAACAAACAAGGTCATATAAATAACGAGTTCGAGATGTACTTCACTTTGTTCAAATCAATACCAGCTGAAATAAACCGGTGCTTAAAAAGTAGGTCGTCGTGTATAAGAACCCGGAAAATAATTCGTATTATATATACCAATTAGGAATGTAAAGCAGACGCATTACAAATGGATTAAATTTTTTGTAACAAAAAGTATTAACTTGATTGAAAAAATGTCATCGATCGTATCGAAACGCTAAATAATTAATTTTTTTTTATCGATTTATCGCGATAAAAAAAAAAAAAAAATGATGGCAAATGCTTCAATCTTGTGTACTTGAATTAACGTATGCGCTTTATAAAATAATCGTTTCAAACGCATTTATCCTCGTACACGTCACACACCTGTCAAGCCGCTCGTTAAGCACTCGAAGCGTAAGGACTTGAAAAAAAGATTAAACAAGTACTACGCGTACGGGAGACGTAGAAATGTACAAATCGACAAATTGAACGATTGCGACCGCGTGCGACGATAAAAAAGAAAAAAGAAAAAAGAAAAAAAAAAAAAAGAAGCGCCGCCGTTCACGAACAGCTTGGGATAAACGAGCGTTACGCATTACGTGTACACGCGCGCATGTATACGAGGGTGAGACTAGTCGACGCTCCTCGGTTAATCATTTCAAATTCAGTAAGTTCGAATGGCGGACACGTCCGATTGATTATTATCGCAAACTAACGGGTGGGCCGCGAGGCAAACCAAACGAGGGTGCTTCAACGTGCTTACCGAGGCGCGTTTGAATCTACGCGCGCCAGCGCCGGCGCACGTGTAATAAACGAAGGAGAGGAGCCAAGTGTCTGCGCGGCCGATTAAAGGGAAACGATATACTTTACGATGTCGTTGTTTTTCTTGCGTTGCGTGAAACGAAAAAAAAAAAAAAAAAAAACAAAAATACAAAAAGGGAAATGTACTCTCGGACGTCGAAGCGATGCTCTATTGGCTCGTTGTGCGACGCATAACGCCAATGATGAGACGCGTACACGTTACGGATGACTAATTGTTCCAATGTGTTAATGCGATCAACGGGAGCGCAAACCCGTGCGCTTTTCGTTAGCGGTAATTGAACTTCTTTACGTGGCTGAAACAAATTTCCTCTTTATACTGTATATCAATAAACGATGAATAAAGAAACAAACAAATAAAAAAAAAACAAAAATTATATTTTTTAAATCTATCGTTTGAATTGTTTGAAAAAATTAATTTTACATCGCGTTAAAATAGCGTTAAAATTGCTTGAATAAAATTTTTTTCACAAAGTCCCGATGTAATACTGCTATAAGAGAAACGTATCGTTAAATTGATAAAGTAAAATCAACGATAATACAAAAGCATTGCTTTGTACGGACACAAAATACTTTCAATCGCGTATCGATTTTTATGACTGACCTATTAATTATTGATTGCGCGTTTGACGTCAGACAATCAATATTATAGAATGTCTGTAATCATGCTACTTATGTTTCGCAGATTTTTATGTACCTCTAATAAGAAAGTTTTTATTTTTCTTCTTTTTTTTTTTGCGTCATCGTTGTAAAGACGATAAAAAAAAAATAAAAAAATAAAAAAAATTCCAATAAAATGTATATAATCATTTTTCTTTGGGTTATTTATATTGTAACCTATTTCGTATAATTAATAATTTACTCGAAAGGCAATTTGATTAAAATTTAATTAATGGTTTTAGACCAAAGTATATAGCAATGTTTATTTGACGAGAAAAAGGTTAAAAATTATTATTGTAAATATTAAACGTGCAATTTTCCAAAATATTTTATATTAAAGTTAAAATTGATTCGTTAACAATGTAACGTGAAATTTTTCTTTTATAAAGTAAAATTCGCTAGTTTAAAATAAGGATAAATAAGTAAACAAATAATTTAAATGTTTTATATTTAATTAAAATATTCGGTAATTATTTGTTAACATTTTTATATTTTGATCAACTGACTGTATATTTTTATAAATGCTGATACAAAAAATTTACATTAATAATTTTTTTTTTACAATAAATTAGAAATTTTCTATCCACACAAGTACAAATGTACGATTTGGTAAACTTGTAAATTAAAATTGAATGCAATTAATTAGTATAAAACAATATCATTTTAATTTTGCGCAAGAAATTTTAATAAAATTCATAAAACTTGACAGTATTTATTTTAATTGTCGCCTTTGTGGATCGTCAACACTGATAATATAAAACTTTTTAATCCTATAATTTAATCCGAATAAATTTAGAAAATTTCAATGCAGTCAGGAAATCGGAGACTTAAGAGTTCAAGGAACCCAAATTAAAATCTATTATTAATTAAAATTGCTATTATTAAATTAAATTAAAAAATATTATTATAAATTAAAATTAAAAATAAGGATAAAGTTAACTTATTTATTTAAATTACATTCCTAGCAGTTTAGAACGAACCGTCGTCTAGATAAGACGCGTTAAAAACTAGTACTCTATTGTTAATTTGCAAGTGTTGTCTACATATATATATATATATATATATATATATATATATATATATATATATATATATATATTCCAGCTAAATAATAGTTGTATATTCTTGAGTAAATAAGTGTACGCAAGAGCAACTGAGATAGTATCTCTTTAATATCTAACTTAACTAACAATAAAAAGCCGCAATGGAAGCTTCTGGTGGGATGGACATCCATACTCCAAGTACCAATGAAATGATAAAACCCACATTCGTACCTACGAGATTATCTTACACCAAAGCTGCTTTGCAAGAAGTTTACCCAACGAGAGATCGGGCAATTATTATAGAAGCATTAGAAGTTTTGAACATTAGAGACTATGCATTCGCTATCGGTGCGTTGGTGGATCCTAAAAAATCGATATCAATATCTAGAATTTCACAAAACAAAGTATGTATAGATTTAAAATTAATTTAATTTATCGATTCTCTAAAAATACACATAAAAATATGTCAAAATAAAAAAGACGACGATAAAAGAAATTGGACTTGATTTTGCTCACGATAAAATTATCCTTATCGATTTCAATAATCAATGCTGTCGAGTAAAATAGTATTAAATACGAACCACTTTATAATAAAGTCAAATGAAGGTGCTCGATTCTTAGGTATCAACTCTTACTCTTTAAACTCACGTTTTCAATTTGATTGGATAATTTTTTCAATAGATGTCACAAAGCTTTTAACATCATAAAATTTATTCCAAGAATTTCCAAGATAGGAAAATACTTTATTAATCATATTGAAAAGTCTCACACAAATCATTAACATCTTAAAGCAGTTTTATTCTTTTTTTTTTTATCAAAATTTTGCTTTTGAATAAATTTATCGATGATAATTTTTGTAATATTACTAATAATTAGCAAAATATTTATAAAAAAAAAAAAAAAAACAAAACAAGGAAGTTCTCTTTAGTTATTTTGAATAAATAAACAATGTTGTTGACGTCGTTTATTGTAGGCCATTTCCGCTCAAATTTTGAAAATTGAAGCTTAAATTCTGGCCTTTGATCGACTCTCTCGCTGCAGATTATATTGTCACCTTTGGCTTTTCTACTCTTACTTATGGTAACAATTATCCACAACATTCTGTGTATAAATAAGGAATTTGAAGATTTTTGTATAACTTGCACGGATTGCATCGCATTCTCGTGACAACGAACCCCAGTTAGAAATATAGAACTATCTAATGTACACGTTTATCGGTGTAGGTATATAGGTCTGGTCGAGACCCTTTGCAAAAAAATCCAAAATCCAATCGTTCTTCTCGTCGTCGTCGTCGTCGTCGTCGTCGTCGTTCCAAGGAATTCACATCACGAAGCGAATCTAGGGAAGGAGTCGTAACGAGTTCCATTATCGAGGGACGTCATGAGTCACTCAGTTCGACTCTCCCTTTCTCTCTTTCACTCTATGTGCAACTGCGTATATGTATATATATATATATATATATATATATATATATATATATATATGTGCGACGGAGCTCAGGATTTCGACGATTTCTCGTATACTTGTGTGCGCGCGCAATCGTACGTGTACGTACGGCTAGGCTATCTCGCGGCTCTTGGGATTCCCAAGAGCTTTGCAGCTCATTGTTATGCACCGCTGCGACGGTGCGCTAACGACTTTCCCGCCTCCACCGCTGTTCCCGTCACCGGCCTATGGCTTAGGCTTTTCTCTTCTTGTCTCTCTCTCTCTCTCTCTCTCTCTTTCTCTCTGGCTTTCGTTCTCGTTCCAACTTTAACGCGACACAGAGACATCCCCTGCGTGCGCCTATGTAATCTCACTCTCTCCTCTTTTTTCTTCCCTTCATTCCTCTCGCTATCTTTCTCTGTCCCTTTATTTTTCCCTGTCAATCTACGTACATATTTTGCTTTTCATTATTCTCTAAATCTCTATGTTTTCACTTTAAAAAAGCTTGGTCTATCTACCTGTATGTTTACCCATTTTGTTATACAAGAATTCCTTTTTGCTCAAATTATCTTTTTTTTTTATGTTTCAAATGCTGCATGTTTTGCAGTATTTTTATTATATTTTATTTATTTATTCCATTAATCAATAGATTATTTTACTTGGAAATTTTATTTTTATAATAAAGTTTGTACATTTGATCAAGATTTCTTTGCGAAAAATGTTTTTGTATTTTTCTAATTTATTAATTTATATGAATAAAAATTATTTTATGATTTAATATGAAAAATTTTTTAATAAAACTGTGAAAGTCGATATCTTGCGCAAAAAAAGCACACACAAAAGCGCTTTTACATCAAAAGTAATAACGAAATTGTTTCAATAACGCTATAAATTATATCGCCGGTTAATAGATTGTTCAAAGCTTTGATCCGACGAAACCTCCCGGCGCTCTCGTGCAAGAGTGAAAGAAGTAAAAAGAAAAAAAAAAAAAAGAAAGCATACGCACAATCACACATACGCAAACTTACACGCGTGCGCGCATTGATAACCACATTTTCCCCCTCGCGCGGGTATAACGAGGACGTCGACGCGGTCGGTCCGTCGGCAAATATACGCGCAGCAAACCCGGCAAATTGGCAAACAAACGAACGAGAAAAGGGCGCGTGTTTAGTCGGGCGGAGCAATTACGGATTTTGCGTGCTCGCGAGCAGAGAAAGAGAGAGAGAGAGAGAGCTCGACGCCAAAGTCACCCGACGATACACACCGAGACTCTCTCTCTCTCTCTCTCTCGAATCCCTCTCCGCTCTCTTGTACGTTGCTTTCTCTCTCTCTCTCTCTCTCTCTCACTCTCGTTACGCTACCCGAAGGGATGATGCACGTGCCCAAGACGAAACGTCTCTCCTTTTTCTGTATTTTTCTTTTTTAACTCCGTCGTTGAGGATCGCGATTCTATGTACACCAGTCACCGATTATTCTCGAGCTATTCACGCGCACGTGGCACTCGTGAATGCGTAAGACGACGAATCGAGAAAATAAAAAGGACGCGATAAGGAGTAGCCGAGTACTCGAGATATAGTTTTTGTAATTGGCGGGCGATTCTTAAGCTCGTCTTTGAGTACCAGAGAAATCGAATTTTCCTTGGCTCGAGTCGTTCGTTCATCTTTTTCAAAGCCATAACTATAAATTCAACTTCTCTATACACTATATCTCACTTTATTAATATTATAAAAGATATAGTTATTAAGTTTTTAATACTGACCATTGAACATATTTAAAATTTATAATTTTTATAGTTAATATAAATTATGTCTAAGTACATATTTAAATGTTACATTGTATCTTTTTATTTCTATAGTTATATTTAATAATATTTTTAGAAAAAAATATCTTTTATTTTAATAATATAATTTTAAGTGAATTATAGTACGTAAAACATACGGCACAATGTCACTAGTTTTTTTAATTTATTCGTAACTTATTTTCGCATTATTATGATTATTAAGTTTATGACTGTTCTATTATCTCTGCGATATATAGTATGTTTTAGAATCATAAAATTGTCTGATCCACCCTTTATTTAACAGTGACGAAATTAAATTATTCTATATTTAGTTTGATTAACTAAATTTTACCTGCAACTGTAGTTCAAACTTGTACAGTTTTTTTAAACAATTTATAAATGTTTATATAGTAGCAAAAAAAAGTTCTTAATTTATTGTAATAAATAAGCCTAAATTGAACCAGTAAAAACTTCAAAATGAACACTATTTTTGTAAAGTTTGTCTTTTAATTACAAGATAGACAGTGCGATAAATCTAATTATGTGTTAAATATTTATTATAATTTCTACCTTGTACTTAAACTAACAAGAAAGTAACACATTCACTTTTTCTGACCTTCGAAAAACAATATTTCAAAGTCGAAAAGAATTATTGAAGCTCACATCGACGTTATTCTAAAAAGTAAATCAATATTTAAGCAAGTCTAAAAACTTTACTTTCTGTAACTTTTCAATTTGCCAAGTGTTCGCAATATGCGCTTAAGTTTAGTTTAACCGTAGCACGTGGCGCTACGCTTTCGGTTAAATAAAATTCACGTATGACGTATAACATTATCGGGCGTTCGACAATTTAATAATCGATTAAATCGTTGTTCACGGCGATTCAATTTAGCGGTAAGAATAACAAAGTCGTCAATTTGAAGTTATTGTTTCCTGTACCGCGATACGTTTATAAAGTCGTACGGCTCCTTACGTCGCGCCTCCTTCCGAGGAATCGATAAAGCCAACATAAATTTTGGCGCGCATACGTAATTGAATTCGAAAGAAAATGCCCACTGGAGCAAACTAACGAGCAGTTCCGAGTATATATATCTATATATGCATATGCCTTACGATAAGAAGTAGAAAAAAAAAAAAAAAAAAATAGAAAAAAAGAACAGTTCCGCGTGCGTTATTTTTCCTTTACCAAGTCGAGTTTCATCCGAGGAGACTCGCGTATACCGTAACGTAGCAGCAACGTAGGCGGCTCGATAGACGGCATTGGTTTCGTCAACTGTAAAATAAAGAATCAATCGAGTAACGAAGCGTGGCCCTCTCTCGTCCGAGCGAGCAAGGGCACCGGCCCTGTACAACCCGTCACGCTCGACTGCATCTCTCTCTCTCTCTCTCTCTCTCTCTCTTCATCGTCCCGACCCCTCTTTCTATCGGTGAGTTCCGACTACCCTAACGAGTGAAGCTTCTCTTTCTCTCTCTCTCTCTCTCTCTCTCTCTCTCTTACGCTCTGTTTCTCTTTCGCTCTCTGCACGCGACGCGCCGGGGTGTAAACGATATATATATATATATATATATATATATATATATATATATATATATATATATGTATATCAGTCGAGTTCTCTTTGGGCCGTCAGGTCTCCTCGCCGCGATGCTTCCGGCGAGCCGCTGCTAATGGACTACCGACGCACCCGTGTCGAATTTTTCAGCTCATTTCCAAATTGATGCGCCTTTCTCCCTTTTATATTCCCCCCTTATCTGTTATGCGCGTGTGTACGTATATAAGACGCGCTGCCACGATATGTTGCGGCCTCTGTCCTATTGAAATTTCCAGATGCTTTTCGCCAGGGCTTGTGGTACGTGTTTGTAGATTATTTTCTATTCGAATGGTTACGCTTACATATATCTATATCTTATTGATAGCCCGTGAAAGTTATAATACTTGATGTTCAATTTTTTAAGCTTTTTACGATGAAGTATCGTACGTTGAATTTACTACTTTATTGCCTTACGTATTTACATGCTTATTTACAAGTTTTTACCGATAAAGAATTTAACGTAATCAGTCATAAAATTTTATTTAAAAAATGAACGAATTTCTTTTAAAGGTTACATAATAAAATATTTATATTCAGTTATGATATAAAAATGAATACATAAATCATTTCGTAAAAGTTTCTAAAGCTACCAATTATTTGATTTTGCTTGTCAAAATATAATTCAAATACAAGGATAAATTTATGTGCATTTAATAGAAAATATTTTTATATACAAAATAGAATTATGAAACTTAAGTCAGATAAAAAAGAATAAAAAATATCAAATTAAAATATAATGTACAAACATTGTAGATAAAAATAATTTCGAATAAATATAATAAATTTAATGGGAGAAAATAGAAAAAAAAAAAAAAAAAAAATTTTTATTAATCGTTTTACAGAAAGACGAGCCTCTACCGAGTTTACCAGTACCAAACTTGGGAACAACGATAGAGAAATACCTGGCCCAGGTTGAGGCCGTTGCCCCCCATCATTTAGATAAAACCCGAAACCTCGCTAAAGCTTTCCTCGCTGGACCGGGGCCGAAACTGCAGCAGCTTCTCCTTGAACGAAGGCAACTAGTAACGAACTGGGTGAGTTGATTTCTCTCTTTCTTTCTCTTTTTTTTTTTTCATTTGAAATTGTTTTGATATGTTATCAAAACTTATTTATGTTCTAAATAAATAAGTATGCGTATACGATAATTAGTTGCTGTAGACATTGTCTGAGAAACGTTTGATTGCATTATTAAAAATTTATTAGCATAAGTCGGTTTGATTTTCGTTCGTGGATTCTAATTGTGTGAAAAATAAAAGAATTCATCCGTAAGTATATCAAGTGCATGAATGCTTTAATATTGTTTTTTCAACGTTCGAAGTGGGACTGCTAGTTTGTCCAATCAATAATCAACTTGTTGGTTCGGTAGAACAAGGAAAGGAAAGTCGATGTAATTGTAACGAACGTTACAATTATAATCTCATAGTTGCTTTAATAAAGTAGACTCACGTGGATAGATAAGCCTGTACGGAACATCTCTGACTTGTATGTGCGTATGAGGAAAGTGAAAAGTGCGTGTAATTAAATTATCTGGAAATAAAAAGCTTGTTAGAATAAATTTAATTTCCCAAGCGTTATTTCACTTCGTTGTTGCAAGGAAATATTATGAAAGAAAAATTTTAGAAAATACGTTGACTTAAATGTGTGTGAATAATTTTTTAAACATTTCCAGAACATTTTTTTTTTTTTTTTTTTGTTATCGCATTGTTTAAAAGTTTATGAAGTAAAATCATAAATTCAATATTGGTAAATATAAATGTTAATATGATGACGAAATTATAAAAAATAAAACGTCATTCGTATAATTTATGATATAAATAAAGCCTTGGTAAATTTTGGAAATTTCTGTTATCATTGCATTAAACAGATATTTATTATTCTCACCCCCCCCCCCCTGGCAATCCTTACCTCTCTGATATTATCAAAATATTTGTTTTGAAATTACAATACGCGGCAATAAAGAGAATATAAGCAGCGATCTTAAAAAATACCACGACCGAGATAAAACGAAAGAAAACAGAAGGTACAAAAGCACAACAAAAGTCATATAACGAAAGAGAAAGAGAGAGAGAGAGAGAGAGAGAGAAAAGAATATATCCAAGTACTTATTAAAAATTCGCTGGGGGAATAGATCTCTGTCTCTCTTTTGAAATAAAGAGACAGCGCCGCAGGGGATTCCACGACTAAGTGGCCCAACAGCATTTCGGTTTCAAGCCGCCTTACTCGCCCTCATCGGAGAATAGTCGTCGTCGACGTCGCCGTCGTCGTCGTCGTCGACCTCGTGCTCGTTCGATAACCCCGACTGACAGTATAACGTACGTTCAACCTATCGCATTTTAAAATTTAACCTCTTGCTTATAGGTATGCGCGCGTGTGTGTGTGTGTGTGTGTACCTTTGGCCGTTACCATGGAAAGAGTAAGCGATATACAGCGCTATCAAAATGCGCATTTTTTATTGCCGTTGTGTATAAATATTAAGCATGAATTTTGAACCGTATGATTCGGCGATATTTTCGTTCAGTTTTGTTGTATTATTGCTGAGTCAAGCTTAATAATGAGAATAAAAGAGATTTTCAATTGTCGATAAGATTATTATTACCCTTTTATTCATTACGTATAGCGTAAGAAATATATTGAAATTTTGATATCAAATCAAAATAGTTTTAAAAACCATATAAAAACTTTAATCTAAAAAATAAAAATAAAATTTAACAATAATTTCGTGTTAAACTTTAAATTTTAACAAACTTTGTAAAGTTTGAATAACTAATAAGAAAATTTTATCGCGAAATAAAATGGAAATTCTATATAATCTTGATGTTAAATTAAGTCATTTCAAAAAGTAAAGCTCCGCAATCACGAGTACGAGTCTCGTCCAGCAGAACCTGTAAACTCGCCAGAAACTCTCGTCGTTTAAAGGCTTTTACGTGCTTATCCTTATAAAACCGACTCCTTATCGGCTAAACCTTCGGGTACTCGTTTAATGCGTGTAAGTCGAAATCTCCACCTCAAATCTATACGGAAAGTCAGATAACGAAACGAATAGCGAACGAAGATGGAATCGTATATGCTTTAGGAAATGAATGTCGAGGTTGATGCATGTAAACCTTGAGTTGGTAAAAAATCTTATGTTAATTTTTTTTTTTTTTCAAATGTAAATAAATTGTCATCGTTCTCGTACGTTAAATTTAAAGTCCATCTACATAATTTTACTCGCAACAATGCGTCGTAAGCTATACTTTACTAAACTCTAAAATTACGATACGCGATCAAAAAATCACTCGGTGTCCAAACCGTAACATCACCAAAGCGAAAAGTCAGATCTCGCAAAATTTCGAGGATATAGAAGAGAGAGAGAGAGAGAGAGAGAGAGAGAGAGAGAGAGAAAGAGTCAAACGAGCGCGTATCCTACGTGCGTTATACCTACGAATCCCTGGAGGACTTTGGCGCTCACGGCGTAGAGAGCGACTCCCCGGGGATACGGTTACACGGCTGTGTGTGCGTGCACGAGTGAGTATACGTGTATATATATATATATATATATATATACGTACACCTATAAGATTAACTACGGTAGAAAGGGAAAAGAGGGAGAAAGCCGCGGGCGCGAGCGAGGCAGGAGAGCGCGCCTACACCCCGGCTACTACGGTCATAAATAAATAAATAAATGGATTTACCCGGGGCCAAAAGTCGGATGCGCTTACCCGGGGAAAATAGTGGGGCTGTGTCGATCGTAGACGCACGTGTGCGCTTTTGTATGAATCGCTCTCTCGCTCTGTCTCCCTTTCTCTCTCTCTCTCTCTCTCTCTTATTCGTTTTTTTCTTCAACTTTTGTGGCGCGTCTACATATTTGCGATGCGTTAATTTTTCATCGGTTATGGATATGTATGAGAACCGAACGAGCATTCGCTGAAAGAAGGTAGGGGAGAAGAAGACGAAGTTTTTAAAGATTGAGTAGATACGTGTCATTTTTGAGGAAGTTGCAGAAAGAGCATTTGGCTTAAGAATAAAACTTTCATAAGATAACTAGATGAATATTTTATGTGTGTAAGCCTAAAAGTTAACGATAGTAGAAAGCAAATCAGCTTATTCAATGTTTGCGTACGTTTTTTTGCAAATACAAATTGACTTTAAATTTTGCGAAATCTTGAAAAATATAATAGCTCGAGCAATATTGAGAAAGGAAAAATTTACAGCATTAAATGAACAAATTTTTTATTTTCAAAATTAAGATAATCAATTATTTAAAACGTACAATATCTTGAAAAATGAAAAAAAAGAGAATTCGTGGTAATTCAAAAAGTTATGCCTTGAATTAATTTTCTAAAATTTGGATTTATTCAACTTTAGACTTTATTATATTTTAAGAAACTTTCTATTAAAAAACTAATTAATATTAAAACGCTTGCTCGAATATTAAAAAAAAAAAAAAAAAAAAAAAAAAAAAAATAGTTTCTCCAAGTATAAAACAAAAAATTTTTTTTCTTAAAAAGCAATAAATAACTCATATCATAACCCGGAGAAAGAATTTTTCGAATTTTTTTACAAGTATAAAAATTATTTTTCAATTCAATTACGTACATATGGCATTGATTTTTTTTCACTTTGTCATCGATTGATCGTAAAAGGTTAAACAGAACACAACCTGCCCAATAATTCAAGAGAAAATCGTGAAAACTCGCATCGAGAAAAATAGCGAAAAGAGTCGAATAAAAAAAAAGAATGATAAGAAGGTTGGGGCAGGGAAGGGGGGAGAGAAATTTCGCGCCGGAAGATGAAAGGCAGTCTATCGCGAAGATTGCTTTTTGCCTTTCACGGAGTAAGCAAGCGAAGGAGAAAGGGGAAAACGGCCGAGACGAAAATGTATTTCCAAATAATGTATACCGGCAAATCGAAACTTTTCTCCTCGCGAGCCGATTGTGCGTTTCGCCAGAGTAGGAAAACTCGACTCGTCGTTCGTAAGATCCTTGGGGAGTTGCCGAAAGAGACTCTCGAGAAGAGACGAGAAGAGACGAGAAGAGGCGCGTAAGAGCGAGTTTTCTACATCGAGTGTCGCGTCGTTAAGTTATATACGTGTTTATGTACTCATATATTCATGAAGTGTGTATGCACTAGTTGACTAATACCATATATCTATATATGAATTCATCGATGGGCTCAATTTATGCTAGCTTTCAATTTTCCATGACGAGTGCCTTATGTTGTTCAAACAAATAATATAAATGCTAGTTTGGCCTTTTAATAACTCTTAATCGTTTGTTTAGAATGTCATTTAAGCATGTTCTCGTACTATTTTTATTTGAAATTCACCCGACTCTTAATACATCTATCAAATTAAGATGTATCGATGATAATTTATTAACTCCAAGTAAATTAAAACATTTCTCTTGGTTAAAAACTTATGTATTAGGAAAAATGAACCATCGTATCAAAAAACTTTAAAATTATTACAGTCGTTTAAATTACAATAGATTCAAGTATGTAACTTAGCTTAGCTGCAAGTAAATTACATGAATTTTTAATGTAAATTTTATAATCATTATAACTGCATTTCATTATTATATTATTTACATAATCATAATAATATGTTACTTCGGAAAATCTGTAAAAGAAATGTTGAAATGGCAATTACTTAAAAATTTAAAAATTCATAAACTATAATTACGTATAGAAAATTTTTCATTGGTGCAGTAATGCAATTATTATATAATTAATGCTTTTAAATAAATTTCTTTATTACATGTTAATTGATTCAATTAAATTAAAAACGAAAAAAATACTATATATATATACTTGTAATTTTCCTTTTTTTGTTTTATAAACAGCCCGGTATTAAAAAAAAAAAAAAAAAAAAATCTCAATGTAAATTTTATCGAAAATTAAACGCGCGATATTCTCCATTTGCATTAAAACAAGAAGATTCGCGCGATTCCTTGCAATTATTAACGAAAGCGTTTCCCGATTCAGCGATATTATACTTAGATAAGCGTCTGTGCGAGCGTCGGCTTTAAAAGCAAAGTCCAAAGTCGTCCAGTGCTGGTGATTCGAGCGCCCGGTTTAATTCGGGCGCTTGTCGCGCGAATTAAATCCGCGCGTCCGCCGCACGGATGAATAATGAAAGTTTGAATGAAATTTTCCAGGCTCGCGCCGCGGGACATCGCAATATTAGCTTTAGGCGCTGCTTGCGATTGCCCTTTGCTCCTTTATTCAATCGGAGAGTATGGTAGATGTAAAGTGTGGAGAAAGAAGGAGAGAGAGAGAGAGAAAAATTCGTATTTCGCTTTCTACCCTATAATATTTATATTCACGCTCTATGCGTGCGATATTTTTATTCTACGAGGAATATGAACTTGACATTCACCCTCTTGCAGAGATCGACGACTTTTTATAGCACTTTTATACTAGTCGATATTATTTTTCTCTTCTTCTTCTTTTATAAACATGCTACATATTATTATAAATTAAATTTTATCACTTATTCACATTATTATTTTGTCGTTATCATTTAATTATATATATATATATATATATATATATATATATCTATATAATAATATTCTTTACGATAAATTTATAACAACACGCGAGGATTAAAAATAAATTTTTTGAAAATTTATAATAATCTTGCGATGTTTTATACCTATTGTAATAGATACATGATGTATACGACGAATAGAATTTTTTTTTTTAATGATTATCGATACACAAAATAATAACAGCGTGTACTTGTATAGAGACTATGAAGATTTTTAAATTATACGCAATAACTTTTTATTGAATTAAAAATAGTTATAGACAAGCAATTTTACCGAAGATTACTATTATGTTTCGATAATCGAAAAATGAACCCGTCTAAGATTTTAGTGATACGAGTTAATCTTTGAAGACTTTTTGCTGAAATTCATTAAAGATCTAATTAACAAATAAAATTCGTAACAACAAATTAGTTATTAAGAAAACAATGTGTATTTATAATAAAATTTTATTTGTTATATGTCAAAGCGACGGTATAGAGTTTACTCCCCGCTAGCTTTTCCCCCGTAAAAAGCATCGAGAAAAGATCGAGCAATGTACACGTAAAACGCAAGAACTTTTTCTCCATTCCTTCTCCTTTTTTCTTTCATTCTCTCACGGGGAAAAAAAAGAAAGTAAAAGTAGCTAATCCCATAACGGAGAATAAGAGAATAGGGGCGAAGGAAAAGGAAGCCGTCTGGATTACTAACTTTTTCCTGATTTTCTATGAGGAAGGAAAAAATGAAAAAGATTACCAGTCTCTCTTTTTCGACGTTACGGCATTTAATTTTGCAGTAAATTATCGTCATCTAAAGCAACAATATCTTATTCAAGAAAATACCTTTGTTACCTCTTAACCTACAAGATTAATTTTCTCAAACTATATACAATTTTCACAGTGTTACGAGTTAAATTATATTTGAGTATTTACTTAATTAATTTTTTTTTTTTTTTTTTTTTCATTTCTCATTTTATTTAAATATTTTGTGCGTGCGTTCGTTGTGATTAATAACTATTATATAAAATAAAATAAAAAGTTGAAAACAGTTATTTGACTACTTTTATATATATATATACGTTTTGCTTTTGTGTTAACTTTTTATTTCTTCGGTATTCTAAGAGACCTTTTACTTTATAGTCGACAATGAAAAAAAAAAAAAAAAACGCAGGAGGGTTCTTTATTGCAGCGGACTGGGAAGCAAAGAAAACCGAGAGGATATGCGTTCGTTTTTTAACGAGGTCTCCAGATATATACTAACAATACATATATTTACTCCGTTAATCGCGGCGATTAACAAAAGAGAGGTCTCGGTATAAAGATTATAAAAATTTATGGATATTTACGATTTATAAAAATATAAGATTTTGTTTAGAGGTGAAATAAAAAAATAAAAATTTGTTTAACGTTTCCATAAATGTTATTAATTAAAAAACTGTCAATACAATAGAAAATTAATTTATTAGTTTGTAAAAGCAATTGAACAATTGTATATACATCATCGAGATATTAATTTTATTACTGAAAAAATAGCTCGTTATAATTTTACAACATTAGTTTTTAAAATGTAAAATACAACTGTTTTTATTAAAATAATCTTAGAGCAATGAAAATTTTTCAACAAACCAGTCAATTAAAATTTTTATTACTAATTGTACAGCAAGAGACAAAGAAAATTATTCGTGCGTCTTACATCTTATTTGTAAAAACCGCAACGAGATAGAAAATCTTTAAAAGTAAAGTAAGAATATTACTTTTAAGACGAATTTTCAGTTACGCAGAATTATTTCTTATTATTTCTTTAACAATACCGCAGCTTAACAGAGACATCTCGCATTGCATTTAAAGAAAACTTTCCCAACTCGGATTTACACAACTAAATTCAACGTACACATATAAGAGAGCAAAAAAAAGCAACAAAATTTTTTTTATATAAAGCAAGAGAGAGAGAGAGAGCCATGATTAAGGAGCTATAATAACGACTTAATTTTAGCAATCCTATCTCACCCTCTCTCTTTTAAGTTCGCTCGCTAATGTAATTACAAAAGCCGCGTCTAAATCGGCAAAACGGCGAAGGCCGTCGTTGCGTTTGTCTGTCTCGTATATATACATACACTCGCGACCTTACAATTAGCGAACGATTATACCAACGCGAGCGCGCGAGTTTCGTCTTTCATCAATCTCCGACTCCCCGGGGTGAGAAAGAGCGGGAGAAGGGGGAGGGAGGGGGGGGGAAGGAAGGATTCCCCGGCATCAAACGACTCTCCTCGAAACGGATTACCGCGCGCACTTCAAGACGCATAGAGCGCCTTTGATGTTCGTCCATCGTCTCGGGCAAATCGCATTTCCCGAGCGGTGCGTCAAACTCTCGGCTTTCGGCAGCTTCGAACTCCAGAGTCGAGTGTACGTACTTATTTCTCGATGTTTTTTTTTTTTTCCGCTGGCTCTTCGAGGACTTTTGAACATCGAAGGGAAGAGAGATAAGGGAGAAGGACGAAGATGTTGCGAGAGATCGCTCGCATTCGTAAAAATAACGACGAGTGTTCTGCGGTAATGAGATTATGAATAATACATGTATGTCGTCTTTCATTTCTTATATTTTTCTATAAGGATACGAAGATATGGAGACTTTGAAACAGTATAAAAGTTTTTCATTTTCGATCGAGAATCCATTTCTCAATTAATCGTTACTTTTGATAAAGAATTCCGCTAACGTATATAGCGTACACTTGAAATACCTGTAAGAGCTATATTCTTCAATTCTTTGTTATCGTGTTTCTTTTTCTATCTCTGCGAGTTAAACGACTTAAATCTTGTTAACTTTAATTATAGTACGCGTGTACAAAAGTGATTCAGATCAGGCCTTGTATAGTGTGAGTAAATAACGACGATAAAATTGTATTATTTTTATGAAGGGTATGGAAAAATTTAAAATTAAATGTATTTATAATTTTGCAGAGTTAATTATATAGTATTAAATTATAAATAATATCGTAATTATTATTCGTATGAAAATAAATTTAAAATTAAATGCATGTTTACTTTTATAAAATAAATTATGCAGTATTGAATTTTAAATAATACAGCAATTGTTATTCAAGAACATTTATAGTAAACAAAAAATCGTATTGTATGTTTATCTAAAATCTTTTACATTATTTACACATTATTTGTCTTTATATTTATAGTATTTAAATAATAATTAACACAGAATAGTATTGTAATTATAACATGCAAAATACCATAAGGCAACGTTACAAAAGATTTATAAGAGATGTATATCGGTGACATGAGCAAATCTTGACTTTTTTTTTTTTTTTTTTTTTCCCCAATAATCTTAAACATACATATCTCGTAATCGCGTGAATCCGTAACAAATACATATTTCCCCGTTTCTCGAAATCTCGCAAACATATCATCCGAGCGAAATGGCTCTTGTTGTAATCCCATCCGACGTGTGCCTACGACAAAAGCAATATATATATAAAAAAAAAAAAAAAAAAAAAAAAAAAAAAAAAAAAAAAATTCGAAAGAACGAGGAAAACGATAAAAGTAAAACCGAGAGAGTAAAAGGAGAAACTGAAGATGCTAGAACGGAGAATGACCCGTACGAATGGAATCTGGTATGTATACATGTGAAAGTGTGCGTTTGCTCGCAAGGGCCGCGCGGCATACATATAACGATGCCGGTACACGCGCGTAATCCCTCGTTGAAATAGAAGTAAGCCACAGGATTTTCCGACGGGATTGCGGCTGCGATACGTACTTGCGCCGAGGAACAACGCTCCGTGACTCTTTCTCATCCCCTCTTCTTTCGATTTTGTACGATCTTGGGAACTTAATCCACGCGCCTCGACTTTTTCGCGCGTTTATTCTCGCGCGCTATTGCTCGTTGTCTTTGAGGCTCGTACACGACAAGGGGCTGTTGTATCGAGGGAGATGAAGTAAAAAAAAATAAAAAAAATAAAATAAAATAAAATAAAATAAAATAAAATAAAATGCGAAGTCGAGAGAGAGAGAGAAAGAGAGAGAGAGAGAGAGAGAGAGAGAGAGAGAGGAAGTTGTATAAAGCGGTGTATGGCGGGTGACACGAACGAGCGAAAAGCGAAAAGCGCAAAGCGGGAGGCTCTTTCGAATCGGGCGAGCCCTAAGGCAATTAGGAAGTTGAAATTGCTTTATGATTGTGGAGTAATGATTTTTGTTTCTCCTCTTTCGCCAGCCATTGCCGAATATTTCCGTCTGCTTACTTTCTCTATTCTTCAAAGAAAATCATTTTAAATAACTTGTAACTGCATTCTGTGAAATTACGACGTTATGATAATCTGGAATTTTTTTAAATAATTATATAATAAATATTTTTCAATGCGAATATATTTTAATTTTAAAGCTTACTCGCGTTAATTAATCAATTTTAACATAGTAAATGTAATTTACTATATATATATATATATATAATCATAAAAAATTAACATTTCAATCTTAACTTTTGTCTAGTCGCTCAAATGTTTACTGAACATTAGCATACGTATATTATTGCGAAAGCATTGATTTTAATAATTTATCTGAGAAAAAATTAAAAATATAATTATATAATAAAAAAATCTAATATGTCGCATGTTAATTTAAATATAACTTTCGTGATAATTATATTAATCAAATACTTTTGTATTTTTCCACATATTTTTCGTATTGGAATAAAATTAGAATTTATGCATATATTATTTTAATACTTATAATTAACAAGGATTTAAATACAGTAATGAAAACATTGACCAAAAGTATTTAAATTCATTATAAAACTTATAATTTATAATATAATTATCGTTACATTTTCACTGTATAATAATTTTTTAATAGCAAGAAAGAAACTCACCTGTCTTATTTTTATTTTCAAACATTTTATCAATCGCAATAACTTGAAAAAAAAAAAAAAAAAAAAAAATTGAAAAATTAGTTAAATTATTTTAATATAAAAAACATTTACTTACAGAGAGCTTACAGAACCATAATTATCGTGCCAAATTGGAATAGTACGCTTGCGAAAAAACTCGTCTTAAACGGGCTAAACAAATTCGGCAAAGCAAGCGGAATAATCGAGAGAAAGAGATAGAGCGGGAGTGTGTGAGAGAGAGAGAGAGAGAGAGAGAGTCGACTAAATTCAACGATGTATTTGTACGTCCTGTAAGTCCACCACATCGACACGCGTTCCCCGTTATCGCGTACAAACTTTGTCTCGCACACCCACGCACATACACATAGACACACGTAAAAGCGCGGGCGTAAAGCGAGCGAAGGGAAGAAGAGAGGGCAGATGCGTAAGTGGAAAAAGGCGCGTCTATTCCACGGCACCAGTCCATTCCACGCGTGCTCTCGTGTTTGTGCGTGCATGTGTCGCATCATAGGGGAGGCGAGAGAAACGAGGGGCACACACGACTCGGTGAGATCGAGCTATGCGTAAAAGTAAGGGGGACAGGGAAGAGACGATCTCTCCGGGGGATTGAGAAAAAACGAGCGAGGCCAATTTTCCCCCGGAGACGGGAGACCGAGGCGAGAGAAAGAGAGAGAGAGAGAGAGAGAGAGAGAACAAGAGGGAGAAAGAGATGAGCCTCGAACGATGTAGCGAGTAAGCCAAAACCCGGTTATATGTATTAAGGTGAGAAAGAGAGAGATGTTTTTGGAAAATAGCTGTTGAATTTTCTCCACGGCGTAAGCGCGCGATCGTGGATTATGTTTTTTTTTTTTTTTTTTTTTGTTTAAACGCAAACTTACGGGAATTTGAACGGCAATTTTCTTAAAAATGTAAGAAAAATTCCGTCGTTGGAGTTTGTCATCCGATTGAAGGTCAAAAAGCGTACAATTTTCTGAAAACTGGTATTATGTTTGTATAAATTTTATTATTACATTAAATTAAATGAATTTCATCTCTGAAGTATACAAAATTTTTTACCGAAACATTTTACTATAATTCAATAAAATACTTTTATATTTTTTCTAAATATAATTTTTTAAAGAATAAAAACTTCTTTGGAAGAGCTTAAAACTAAGTATTGGAGCAATTTTAATAAAAAAAAAAGTTTATAAATTTTTTTTTTTTTTTTTATAAAAATATTTTCAAGCATTATTTAATTCATTAATTTGATCTCTTATTTGAATCGTTTCACATTCTCATATGTGGAACTTAATAACATTGACGAAACTGCGAATAGCGTCACGATCATAATTCAAAGTGACAAACAACCTGAAGAATATTCGTACAAACAATGGAGACACGGTCGAATTACACCGAGGAAATACCTCGGTATTGCTCCGGTTGACGGAATATAATTTCGAATTACATTAGTTAGACACATAACCAAGCCGTTCAAGAGGCTTATTTAATTTCACTTTAATTAATTAAGTTAAAATGACACTTCTCTCTTAAGTGATTTATCACTTTCGTACGTCATAACGTCATACCGCAAACAATACTCGAATTGTTCAAAGTCGTGCCAAGTATTTAGCAAGTTTTTAAATCCCTCTATAAAAGTTGTTTAATTGACATGAAAATTTGAATCGTGTTTTAACGTTAAATGAAATTGATGCGATAAGTTAACGCGAAGATGTTAACAAACGATAGATTTCTAAAGTCTCATTAGGTGATAAGTTGAGGGGAATTCAATTAATTTGCCAAATCTGTCGGATGCTCTTATGAGAAACGATTACAAGTAAAACGATATTGCTATGTAAAATAAGCAGGTTTACTTAGCAATTTTTTTTCTCTCATCGTCTCGCTTCACTTTCGGCTTACGAGAAACCAGTAGTTTCGCGGCTTCCTCTCACTCTCTCTCTCTTTTTCTCTCTTTCCCTCCCTTCTTTCCTTGGCTTTTGTATTTCAGCTGCACTTAAGAGGACAAATATTTATGGTGTCGTGTACGAGGCTCGCGCTTGCGCTTGTGTACCGAAAAACAAAGAGCCTCATCCCTCTTCAGCTTCTCCATCGAGACGCGCCAAAGTATAGAAGAAAAAGAAGAAGAGAAAGAAAGCAAGTAGACCTTCGCTCTCGAGTCGAAAGAAGAGAGGCTCCTCTATACCACACGCGCACATACATACGTACACGTATACACTTACACCTTCTCGTGCAAACCCCGCGGGATTAACCTTTAATTCTATCCGCGTGCGAACACTGCCTCTACCCCTCTTATCAACTTTCCCTTTTCTTTCGAGGCCGCCTTATACAATATATATATATATATGTGTGTATATATACCCTCGCGTACAAGAAGGCATTGGAGCGGCCAAAAAAAGACTGCGTACACGTATATATATATACGAAGCGCGACGGTAAAAAGCCTTGCGTCGTGTAGAGAGAGAGAGAGAGATTTTTTTATTTTCCTTTACCTTGTATTTCGTTTCGATCGGTGCACTGTACGTCGGTATATATAGTAGATACACAGACAGATCGCATTCTTCTCTCGCGCTTCCTTCCGCTGTCGTGTCTATTCGTACTCGTATCCGTGCATGGTATGCGTTTGATTGTGCTGCTGAAGGATTATCTGACGTTTCATCGTGTTGCTGATTTAAAGATAGATCACATGCGGAACTTTAGCTTAACTTTACTCTATGTAAAAAGTACTTTCTCGCCTTTTTTCAACGTCTCAATTTACGCGGAATATTTTAAGAGTTTTATATTAACTACGTTTTATATTATACTATTTTCAAATTTAAATAACTTATCGTTTATTTTTATCCTTATTTCTTTTATTTTTTATGAATTTTGTATTTGAAAGTTTTCCTCTTCTATATAACGCGTTTTAACTTTCGTAATTTCAAATTGCAAGAAGGTTTTTTCGAAAAGTACACTATTTAAAATTTGAGCGCTTTACGCGTAAAATATTTTTAACTTCATATAGATTAATTGATTTTGTCAAAGTTTATTATTCATGACGATAATTAGCGAGAAATCTTAAAATTCTTATAAATTTTTTTCGCAACGTTTACCTAATTTTGTTGATTTTCAAATAGGTTAAAATATCAATAAATGTTCTACTTAAACCGGTAAAGAAAGTTCAAAGTTAAATTTTGAATAATTTAAAATTCTAAATTGCTAAAATGTAATAGAGTAAAAAAAAGTATGAAAAAATTTTTACACAATTTTGTACACGCAAAGCAAAAAGTTTAACGTTAATTTTAGAACAAACAAATGCACAAAATTAAGCTACATAACACGATCGTGAACAGCGCTAGCCAAACAATCAAAAGATCGTAATTTTTCGTCACGCAAAAAAAAAAAAAAAAAAAAAAAAAAAACGCAGAGCAAAAAAAATCGGTGTTAAAAAGGTATAAAGATAGATGGCAGCTTAAGCCCGAGTACGAAATCGCGACGCTCGCCCGTCGCGTAAGGTGTATACATATATATATATATATATATATATAAATTGGACGGTGTGTCTGGTGCGCAGAATCCTGGTTAACGATTGCAGGAGCCCGCAGAGCGGCTGCCACCGCACAGGTGACGCGAGGTGAGAGATATACGGAAGAAAGAGAAAGAGGGGAATTGCCAGAAAACGCGGCGTCGATCTGTCTATGAATATCTGGGTCAGACCGAGCTCAAAGCCGCGCGGTAAAAAAGCGTTTCGAACTCGATGGATCTCCCATCGACGACTCGTAATTTTCTTCTTTTTCTTCGGCGCGAGATACATAAACTTTAAACTTCGACCATATATAACTACCTCTATTTTATTTATTATTTTCGATGGAAATAATGTGAATTTTCCGTGAAATAAATGATGCAACTTTACTCGCTTACATCGTCTAATATAAGACGAAGAAAAAGTTAATCGTTAATTCGAGCTTTATGGATGAAAATTCTATTTTTTTTAAAATGCACGTGTATTATTTTATCTACGTTTTATCGTATTTTATCAATTTTTTACGAAAATTAATTCAATTGCACACGTTCAACTATATACGTATTTCATACCGATATCGACATTGATTTGATATAATTATACCTACTATATTTTCAAATTCTCTTAAAATAGCATGAAAATTAAAAAGGGGTTATTTTTATTAATTATTGTATTGATCGTAATCTTAATGATAAAATTATACAAAAAGATTTTCAAATCCTTCCAAATATTTATAGTCGTATTGTTTAATATCAAATAAAAAGAATAAAAATAGAGAAAAAATAAATAAATAAATAAATGAAACGCAAAATAAATTGTTGTAATTTTTGATCGCTATTTCCAGCATCCGCAGAAACTCGATATCGGTAAAACTACATCGTGTAAGAAACACGACCCTCGTTTCTTCTCGCCTCTATTTCCTCTGGCTGTTAGGACGATCGAATTTCGGCGCACTCTCTTATTTTTGCTCTCGTAGCCTTTTATCTCTTAAAAAACGTGATTGGAAGTCGCAAGGAAATCAAAGGTACTTTTGCTACGCAGAAAATGAAGAAATTTAATGGTTATTACTTTCGTATATACACTTTTTTCTTGAACATGTCGAACGCGTTAAAATAAAATAAAATTAATTTTAATAAATAATTCACGTAAATCAATTGTAAAGTGATGATTAATTTTTTTAAATAATAGTCCGACGATCGTTTAGAAAAGCGTCGTTTTATATTTTAATATAAAAAAATGCAAGACTTACGTTAATAATCGATTGTATTGGTAATATTTTATAAATATTAGCTAGATAATTAAACGAGCCAAGAAGTGGCGACAATTCGAACAATGTGCCAAAATTCATCGTTGTATATATGTATATACACATATTCAATTCATAAGCGTGATCTTTAATTCGATAAAAAGTTACGCACCGAAACATATTAATCTTAACGAACGCTTATACTTACACCTCAAGTAGACCGAACAAGCTCAACACAAATGCCGAATGCAGGATAACGCGCTAAGAAAAGTCATCCTCCGAGCTCCGGCGACGAGGCGCAAATTCCCGTGCGCCTCATGATGCATGGCTAGGACGTGAAACGAGCAAGCCACAAATAAGAAAGAGAGGCGACAGGGCTGGGAGGCGGGTGTGTGTGGGGGGGGGGGTAGGGAGGAGCTGTGTGAGATATACGAAGGGCGAAAGAAGGGATGATAGCTATACGTACGGAGAATTAATTTCAGATTTCCCGAAGCCGAGCGAGCGTAGATATATACACATATATATATATATATATGTATGTATAAGAAGGAGGGAAGCCCGCGCGAGATTGAACGCGCGCGGTTAGTTAATCCCGCGGTTACGCGGAATACACGTGTGGCCCGGCGTCGAGTCGTGCGACCTTATCGAACTTCTCGGATCCCGGCCCGGCTTCTTACTTACGTCGACGGTTATAAGGGAGCGGGCTGCTCGAGGATGGAAAGCCCGAGCTTCTATTTGGCTACGCGAGGTAGGGGTCGGGGGGGGGGGGGGCGGCCAAGGAGATCCGGATAGATGGATGAGAGTAGAAAGAGCGAGAAAGAAAGAAGAGATGGTAGGCGTCACTGGGTCAGGGAAATCGAGGGTGTAATTCCAACGAGCCGCGTGCTTTAATACACGTTGGATCTATGAGATTTTGAGCCGATGGATTTCGCAGTCGGAGGCTATGAAAAATTGCCCGCGAACTAGTTCCTATGATGCAAAGATATTTTTCAACTCTAACCTCTTATCCGCGATTACGTTTGACGTATTGTTTAACGCTCGCGGCTTACTTTAAACTTTGTTTTGAACTTTTGGACATTCGAAGATATATCGACGCGATAATTATTGCAACTTTGTAACATCCAAGGAATCCTTTACGAATATAAAGTTGTAAAAAGTTTACAAAATAATATTTATTACCCTGTATTTATATCTAACATTATAGTTAATTTATAACGTTATACCTTTAAAAGTATATCAATGATTGAAGTTAAGAAATTGATGAAATTATTTCTTTATTGTCTTTTGCCGTCATATAATGGCTAAATTTTTATAATTAGTTACAAACCAATTGGTTAAACTTTAATTAATTCATTATGTAATTTTTTTTTTTTTTTTTTTTCGAATAATTTTTAAATGAAATAATATTATTTGATATTGCTAAAAATTAATATCACTCTATATGAAAATAACTGGTAAAAAAAAATTTTTAAATACCATTTAAAAAATAACAAGCAATTCTCAATTTTATATTTTAATTGAAATATAAAATTATGCAAAAATTCTTTCTTTTTTTTTTCTCCAATTTATCTTGAAATAGCTCCTTTTTTTTTGCTCAAAAGCACAATACAGCAAAGAGTCGATTTAATCGCTTAACAGGGAAGAAGAAAGTACTTGAACCAACTCGTAGCTCTCGCAGGTCTATATTGTTGGGTTACGCGACGAGCTTTGTTCGTGTGAGCCTTTAAAGAGGATGTTCTTACGTTTTAAGGATATACCGCTCACGTATTCGCAAAATACTCGGATAATACCTACTACGAATTTCTTTAATATTAATTGCAAATAATGTAAGAAAATATCATATTTTTTTCTTTATTTAACTTTTGTAAAAAGTTTCACAAATTTTTATTAAACTCGTATTTTTAATTAAAAAACTGTTTACAGATGCGATTATTAATTTTTTTTCATTGACATTAACATTTTTCACGAAAAAGAATCAATTTTTCGCCTTTAAAAATACTTTTCTCCCAAAATATTGAAATACTGCCGATTAATTCATTAATATTTCTATTTCGTTTAATTACTCTTAATTAACATTATACATACAAGAATTAATAAGCATATATCGGTTTACCAATTAACTCACGAGTTAGACATTTTAAAAAAATGTATTTTACAAAATTTTACAAATTAATTTGAAACAATATAGGGTAAGCATTTTTGTTACGAAATTACCAGATATTAAAAAAAGAAAAAAAAAAAAAAAAACAGTCATTTGATAGGTGTTTACTTATGTTAGATAAGCATAGACAAACCGAATCCGTATATGGATGGGAGGATACATTTAACCCTCCAGTCTAGTTCGTTTTAGTGTGCTACTCATGTTACGACCCGGATCATATTGAAGCGATTAAATGAGACAATGCAGACAACAATGAACACTTAATAATACGCTTATTTCTCAAACGTATAAAACATTTTATTATAAATTATTTAACTTTTTTTTTTTTTTTTTTTCTCAAGCGATGATTGTTCAATGTATCTACTTGAAAAACTGATTACGAAAGAATAGTATTTCTTTTTATTTCTTTCAAATCTTATATGTATTTAAAATTTCGAATAAAAAGTTATAATTTTAATTAATTATGCAATTTTATTTTATAGATTAAAAAATTAATCATCATGCTTTTGAACAATTATGAAAAAATATTAATTAAAAAATCTTATTTCGATACAATTTCTCTCTTGGACCGAAATTAATCTAACCGCTAATTGAGTTTAAGTCTTCGGAATATACCATGTGAACGAATTGATGATCAAAAGCAAACTTTTTTACCCATACTTGTTCATTTTTATAATATTTTGCGTCAAAAATAATGAATGTACAAACGATAAAATGTATTTTTCCGTTTGGAACAAACTTGAAAAAATCACAATGAAAATCTGATGGATAAATTGTCGCCGACCACGTTTCAACGGCGGATAACACTGATTAAGCATAAGAGGAATGGTATCGAGGATAATGAAATCGCGCGCGCGTCGTCGTCGCCGCCGAGTATAAAAGTGGCCTAGCGCTCGCTCGTTGCATCGCTTCGCTCGAATTTCGAGTCGAATTCCCGGCCGTTGCTTCGTTAAAGCTCTCACAAGCTTGCCAGCACATGTATTCGCACGGACGAAAACAAGAGCGCACAGCCAGAGAAAGAGAGAGAGAGAGAGAAAGAGAGAGAGAGAGAGAGAGACTCGCGCGCGGGTAAAGTTTGGCTGTGCCGCAATACGCGAGCGTTCTTTCTCTCCCTCTCTCTCTCTCTCTCTCTCTCTCGCTTGGTACGGCAAAGGGTCGATAAGGCTGCGTTTGCGCCTCGAACTAGCGAGAGAGACCCAGAGGATGAAAATAGAGAAAGAGAGACGTTTTATTCCGATGAGCCTTGAGCTACAATTTTATGATGTGAACTCGTATGCGAAACGGATCTAACGAAATTTTCTGTAGACTAATGAAGCGCGAAAAATTGTACATAAATTGTTTTGTAAAAAAGTAAAATCTCGTTGAAAAATGTTTGTTTTCTCTTTAATTTTCTTTTGTTTTTATAAATAATAAAATAAACGTACTATCTGTCGTGGGTTTATACAACAATTAGCTTACTTCGGATTAAACAAACAATTAATTAATAGGGAACATGAAAGATAAAGAAGAAACAAAAGAAAATAATGAGAAAACAGTGCTGTGGTAAGAAAAACAAGAATGAAATGAAAGCGTACTAATGAATGTACGCATTTTAAAATGCTTCAAAAAATACATAATCTCGTATAAATGTATGCTTTTCAAGAAATTATTATCTATTTATTTATCAACCTATATTTACATTATTTTTAAATAATTTAAAATAATTAAATTAAAAAAAAAAAAAAAAATGTCGATTATAATAACCTTTAAAGTTTAATAACGCGATAATTTCGAAGAACTTTATAAGAATCGCCATGAAATCGATAATAATTGAAATTTAATTTTTCAAATCAAAGTTATCGAGCACATAGACAAAGGATGAAGTAACTTCAGGGTGGAATGATAAAAAAAAAAAAAAAAAAAAAAAAAGAAAAAAAGGTATAGCAATATCTTTTGGCTTCTCGCGTAGCGGGCGGCGGACCTCTGTTGAAATCTCCGTAACTTGATACCAACGATGGGCGCAGGAGGAAAGAGAAAGAGGGAAGCGCGAATGGAAAAAGAGCCGATGGGAATTGAAGTCTCTTCGCTTAAGCTTGACGTTTCGCTTTCGCGGGCTTCTAGTTTTACATCGAAATAAAAATAAAGCACCGAACGATGATCGATAGCTTTGACTTTTACTCTTCGATGTCCTTTGAAATCTTGAAAAATATTAAAAATAGAGAAGACATTCCATTTACCGATATAATTTACTATAAATTAATTTTTTTAATTCCATCGCCATCGATAGGTATATTCATTTTTCATTTTTTAAACCTATATGAAAATTTTTTTTTATTCATTGATTTATTTTATGCAAGTATACACAATTTAACAACTCCTTTTAATTTAATTTTAAATATCCATGTCTTAATATTCTTTAAATATAAAACTTTTTACTTCAAATTCAAAAAGAATTTTAATAAAAATACTTGACTAGAAAAATATTGGAAAAAATTTGAGTAAAATTATAGAAATATATTATTTCAAAAGTACTTATTTATTTTGAATTTATTTTGAGTATTGATAGTAATGAGCAACTGAATCAAAAATCATTAATTAAAAAAACGATAATAACGTTTTTTTAAAATTATTTAAATTCTAAAAAATATTTATAATAAATTAAGTAAAATCCATATTTATTATTTAAAATGAAAGAGAGAAAATTCAAATCAAACAACATGTATTTACAGTTTTATTTAATCGCAAAGACGTAAATGTATTAAAAATAAAAAAAAAATAAAAAAAAGAAAATGTCTTATATTGCATATATATATACAAATTAACACATGATATAATTCGTTTAAAAGACTTGAACAACAAAAATTTACTATCTTAACAAAGTTTTGACTGGTTAGAAAAAAGAAAAAGTAAAATAACGCAATCCCCCTTGCCTCACTTACAGTCAACTGAAATCATAAATTACAATTGTAAGATCGGTGAAAAAGTCTAATGCATATTTATAGCTCGATCATTGACGCCCGTTTCAAGATTTCAACACGTGCGTCAGATTGGCAGACAGCCACGGAGTTAACCATCTATCTCTCTCTCTCTCTCTCTCTCTCTCTCTCTCTCTCTCTCTCTCCATGACTGACTAATTTTCCTTAGAACTTTTTCCGCTGGCCCAGCTTGAGACAGGTTGCGAGCGAGCATTGCGAATTAACAATTTCGTATATGTATACCACGAATCGTGAATAAAATTAATGGTTATCGATAACTAATGAGATTTCATTGCGACTTTAAGTAGTTTTAAATTATCGCGTAGGCGAAAAGTTCCTCTCAATCTGCATCATTATTTAATACACCACTATATATAAGGGGATTATAAATAGTTTGGAATGTTGAGCAAGCTCCTTCGAGAGAGAAAAAGTATTTAATTAAAATTTTCGCTATTTTTTCTTTTCTTTTTTTTTTTTTTTTTTTAACTGTATAAAATATTAAAATTTAAAATTATAAAGAAATGAAGCATTTTAACGCAAATTTCATTCCGCGAAAGTATTAAAATATGCTCTTGCGTTTATCGTTGAATATTTTTTTACCTGTCATTGCATTGATATCCACGAATAGATTATTCTCGTGTCATTATATATCGTAGTTCGCGCTAATATTGGAGTATCGAAGAATTATTCTGACATACATTTCTAATGTTAACGCTCACGATGTATCATTTCAAATAAAAAACTTAATAACTTTACCGTAGCTAACGCTTGAAATTCTCAAGTACATTCATTTAATATATCGCAATTTCAATGTAAATCATTAGAGTCAAGTATATTGATTGCGATCCGTCAACGATTCATACTTACTATTTTATCGTACAGTTTCACACAAAGATATTTTCTCATGAAAAAATTCCTTGGTAATGTGATGGAAAAAAAAAAAAATTTTTTTTTTTTTTTATATAAAATGTTTGTCTTCAAATTATCGCGTTCTTGGAAAATTGATAATTTTTTCTAATTATTAAATATATTGTAGCATTATTATAATTTTTAAAATTGTACAAAGCTATTGTAATCATTGTTTTATATGTTTTTACCAATACATAAAACGTAACATTAAAATTTTTTATCCGTTATCTGCACGCGCGCGCCATATTGTTTCAAATTAAATAAGCCGTTTAAGTAGAAACAGACGCGCTTGTTCGGACGCACACGCATATATTATTTTTGTAATAAAGAGCAACGTTAAAACATAACGGCGATGAAAATATTTATTTCATATCGTATGCAATCATAGACTTTTGAGTCGGCTATAAAATGTTTAAATTTTGCTTAACTTTTACTTAAAAATTAAGCAATACGGTAAAACAACGTTAAGATTACTTTATTACCACGAAGTTACTTCATCATCCGCATTAGTTTGCGGATTGTTTATTTCATCAAATTGTACAATAAAGTTCGTTTAAAAGTGCAAACAACTCGGTCAAGCCGCACCTAATCCCAAAGACACGGGCGATCGGCTTGTTGACGAAGGAGAGTCCGAGTAAGCGAAGCCGAGAGAGTAAAATTTCAAATCGTGCATTGCAACGCCGACGCATAATATCTCGATGCACGATAATCGGTCGGGTGCGCGGCTGTTAAAACATGCTATATAAGCTCGATACCAAAGACTCAGATCTAACGAACGACGTTCAATGGTTTAATGCTCGGTTGATGCAACTGGTGATGATTCGCTTCGAACGATTTAGGAAATACGACGGAGATGGAACAATATACCGATGCCTTTTAATACTCGTTTCGGTTATTACCCTCCTGCCGTACGTTCGTTGAAATCTATCGGGACGTGAAACGTGAAATGCTTTTGGCAATGTGCAAATATTTAAACGTTTAACGTTACGAAAGTTTGTTAAATTTTTAAACGAGCCAGCGTTATTTATTAATGTTTTTGTTGTCAAAACAATAATCTGAAAGATCATTTTCTCAAGTAAATTTCGAATACCGTATCGTATCTTTTGTAATAAATATTTCAATAGCAAAATAAAATTTTACCGTCGTTAATTATAACAATAATTATAAATTGTTCAATCGCTCAACGTTTTTATTTATTTATTTATTTATTTGTTTGTTTGTTTGTTTTTTTTTTTTTTTTTCTCTTTAATTCAATTATTTTTTTTTGGACGACGACGATTTTATCAATAAAACAAAACAAAATTTAGGGATACAAAAGACGATACCCGAGTAACGTACATATTTTACTTTTCATCCGATCTACATATGTATAACATAACTTGTGACTAACGGTCGATCGCCCTTTTGGCATCAACGCGAGCTCGTGTTCGCTTATCGACATAATTAATTGCCGAGCGAGGGTGCGAGCGCACACCGGTGTATCTACAGACACATAGACACACATATAGAGGGTAATGGTATAACTTGTCAAGGATTCGGTTACCCAATCGAAATGTCCGCGCGGGATGTGTTTGCGTACGCGTGACGTGTCTCTCTCTCTCTCTCTTTCTCTCGTGTATATACCTAAAGGATTACCCTCGGAACAATGAATTTTGCGCGCGCTTATGTATTCCCCCGTGTAACGATTAAAATTTCGATAAATTATTGTTTTCATACTGTGCGATAAGGAATTTTATTTAAAATAGCTATTTTTATTCGTATTGTTCCGCGCGTAGTTTACGCGAACTGATCTCGAAATTATATCGCGTTACTTATTATTTATTCTCCCGATATATTGCTAATGCTAATGTAAGTCGTGTACAATGTTTGAAAATAATTTATTAAAGAAATTTAAAAATGATATAATATTTTATTTTTCTAATTGTCTAGTTATTTTATCTGAATTTATTTTATGTTATTTTATTTTATGCACGATGAAAAATTAAAAATTTTCATATATTATACCTTAATGAAACGTCAAGTCGAGATAATAAAATTTTTCTTTTAAAATGAATTCTCTGGAGATTGTATAAACAATTATTTAATTAGAATTTAGCATAAATGTAAATATTTAGATAAAGAAAAAAAAAAAAAAAAAAGAAACAATTAAAAAGTAACGCAACATTTAATACGGTAGACTACAAAAGCGGTTAAAGAACTCAACAACTTACCGAAGTGCATTTGCATTTGAGTAACTCTCTTTCAAAAGAATGAAATTTCACTAGCGAGCGTTTCAACTAAAAAAAAAGTTACGTCAAATTTCTGTTTTAGTATTTCAAGGAGCTCTTCGGTTGGAAAAGTTTTCTCTTTGATAACTATCGTTCCAAATTTCGTTTCTCCGCTTCTTTTTTTCTGTTTGAACTTCAATCGTGAATAATTTTATCGGATTTAATTCAATTTAATTAAATGTCAATTTGATTTCGAAAAATAAAATGTTATAAAACTTGAAAATAAAAATAATTTTATGCTTAACTTTAAAAAAAATATCATATTTACGAAAAAAATTTTAATTTTACGATTATAAAAAGAAAATGAATAAATAATTTCAATCGAAGAGTTGAAAGTCTTATTCTTGAATTTTAATTTCAAAATATATTTAATGTATTAGTATGAAATACAAGCGAGCCGATGTGAATAAAAAATTGTCATAACAATGTTCCAGCAAAAAAATTCAGTTACTTAAATTTGGAAATATATTAATTTACTCAAAATATTCATTTAATTAAGAATTCATTTTCTTACATTAAAATTAAACTGTTCGTAGCATAAGAAATATAATTTAAAAACTTTTAATGCAATATAATTTATAATCTTGTTAAAAGTTGTGATATTACATGCAACTTAACTTATTTCAAATTGATAATTAAAAATTTATCCAATAGTTTGATTCATCTAGCCTCAAAATAATTATAAATTAAAACGATTTAAAATTAAATAATTTTTTTATTGTGATTAACGATGTAATGTTTTTTAAAAATTTACGTTCAAAGTTTAATTGAATGAAATTGTTAAAGCTTTAATTAGATTTTCACACGAAATATCGATTAAACTTTATTACAGAATATAAAAATTCACCTCACTTTAATTTTATTGAAAAATTTTTCCCTTAAAATGATAATATTAAAAATTGATTCATTTTCCGAATACTCGAGTTTCCCAAGACTTTTTATAAGAAAAAAATTTTTTAAATGTATTTTATACACCTTCCGTAAAATCTGACCTATTTACTCGCACACGTATATATATATTTATGTGTGACAATGTTTATTTCCTTCAAATTTAAAGCAAAGTCAACGTATCTACCTCATCTTAAATTTAACTTCAAAGGGGTAATTGCACAAGAGGTTTTTCGAGTATGCAGCTGTAAGAATCGCGCTGCTAAGATAAATCAGAGAAGAGCCGACGTAAAAACGCAGCTGCGCTAAGTACACGGTAAAGCGATGCATATAATATATATATATTCACACACACACACACACAAACATGCACACGTCGGAAAGTAAACCGAGTCGAGCGTCTGTTCTTTCAAAAGTTCCCTAATCTATATAACGTGAGAAAAGTCTTCGTCGTCATCGTCGCCATCGTCTTCGTCGTCTCTTTACCCGAGGCGCGAATGTTTTACAAGAAAAAGATGACGAGAGAGAGAGAGAGAGAGAGAGAAAGGGAGAGAGAGAGAGAGAGACTCGTCTTTTACATACTTATACATATATGAATAACCCAAAGCGCACGGGAGGCTATGCATACATCACACAGAACGGGCTCGTTGTGTTTCTCGCCGAGTTATTTTGCAATTTGCCGCAACGTCGGCTTTCTTCGATGCGCGACTCTTGCGCGCGCTAGCGCGTCGTAAATCGTGTACTAATCATAATTGCTTCGTTTCAAAGTGATTTCTTAAGTCGACTTAAGACATCCTAAGACGACCTCTGCTTCTCGTATGATTATTGAAAATACATCTCGAGAGATGATCTTTTGCGAAAAGAAAGAGAGAGAGAGAGAGAGAGAGAGAGAAAGAGAGAGAGAGAGTGAATGCGAATGAAAAGAAAAAAAAAAATTACCATCGAAAAGGATTTAACGAAATGATCTTTTAAATATCAACGTATATATATAAACTAATGACTTGTACTTAACGATGTAGCGCTTTTATATCGGCTATAAAAAAATCTTTAAGAATTTAAAATAATAAGCCAGCTTTATGCATGAACAATTTTATTGATGTATTTCATAACTTAAGCAAATTGATGTAGAGTTCTTCAATTATCTGATACATTCCGATATTAGTATCAACTTTTATGAAAATAATAATTGTAATCATCAGTAAAATACTTAAGAGCTTATTATTTAAAAAATATTAATACTTAGGTAACAGTAATAATAATAGCAAACATTATATATATATATATATATATTTACAAATGTATCTGTTTACAACTGTTTAAATACTTTAAATTATATACATATGACAATTAGGTATTTCATTGTTGTAATTTTTATAAAAGTTCTGCATTAGTTATCCAGCTATTTATTTATTTTATTTAAATATTGTAAGTATGGCTTTCTTAAAGTCACATTTGGCTATTTATAACTTAACGATACTGTTTAAGTCAAATAATTGAAATAATAATATTACTTTTCATTCGTCACTGTGTTCCAGTCCATAAATATATTATATTTATATTTTAAAAATATGTTAGAAATTAATAGTAATAAATAACATACATGCAATTATTATGATATTAATAGATTGTTAATTGATCATGACATATTAATTAATTAACTATCATTTTTTTTTTTTATCAAACATAATTAACATTAAACCTACTCTAAGGTTAAAACGATCCGTCTTTAAAAAGTTATGTACTTTACGTAGGTAGGTACGGTGAAAATATGCCTTTACTATGTATTAATTCCAATTTATTCATGTGTAAAATTAAAAAAAAAAAAAAAAAAAAAAATTGATAAACAAAAATAAGAAAATAAAAAATGAAATAGTTTTAAAAAATTCATTTGACAGAACGTGATAGGACTAGCATTGAGTTTATAAGAATAGAAATTAGTATGTAAAAATTTAATTTTAAATACAGCATATTGAGCTAAAAATATTATTATTGTTATATTTAAGATTGATAAGTAGATATTCAAATTAAATAATGAAATGTTTCCAGAAATGAAATCGTGAGCGCTAATTAAAGTAACATTTTTATTATCACGCGTATCTTTTATCTTCTTTACGCAAATTTTATGCGCTGCAACCGGTCATTTACAAATTTAGTTTTTGTTTAACCAGTTAAGGTATTAGAAAACGTAAAAACTTGCAACGCTAACTAATCAGCAGTTACGTGAACAGTTATTTAAAAGTTAATGATTAAAAAGATAATGTTTGTCGAATAAGTTAGATGTACTAAATGCTTTAAATAAAATAAATTTTTGTATTATGTTAAACTCAAAATACAAGTATAAATAATAATAAATCATACAACGGTTATAAATTCATTACTATATCATTCAATCGTTATGTTTGTATAAAATAAATAGTTAAAATAATGTAATATGCTGTTATTGATTATTATTGTTAATAAAAAATTCATACGAATCGATTCTCTTTTCAAAATATAAAAATATTATAAGCTTTAGTAAATGGGGATTAATAGAGAGAGAGAGAGAGAGAGAGCGAAAAAAAAAAAAAAAAAAAAAGAAATGAAGAAGAAAAAGAAAGAAAACATGAAAAAATATCACACCTTCGGGTAAGGTAATTGAACGCGCATCAAAAATTCAGTCATAAGCGCCGGCACGACATAAAAATATAGACACAGCGAAGTATCGACTCGGCTTTTATAGACGAACATATAAATATATGACCTGTGCAAGTTCGCGTATACATGCGTTACGAATCCATCGGTCGGAAAAAGAACTTCCGAGTTATTAAAGCACACGTTATAAGACGCATGTTATATAAGCCCTCGCACTGTGGCCCAGATAAGTCGTTTTTAAACGCGCCTACGTATTTACGCTTACAACACACGGAGCTATATTTTTTTTATTCTTATTTTTTCTTAAACGCGCGATGCTCTGGCCCCTTTGGAAATTATAATCGGTCGGTCGCGGAAGAGGGAGAGGGGAAAGGATATTTTATTAATTTTCACGGTTGCGCGAGCAAGGGTCGATACTCTAGGACTGGGACAAAGCGAGCGACGAACTCTCCTCCGTGCTCGAAAAGTGAAAAGTATATGTTATGAGCAATTCTCCGTGACTGTGTATGTGTGTTGGCAAAAGTGCTTTGTTTCTAGCCGATGCCTCCTCGCTGTGGGATTACAATGCGCGAACGTCCCGCGAGTGACGCGTCATTAAACGCGGATTAACCGAGCTGCGGAATGAGCAAACTTCGTGATCTTCCAATTCCCGGATAATTGAAAACCGAAAGCGCTTTTTCGGCGGGTAAAAAAATATCATCGCATGCGGGATGACACGCTGCTGGAAATTTTTTAATTTAGTCCTCGATGATTACGTATGCAGAGTTTATAAAACTTATCTTTTATTTTTTCTTTTTCTTTCAAATACATAAATGAATAATTTTCATATTATTCTTCGTTACCTTAAATATGTATATAAAATACGCAAACATTTACATAAATTTATTATTTTGCTTCTTTATTATGCTCGATTAAATTTATAGCTACAATACATTACAATAATACATACGCTAAATATAATTGTATTCTGATAAAAATATTACAATGATATATTATACTAGTACATTAGAAATTAATATTAATGATATATATATATATATATTAGATTAGAAATGAATTATCAACTATAAAATAAAATATGCCGTTGTTTAATTCTTGTAAATAAATAAGTTGTGAAAAAAACGTCTAATTTTTAACATTTTTAATATTTTTTTAGCGTCTGTATTTTAATTATTTATTATACATACGTTGAATGTTTTATAATTTTTAACATCGGCGCTATTATATTTGCGAATTTAAAGCATATTCTTATGGTGTATACCTAAAAATTGAAAACTAATCAAATATTTCATTTTTAATAGTCATTTTAATTTTGTGTTCATTACCTCTGAATGGCAAAAGAGAAAGGCATAAAACGGAAAATTAAATTATACTATTGCACCAGTGTTTTAATTAAATTTTTTGTTTTAACAGTAATGTAAAATCGTTTTCGTAGGAACATAAAACTAAATAAATTTATATTATTTTCTGTACTTCTTGTTTTACATGCCGCCTATTGATACATGATCGTATATTATTTTTTTCACAAAATAGAAATCAGCTTTATGTTAAATTTTACAGCTAGGAGAACGTTTTACTTTTTTTAATATTCCAGTATATAATAATTAAATGCATACGTAAGAAATAAGCATAAACGTCTCTCTGTCGTTTTATACACTATACGTTTAAATTATAAAACAAATATCGATACTTGAGAAAAAAAAAAAAAAAAAAAAAAAAAAAAAAAACACATTAAAGACGAAAATTCTCAAACGAAAACCTAATTATTTATTTTTTAGGCTACGGAATGGTGGTTAAAGGATATGTATCTATCAGTTCCTCTTGCGCTTCCGATAAACAGCAACCCCGGCCTAGTAACGAGACCCAAACAATTTTCCAGCCAGCGCGACGCTGCCGTCTTCCTTGCGCGCTTTCTTATGGAGCTCCTCGATTACCAAGAGATTCTCGACAGGTAAAACTTAATTAGTGCCTCCTCCTTCTCCTATACCTTCAACCTTACTCTTTAACTTAATCGATTCTGTTAAAACTTTTTGTTCCTAACATACTTTATTAACAAATTATTTTCTTTTCTTTTAAAATAAATCGTTATTTTAGAGATAAAATAATTTACTAGAATACGTATGCCTTTATTGTTTAGAAAATCTTCTCCTTTGCATTGTAAATAATTACATTTAGATACATTTAATAAAATATCATTCCATTTTAATAATGTAACTTTTACGCATACGATAAGAAAGCTTTGCTTTTTAAAAAAACACGATGTATTAAACGTTACAAAAAAAAAAAAAAAAAAATCAGATAAAACCATTATGAATAAATTTTATATTTTATTGAACAAAAGAATACAATTTGTCAAAATAAAAAGCAAATATCAATCGTAGATTTATGAATAACGTATAATTATTTGCGCGCGCAAAAGTATTTCCATTCATATAAGTAATACTTGAAATAAAATTGACGCTTCTTTAATAAAAGAAAAACAATAATAGTTCGTTTTAATGCAACGAGCAAAATGTTGTAACTGTTATAGCCAGATGGGAAAATTTACGTTAACATGTACATAGAGATGCACATATATATATATATATACGGTATTGCTAAATCGGTGTTTGCACTTGTATAACATAATGAAGTTCCACTTAATGTCCTAACTCTTGTTCGTTGATGCGGTTACCACTTAATATCTGCTGAAGATCGACCGACCTCCTTTTTTACCTTTATAATGCAATATCTAATAAAGCGCGCACTTAATATTCTTATATTAAAAATTACATTTATTTAAATTATTATAAGTATGCATTGAATTATTGTTTTCGAATAAAAATCATCCGTCGCGTATTATTTTATTTTATTTTATTTTATTTTTTTTTACTTTATAATACACGTTATTTTAATTCATTTAAAAATTTCCTTTTAAAAATTCGGCCAAGCGGAATAAAAATTTATCATCAAAAGGAATACTAATTTCAAAACGAAACAAACACATATTTCTTTAAATTTTACGAATTGAGATATTTTCAAAACAATTTTTGTATCATTGTACAACATTTTCATTTAACCCTTCGAATAATCGATCAAGCAGGTACTGTATTACAATAAAGATGAAAATTTCTATTTTAAATAAAGTTATGCTGAGATTTAAAAAAAAAAATCTGCAACGCTGCTCAAGTCGACTACAGTTATAAAGGGTCGAAAAAGCGTACAACAAACGAGAACAGAATCATGGATAAACGGGCGCGTAAAATAACGACTTCCTTCGAGCAATTTACTTTACAAGTCTAGCCGGATATCGCGGATGCTTTGAGGAGCTCTTCACCAGCTCTGGCTTTATGCTCACTTTCTATAGATTCTGCTAGACGGATTTCCTCCTTCCTTGCGAGGGGTAGGCTAAGGAGCGCCGAATTCAATCGAGCACTTACGCGGCTTCTTTTTATCCAGTAATAGACTATGTGAAGGAAAAAAAAAAAAAAAATCGATATTTGCGAGTTGTAAGCGCTACCAGTTTATTGAACTATATTGAATTAATTAATCGCGTATGTAAGAACCTGTCTTATAATGACGATTTTGATAGATTCTAATCGTAACGCTAATCATATTTTAACTATTGTTATATTTTAATTAAATTATACGTACGTTATTTGTATTTTTTATTTACTACAAGATATAAAATAATTGCACCATAAAAGTCTTTTATTTTCAAAATCGTTAGAAAAAAGGAAAAAATCCTTTGTCAATAATATATTAATTTTAGAGTTTTCTATAGGAAATGAGATTTTTTTTTTAAAATCGAAAATCGTTCTTTTAAATTATAATCCGCTTGAAAAAAAAAAAAAAAATATAAAAATTAGTTTTGGCTGCGATCAATTTTGATTAATAATAAAAAAAGAAAAAAAAAAAAAAAACTTCGAAGCTCACAATGTCAATTTCAACAGGTCCGAGTTAGAAGTGGAAAAGGTAAAGTCGAAAGATGGAAAAACCATGCAGCCTCTTTGTATGGCGCAACATTATCAAATGTTCCGTCTTTATCGAAGACCCGGACAAGTTGTCGACGAGCATGTTCACCTAGATAGAGCTACTTCTGGAGATCACGTTATTATCGCTCATCATAATCAAGTGAGCTCTTCTTTTTTTTTTTTTTTTTTTTTTTTTTTTTTTTTTTTTTTTTTTTAATTTAAAAATTTCAAATTTATCGTCGTATTTTACTAAATTTGATTTAATCGACTTTTGCCGATGAAATTTTTTACAAGCTTTTTCAAAATGTTTCGTCCATTCTTCATTTAAAATTTGTTCTGTCAAGAAACAAATCAATACATCCTCGGTATTAAAATTTTATAATTTTAACGAAAGACTTTACACTGTTAAAATATCAACTTTATTAAAAAAACTATACTTAGATGATATAATTTTAATAATAATTGTGCAAATTAAAAAATTTTGTATAAAATAGTAGTCGTCGTATATTTTATTAAATAGGCTGAAAGCCCAGGTGATATAAAGAAACTAGTTCACCTTGCTTCCAGCAGAGTCCGCCAAAGAACAGTAGAGCACGAGAAATAAGTAGATGAAAAGATCCATTATGATGAAAATAGTATTTTTGGATTTTATTTATTTACTTACTTTTTTTTTTTTTTTTTTTTTTTACTGAGAATACAATAGATTTATATAATAATTAAAAGAAATGTTAGCAGTCTTAGTATGAAGTATTTATTATTCAATAAGCAAAATTGATTTTGAAAAGATTACCTATAAAAAGCTTGAAAGATAAAACAATTCATGATCAACTTTTATATACGTAAATATACATGTATAAATATATTTATAGCGAGTAACGCGTTAATTTTCAGTTTTATAGTGTACCCGTAAGAGCTCCAGATAGAGGAAAAATAACAGAATCTGAGTTAGCGCAGCAAATTTTAAAAATCATGGAAGTGCCAGCTGATGCAAAAACACTGCCTATTGGGATTTTGACGACTGCAAAGAGACCAATTTGGGCTAGAGCCCGAGAGGAACTTTTAAAAAGTACGTTAATTAAGCAAATCTCCCCGCTGTTTTTTTTTTTTTTTTTTTTTTTTTACTTTTTAATAGCAGCTGTTAAACTGAAATTTTGTAAATCTTTTTTAACGTAAACTCGAAATACTGCCAAGATTAAATTTTGAATAATTTTTTTTTTTTTTTTATATCTATACGGTTAAATCCATTTTTTAACGCTTTATTATAATCCTTTGGAAAATTTAATGTTTTTCATACTTACAATTTGTAATAAACTGTTTAACGTCGATTAAAACGTCATAAAGTCTTATTCGTCATTAAATTCAATAATTAATATCTAAATTTAAAATAGAATCATAGATTTAATAATAAAAAATATCCACTCCAACAACGTAAAAAAGAAAAAAGAAAAAAGAAAAAAAAAAAAAAACAACAAATTTCACAGACGAGCGTAACCGTCACAATTTGGATTTGCTCGAGCGCTGCCTGTGCATCGTCTGCATCGACGACGATGTTCTACCCCCGACGTTCAACAACCCCGTCCGCAGAGAGGACCGCTGGCTCGGTGATCGGGACTTTGCCAACGTTTTACATCACGCGCTTCACGGGGGAGGATCGCGACACGTCAGCGCTAATCGCTGGTTCGACAAGACCGTCCAGATAATTATTGGAAAGGTCGTACGTCAATCTTTCTTAATCGCTCGCTTCTTTTTTTTTTTTTTTTTTTTTTTTTTGTTTTTTCTTCTTCTTCGTTGTACAACGCAAAAAAAAAAAACCATACGTAAAAAATGATTATTAAATTTAATGTTCTTTATTGTGATATCCATCATTTATAAAAATTTCGAATATCAGACAAGTGCAATATAAAATTATCATTTTTCTTAGATCCGCATTATATTCAAAATTTTTCGGTTTTGTAATTTTTTATTTTTTCAATAAAAAGAATTGCTAATTCAATTATTTATAATGAATAATTATATACAAATTTTGCTCGTTAAATATTACAAATTATGAAACGGTGTATTTACTAAATTTTTAAATTTTTATAATTATTCGTTTGTTTATAATAAGTAAGCATCAACTTAACAATATGAAGAAAATTTAGCGCAAGAGAGAAATCTAATTTTCACATATATTAATCATCAATTTTTCTTAACGGTGTAGTATACAATATTACCATGACTAAATATTTTATTAAACTATTATTAAATATTATAACTACGAGTATATTTACATCGTAAATCATAGTACAACGAAGACTAAACTATTATTATAAACTCTTGTTCATTCGAAGGACTTGTGTAATTTAATTAAATATCTATATTTCGTAAAATTATTATTTAAATCAATTATAAAATTAAAAATTTTTCCATTTTTCTTGCGCAACTCTTTAAATTTATTTAAACGTAAAAAAAATAAGAAACATACATCTTTAATAAAGCCAGCATTCTTTTTTTATTAAGTGTAAATTTTTGAAGGTAATGAATAGTTTAAAAATTTTGTACCAAAATAATAAACTTTATAAAAAATATAATTTCATAAAAAAATTGTCACCATTATATAAAATTACATCGAAAATTTGCTTATTATGAAATAATATATATATTTTTTTTAAAGTTTATTATTTTGGTACAAATTTTATAAACAGAATTAATTAATATATACTTTTAAAAAGTCACATCTATAAAATTAACAAAAAATAAACCGACACTTTGTCAACGCGAATATAGATAAGAACATGTCTTGGTTAGAAAATTTGTGACACTTTCTAGTAAAAAGAAGCCTAAAAAAACGTAGCGCGTCGGCGGAGAGGGACGAAGCGCGCGAGTCGCAAAAAGGCATATGGAAAAGGACGAGTAACAAAAAAAAAAGAAAAAAAAAAAAAAAAAAAAAAAAAAAAAAAAAGGTCGAAGTAGCGTACACACGGATAATCAAACGATCGCAAAGTAAAACGGAGGTCCGCGAACGCGCGCATAACGAGGCGCTTTATTACTTTCTCCGCGGCGCGAGGCTACTATGTACGCGAGCGCGCAAAGTTAAGCAAGTCAATGCGCTTATCGGTGTCAGGGACTGCAAAGTGCGCGAGACGGTAAAAGAGAGAGAGAGAGTGTACATACGATATGCTACTCTCGCATTAGACACAAAGCAAGCGCGTTATTTTGCGAAAGTCCCCTTTCCCCTCGGCCGCGCGAGCGCACTTGAATATATCCCTCCTGTAATGAGGTACTTAATGAACTGCAGGCAAGAGCCGACGCGTGCGAGCGATTACGAGACGAGCTTCTCCGACGATCGCCTTTCTAAATTAGACTGCCGGGGAAAAACGATGCGCGCACCTCGGAAGGTTACGCGCGCACGCGGTACTCTCTATACATTTATTTACATGCACATACATATGTATAGTATGTTTATGTGTGTGCTCGCTTACACATGCAGCACGTACAATCGATCCCCCGTTCGCCTTCGAAGAGCCTTTTTGCGGCACTATTTTTTTCTCTCTCTTTCTTTCTCTCTCTCTCTCTCTCTTGCAGCCGACTCGAGAAAGGAGCTAATCGACAAGGGGATGAGAACATCTGATAAAAGCTCCGGTGCGCGCGATCCCCTTTCGATGCCTGAGAGAGGCGCGCGGCTAGTGTCGCGGGCTTTGCTAAAAGTTGCGAAAACGAGGAGAGGATTAACAAGACTATAGAGACGCGCGATTGTGTGCTCGCGCGTGCGAGAGAACTGGGCCTTTCCATCGTGTGATCTTATTATATTGCGCTGCGTGCGCGAATACGGCTATTCGCACTCGGAGATTCTAATCGGCCCCGAGAGTGAAGTGTTCGCTCGCGCGCGTTTGCGCAACACGCCTAATTTGTACATATTTTCAAAGCAATTGATTACGCTCGAGACTGTTCTCACTTTATTTCAAATGTATTTTTTTTTTTTTTTTTCGATAATTTTTCTTAAAAATACAAAGTAGTTTTTTTTTTCTATTTAAAATGTCGAAGGCGTTTTTTCTTTCAACGGAATACCTCATTTATTGTATTGAATTAAAAATCACAAGTTTCGTGCACAATATATATATATTTTTTTTTTTAGAATAAGAACAATACTAAAAAGGCAAATATAAATTTTGCATAATCTAATTTAATTATTATGCAACATACATTATAAACATTATCATCTTTCAAGTTCGTTAAAATCTTTAAAAAAAAAAAAAGAAAAAAAGGATAATAAAAATAAGATAATGCACGTTAATATAAAAAAAGAAACGAATCCTTTTATGTGCAGGACGGCTTGTGGGGTTTATCGTACGAGCACTCGGGCGGCGAGGCACCGGCGATCTTTAGCATTTTCGAGCAGCTGACGGAAAAAGTCGACGGCATACCGCCACCCGATGAGAACATGATACCATCTCATTTACCACCTCCGGAAAAACTCGAGTGGTGCCTCTCCGAGCAAAGCCGCAGCGATATACGAGAAGCTATGATATCCTTCGATGCGTACGTTGCACATTTTTTTTTAACTTTACATTATTATCGAACCCTTCATTATCGCTACATTTTTATCTTCCTCTTTTACGGCCATTTTATATTACCGAAGCACGCAGATATGCGCGCAAAAAAGTTTTCGCGATATTGGCCAATTTTTCGTTTTTCCGAATGAAACGTCATTGGCTTGAAATAACTGTTTTTAAATCAGCCGATGACGTACTTAAAAATAGATATTTATTCACAACTATTATTTATGTTGTACGTTTAGAATGTATACGTTCGCTCTAGAAATTTAATAATTATTTATTTTTTAGTCTCGTAGAAGATTTGGATTTATGCATTTTGTGGTTTGAAGACTATTCGAAAGAATTCATCAAAAGTTGTAACATTAGTCCTGATGTATTTATCCAGTTGGCATTGCAGTTGACATACTTTCGGTAAGATTATCACGAACATCATTAAGACAATACAATGATAAATTTAAAGTATTAAAAAAAAAGGATAGTGTTTCGCTATTTTACAATAAATGTATAACTAAAAGTAACGTTGAAAGTTAAAAATTTGTTGGTGATAAAACAAATTAGAGTTAAAGATGGTAATAATAATAATAATATATAATTAACTAGAATAAATAAGCATTTCAAACGCATGAAATTTATCCCGACGTCACTTCAAACACTTTGCCTCATCTTGACTGAAAGGACGATTAAAAAAAATCATTTATTAACATAAAAAAAAAAAAAAAAAAAAAAAAAAAAAAAAAAAAAAAAAAAAAAAAAAAAAAAAGAAAAGAAAGCAAAACGTCGACAATTTCAGGCTTCACGGACGTCTGGTGGCGACTTACGAGAGCGCGGGTATACGGAGATTCGCGTTGGGTCGCGTCGACGTCATCAGGGCAGCGAGTCCCGAGGCTTTGGCTTGGGTGAAGGCGATGTGCCAAGGCGATCCGGAAACCGACACCGCGGGCAACGCACCGGAGGAAGGCATCAAAAGAGTTCAGTTCACCATTTACAGTGTAACTGAATTAAACATTCGATTTTGTCGTCAAGTAGACGTTTTGTTTTAGAACCTTTTTTTTTTTTTTTTTTTTCTTTTTTTTTCTTATATTTGCTTAGACTTTTGCGTTAATGATTATCGTGAATGTAATATTATATTTAGCTTTTGTGATTTTTTTTCTTTCGCGGCGTTTGGCTTTTTTTTTTTTTTTATCGGCGATCGCAAAGATAATTTGTGGTTTTTTATTACAATATTTTCATGGAGACAAGGATTTTAACTGATAAAGTTTTTAAAATCTTTTCAAAGCAACTTTTATTATAGGTTTTCTATTAATATATTTTCTATTATATATATATATATATATATATATAATTTGAATAACTTTAGATTTATCATGTTAATATAGAATGCACGAATTTTGCTTTCATTATTTATGTACGGTCGCGACCTTAAATTTTCTGTATAATTTGTAATCAACGACAAGAACAATACTTTGCGACTAAAACGAGAAAAAAAAAACCACCTTCATTTACAGAAACAGAGAATTAAGGAATTATTCGATTTAGCGGTTCAGCGTCAAACCAAGGAAATGAATGACAATATTACAGGTCATGGAATTGATAATCACTTGATGGGTTTGCGTTACGCGGCTTTGGAAGCAGGAGAGCCAATTCCAGAACTCTTAAACGACGAGGCTTATAAAATTACTCAACACTTTGCACTATCAACGTCTCAGGTATCAATCTAATTAAATTAATAAAATTTTGATAACTGTACAATAATAATAATAATAATAATAATACTTTCGTTATTAAAAACTAAATAAATTGATATAAATTAGAGAATTAGAAAAATGAAATATTTTTATCGTATAATAATATTATTTAAAATACGTAAAATAAAATCAAACTACCAATGACTAGCGCTAATTAATAAAATTTTCTTAATAATAGAATTAGGATTTTTAAATAGAACAAAAAAAATTTGCATAATCAATTAGATTTCAAATTAATATTCTAACTTTTCCGTTAATTATTACAAAATTACTTTTATCCGCACGCATAAATTTAATAGTAAATTTGAATGTATATACAGCTTTGAAAATAAGCTAATAAACAATAAATTTGAAACAATAATGGACAAGTTTAAGATTCCATATAATCTTGGTATTTCAATTTGCAGATAACGACAAAGAACGACGCGATCGGTGGTTATGGTCCAGTCGTGCCAGACGGTTACGGCTGCGGTTACAACGTGAGAAAAAATGGCTTCGTCTTTTCTTGTTCCGCCTTCCACAGCGACGAGAACACCAGCGCGCTTAAGTTTGCTCAAACCTTAAAGAGGAGCCTGCAGGACATGGCTTCTATGCTCAAGGATTCCAAGTGCTCGTCATAAATTTAAAACGGAAATATCGCCAACACGCTATCCAACCTCTTCAAAACCCCTCGAGTACACGCGAGTATGGATACGTGATCGCGCGCGCGAATCAAATTACGATTACAAATTCATCCCGAACGCTTGGTTGGATAAAAAAAAAAATGATCATAGGCCGATACGATAATAATTTTACGAAGGATTATACGAATTTTTAAACGATCGAAAAATGAAGAAAATAAGAAAGTTAGAGTTATTACGTATATAAATAAAAAAGTAAAAGAAATTTTAATAAATGATTATTTAAGAGATTTATTATAAAACGTACTGGTATACGTCTATTAAAATGATGAATTAAAGTGGATCTTTAATTGCGAAGGCTAAATGTTTAAAACAATGTTGATCAAGTAAGGAAAAAAAAAAAAAAAAAGAAAAATGAAAGTATTTATCTTGCACGCGAGAAGAAATGTTTTATCGTATGTTTTAAAATATTATTATATATGAAAAAAGATTATTATAGAGCTATGTATACAAATATTAAAATTATATAAATTTGAGAAGTCAAATCGATCGAATAATGCGCCCGCGTCGACTATTTACAAAATTTAGGACGCTCGTTCGCTCTTGGACTCGATCGATTTGTTACTGCGTCGAAGTATCAAAGCGCCGTTGAAAAAAATTATAACTATTATAAATGATAATTATTATCGCCGTTTATAGTAAATATATAGGCGCACACACATACATACACACACAAAGCGAAAAAATACTAAATATTATTTAGAGTGGCAATCGACACAAATTTTCTCGTCTTTGCTGCGTGTATAGATAGGCAATATGCATCGTCGTAACGAAAGAATTTATTGTACTTATTACCTTTCACAAGGTTTTTTCGATGAATCGGACGTTCGATTTATTCGGCTGCTACTTTTAATGAACTTGATGTTATCATTTTTTTTTTTTTTTTTTTTTTTTTTTTTTTTTTTTTTTTTTTTGATAAATCATTTTTTTACACGAAAAATGACGCATCTTTTTAAGAATTGGTGGAAAATTTAAAATTTATTAATATTATAGTTTTCAACCTATTATCTGCAGTAATTCTCAAGTAAAGTAGATATAATTTTAAGAATAAGTGTTAAGTTGCTAAAAAAGTCAATAATAAAAGAATTCTAAATAGTAAAAACCGGTTCTAAAAGTTGCAAATATTATTTTACAAGTATACAAAATTATCAAAAGTTAAAACAGTATTTTTTAATTGAAATTTGGTGCAATATTAATAGATAACTATTTTTATTATTTTTACGATACTTCAATATACAATAACGGTATTAAAATAATCAGTAAATAATTGCATCAATCGTGATTATTATTTATCTCATAAAAAGCTGTAATGTAAGTAAAAAATCAAACTATCTATAAATATAATGATTCTTTTTAAACATTTTTTTGTTATAGACAAAATGACTAAGTTTAATTAAAAAGTTAAAGCTTGCTATGAATAACTACAGAAAAAAATGGATAAGAAATAAAATGTAAATAAAATATGCACATGACTTAATGAGTAGTACAATAAAAATAATTATTTCGATAGGTGCTTATAAATCAATATATATATATATACATAATGTTAACTTAATGATTTATTCAACATAAAATTTTTAATTTTTTATAAAAATTATTAATACTGTTTTAAAAATAATCTTATAATATAAAGTGATAAGTATTATTATCTAATTGATTTAACATAATTAAATCAGATTATTTGAAAACTATTGTTGATTGAATGCACTTATTTTAAAAAACTTTTTTTCTAACTTCAATTATATTTAATAACCGGGATATTATAACATTAAACGTTGAAAAATAATAGCGCGCTTATAAAAAGTCAATTAAACGTTACTTCGAAATTAATCAGCAAACCGAATATCCAATTTCTTTTAATTAATAAGTAACGATTATAATTTGCTTTTAAAATTTTTAAAAAATTTTTAAAATGTGATATTTTTTAATAAAAGGTGATATATTTTTAAAATTTGACATAAAAATTTTTATTAAATTTTAAAATACTAGCGTCAATTACGAAATTTGCTTACAACGTTGTTTTTTATTTATAAATAATTTAACTCAATAATTTAATATAATTTACGCCGTGTCTTAGTTTTTCCCAACTCCATAAAAGTATTTGCATATTTTACAGAATTTGGAATAAAATAACTCTTTAAAATTGACAAAAGTACCGAAACTGTTCTAAGATTTCGTAAGAGAACTGTTTTCTACATGTTATTATTCTCATTATTTTACTATTTGAATTTTAATAATATAACAAGATTCTAATAAATAAGTGACTTTATTATATAATTTAATTAATTGTAATTATAATTAAAATGCAAGTTAAACGCGTTGCGTTGATATAAATGAAAATTTGTTAATTTAAATGAAACGCATTAAAAATAGCAATTGAACGCAAAAGACGTCAGATTCACTATAAGTAGCCAGTCGCACTTTTTCCTAGACTGGCGCCCGCACAGTAACTCTTGTCCAATTCTTAGATAGGTCTTCGAGCGCATCAACCTTTTTCCGGGTCTTTGTGCTCATCTTTGTATCTCATTAAAACGCTTTACAACAAAACAAAACAAAAAAAAAAAAGAAAAAAAAAAAAAAAAAGGAAAAAAAAATATTAAAATAAAGTAAAAAGAAAAAAAATAGGAAAAAACACGAAATAAAGCAATGAAAAAACTCGTTAAAATTATTCCTTACTTCTACGCAAAATAAATAAAAGACAAAATAATGTTATTTTATATGCACAGTTATAAAATTTACAAAGTTTATCGATATACCGGTAGTTTGGTTTGGCGATAAAAGAAAGTATATTTAAATGCAGGGTTTATTAGTTCCAGAAATGAAGAAAAAAAAAAAAGAAAAAAAAAAAAAAATTTAATATTTGTTAAACCGATACGTATATACACTCGTAAAAAGTATACGCGTCGCTATAATAAAAATTAATTGCGTTACATTAAGTGTAGCAAATATTTCATTTCACGCGGCCTCTCGAACATCATAATAAAGCATCATTACTATTATTCGTTAACCTAACTTTATGTAAATATATCAATACAATTATAAAAATTTTAATGTGATCAAATGTTTTTAGATTAGCATTAAAATGTACGCTTAAATAGTGCGCACACGCATATATGGCAATTGATTGTTATATTTTATTTATACAACGGATAAGGCCTTCTATATTTTGATGTTATTATTTTAATCTTCCAAGTACCTGATGTAATAATGAGTACAGTTAAACGTGTTTTTATTAATTATTTATTGAATAAAATACTCAGTTTCAGTTTATATAAAATGCCGTTGAATTTTAAATAGTATATATATATATATATATATTATATTAGTTACGTTTTAAGAGCATATTAATGCTAATGTTATTATAGCGTAAACTTCAAATGTTGTTTACACGTCATTAAAATTATTTTTATCTAATTACCAATGGAATTATTTTTAGCATTAAAAAAAAGGCACAACATAGACATGTCGATAAAACGTAATAATACTATGTTATAAAATTGTTGTTTATTTTAATTATTGCATTATAACATAAATCTTAATTCTGTTAAATTTCTTTTAGATTCAATGTTGCAGGACAATATAAAGAATTGTTGTTTATATATTAACTACTCAAAATCTATTAATTATAAGCCATTATTGTTATTTTTGTGTATAAAATATGCAAATTTACCACTTTTTACAAGTTATTAAATAGCATTTTCCAAATTATAATTTAACTAAACAGATTGATGTTTATTTAAGTTTTTATTAAAGAGACATTCATGAGAAAAAATAAAAAACAACAAAGCATCGTTAAAATATTACTAATTTACTAAAAAATAACAAAATATTTTCAATTTCTTGAGCATTTTAAAATTACCAAAAAAAAAAAAAAAAAAAATAAAAAATTGCAAAATTCATTTAGAAAGTGTTGTTTTTTATTAAATGCATTTTAATAACACTTAAAACTAATATAATTTTTGTATCGAAAATATATAAAATTTCTTTTCGTTGCAATAGATTTAAAAAGAAAACACATATCGCGAAAGTAATGTGATCGCGCTTTTGCGACCAAGAATATCACATGCATATCACGAGACTTCAACATCAGAACAAAATAGTTGATAAAATAAATGTTTAATAAAAGTATAAGTTCATATATGAAAAATATACAAATTCAGTGGGGAGCAATGAAATCACCATGAAAATATATTGATAAGGATATTGAATATAGATCTAAAAACTGTTGCAATACTCTAAAAATGCATATAATATTAAAATTAAAAATGTATATTAATTGTGCTGAAACAAAAAAAAAAAAAAAAATTAATAAATGAATAAATAAAGAGAAATAAGATAATTTATAGATGTATTATTAAATTTATTTTTTTGATTATCAATTGATTATTAATCAAAAAAACATCACGAATTGAAAAATTTAAAAATATTTAGATACACATTTTATTACGACATTAGACATTAAGATATCTGCAAACAATATCAATCCAAATTTTATAAAACAACACGATTCATTTAATTTATGGAATGAAAATTACACAATTGTAATCATTATATCCAGATCCAATTATACTCCAACGTGCATTGTCAGCGACAATGGTACACCACGTGCTAAAATCCCAGATCTGGATCTTTTGATAATGCTTGAAAATTTTATATGTTAAAGCTCCCGTTGAAAGCCTGCTAAATTATGTGCGCATGCGCAGAAAGCTAAAGTTAGTTTTTCTCTTATATTTTTGTAATAAATAACTTTTTGAAAAAACTACAGGATGTGAAATTTGTTTTTTTTTTTTTTTTTTTTTTTGGAATGTGTAAAGTTTTTTGGTACCAGAATTAGGTCTCTAGGTGCATTATTAAGCGAGTTATCGGCATCTTACTTCTGGTAAGATATTGATTTTGGTTTTTTAGATTTTTTAAAAAAACTTGAGGTGTAAAATTTTTTTACTTTTATTTTCGAATTGTGCTATTTAAGATAAGTCGATTGGCATAATTTATTCCGGTAAATTCAATCTTTGCAGGCTGGGGTAGAGTCAGTTAGTTGCTAGGATCTAGTCAGTCGTAAGGGGGAATCCCAAATTAAAATACTAGTTTCAGTACATATGCTTTCATCGACATATATAGATATTAATAGAATAAAGCATAAGATTCTCAATATATTAGTATTATCATTCTCATCAACTCTTACATTGATAAGCATGCTTATGAATGATGCCAAATTTTATGATACCAAAAAATGATAATACGATGATGGTATATTTGTCGGTTTTTGGTGCCTAGTGATAAATGCTTCCAACGAAAATTCAAGAGTTTTATTCTACAGGGTGTAACAAAAGTAATGATACCCCTGAATAACTTTCCAGAATCGTATTTTCCGAGAAAATTTCGTAGACCGAAGTTGTAGGGTTTGATCAAAAGAATTGATTAATGACCTTGTTGTTGACCTCAAGATCATTTTTTAAAGCCATGTTAAAGTTAACTTTTATTTTTTAAATGGGAACCCCTATTTTTCACTTCAGAAATGAAAAGAGTGAAAAATTTAATGTTCAGATATGTACTTGACATTGGGTAAAAGTTACTACCTAAAGGTCATTTGAGGGTCACATTGTTTTGAATGCAGAATCTCGAACCAGGTTGCATTATAAAAAATCTTGTTGACAGAAGTTACAGGTTTTTTACCGCGCGATTAACTGATAATCTTGATTTTTACTTTAAGCTCATTTTTTAAAGCTATTCGAAGGTCAACTTGTTTTCTAAAATGGCAACCTCTATTTTTTACTTTAAAAAGAAAGAGTAGAAAATTTGCTCTCAGCATGACCCAGGACCAACGACGTGGACGTGGCGAAAACAGGATCCCATTGGGGTGCTTGATTAACGTGAGTCCCCTTGTCTCTCACGTTAAAATGCTGAATTTTCATTACAGCATATGTTCGAAAATATTACCATCAGCTGCTTGGCAGAAAGCTATCCTTTCATAAAAATGATCCACCGTATTTCTGATCATTTGAGCATTAATAAGTGCTGCCTATTGGATAATTCTTTGTCTTAATTCTTCCAAGTCTCTTGGTTGGATTAAATAAACCCTCTTTTTTAAATATTCCCAAAAAAAGTAATCGAGTAGCGCTAAGTCTGGCGAACGTGGTGGCCACTATTGGTAATTTCTCTTCGTCTACCAATCTATTGATTGGGAAAGGTTTCATTTAAGTATCTCACAACATCTCTCTCGTAATGGGCTGGAGCACCATCTTGTTGAAACCAATTCTCAAAATTTTCACCTAATATTCGTCTTATTTCTGGTAGTATTTTATTTTGTAACATGATTTCATAACTTTGAGAATTCAAATTACCAACAATCAAAAAAGGACAAATTAATCTAATATTCAAGATGCCTGCCCAGACATTTAGTTTTTGAGGATATTGTGTATGTGCTTCGACCATCCAATGATAGTATATATTGATGATAGTATTATATATATACAATCAGAATAATATCGAAAATTATGTTTGTGAACATGTCCATTCATTTCAAAAGTAGCTTCATCCAAAAAATCGATGTTATAAAGAAAATTGTTATCGTTATCGATATTTCTCATCATTTCATCACAAAATTCCATCCAGCGATCAAGATCGTGATCATTTAACTGCTGCACTAAGTGCATTCTATAAGGGTGAAATTTTATTGATTTTAAAGTTCTTTGCACAGACATACTAACAGGCTTAGGCCATGCTGCAATGCCGCTCAACGAGTAAGAAGATGAAAATGTTCCAGAAAAGAAAGTGCAATATTAAGTCGCATTTCTTCTTTAATTGCCGATCGTGGCCTACCTGGTCTAGGTAGATCTTTATCACTACCTGTGGCATCAAATTTTCTAATTAAACGCGATACAGTCATTTTAGAAATAGGTGTAGCATTTACGCGAAAATTTTGATTGAAAAGCTACTGTACCTTATTAAGAGATGTTTCGCCCCACTATCGCCCCACCCACGCATCATAAGGAGAGATATTCGCTCTCATTCACTTAGACGAACGTAAGCTATTTTCTATGGGAAATTAAGGATAAGTGCAAACGCTAAGTAAAATAAGAAACTCAAAGAAATGGCTTTCTTGATAACTAAAATACTAAAATTTTGTTATTTACTTATACAATTTTTCCATAATACTGCAACTTGGATTTATTAAATTCTTTTATTTGAAGTATTTACATTGAAACTAATATCATAACAAAAATATCCAGGCTAAATAAATATCTAAAAATGAACTACTTTTCTCTAACAATTAAAACTGCATACAATACAAAAAGGATAGATTTTTTTGAAAATATTTAACTTAATAAAATTTTAACTAAATATTTAACTTTTCTTAAACTTTTTGGTGAAAAAATATTCTAAATAATCGGGTAAAAATGGAGAAAAGTGAATAAATACGATAATCTCGTTAACATCTTCTGAAATAGAATCGTTTCTGTTTTCGCTACGTCCACGTCCTTGATCCTAGGTCACGCTAAAAGCGATTTTCCTCTCTTTCCATTTTTAAAGTAAGAAATATGGGTTGCCATTTAAAAAAACAAGTTGACCTTCAAACAGCTTTCAAAAATGACCTTAGAGTCAAAGTCAAGGTTATTAGTTAATCGCGTGGTACGAAACCAGTAACTTCCATCTACAAGATTTCTCATTATGCAACTTGGTTCGAGATTCATCCTTAAAAACTAAATATGACCTCCGAACGACCTTCTTGGATAGCTTTTACCCAAGGTCAAGTACATATCTTAACGTTTAATTTCCCGCTCTTTCTATTTCTGAAGTAAAAAATAGGGGTTCCCATTTAAAAAATAAAAGTTAACTTTAACATGACTTTAAAAAATGATCTTGAGATCAACAACAAGGTCATTAATCAATTATTTGAACCGAATCCTATAACTTCTATTTAAGAAATTTTCTCGGAAAATACGATTATGGAAAGTATTCAGGGGTATTGTTACTTTTGTTACACTCTGTAGAATCAGTACAAATGGCAAAACGGCACTGTAGTGCTTGAACGCTGTGAGAGAGTTTACAATGCAAGAGGGTTATTCATATCGCACTATGGTCCGCAATTCCGGGGCGGGGGAGATTATATCGCAACCACAATTGCAAGTTGGGCGCACATTGGTGGCTCGCATGGCAACCTCATTTGAGGTTATATTGCGCGCATTATCTACATGCGTGTTTTTCACGACCGGGGATATAACATATAACCTACATATCGCCTTGTATAGTGCGCAGTATAAGTGAATACGCGAGCACGTGCGTATTACACGCAAGTTATAATCAATAATTTATTTAAAAGTTTGTAAAGTGTTACAGGATTTTTATAATCGGAGAATTTATTAGATAAGTATATTTAATATTATATTATACATTATAAGCCTATTTTATGTAATAAGAAAAAAAACTTTGTTAAGATTTGTTTTTGTATTGTAGGTTATTAAGAGAAGAAAATTATCACTTCGACATAATTTAAGAGATATCAGGTAAAAACTATGTTAAAAAATTAATTTAATCTAATATAAATAATTTTAAATCATGTTATTTTTTTTTATTAATTTGCAGTTGCGGATTTCTATCATGATGTGATGGAGTAAAAGACTATAGATCTCAATATAGGTGTGCAATCATTTTATGCATGCAATCATATTTCTTGGAATACATCCAGAGAACTTGCTTACAAAATTTCACGTCTGTACAATGGTCCAGTTTAAAAAAACTCCAGCTTCAGGACTTAAAATTTAGAAAAAATTGAATTTATATAAATCTTATTGTATACTCATTAGTTTATTTGAGTAAAATGATCATTTTTGATAATATGCGTTCATTATCTTTTAAATAACAAATGAATTGATTAATTTATTAATTTGCAGGTACTGTGGCGAACATCTTTTTGGTAGAAGATCTGATTCCAAATCAAAGTGCTACGTTGACACTCCTTTCTTGTCTATAAAAGTCAGTGGTAAGTCTCGATTAATTAAATTATTTCTTAATTCATTTCAAATTCTAATCATCTTATTTTTGCTATAAAATGTAGCTTCAATATTGCTGTAAATTTGAAATAAAATATTTGAATGTTTCATGTAGCAAATTTGAATGTTATACAAAAGTGCTTGTATATCAGAGAATCTAAGTTTAGCAAGAGAAGTATTTAAAGCTTCTGCTGGTGAATTAAATCCAATAGCTCATAAATCTCAAAGAAAGATAAAACATTTTACATAAAAGTTTATTTTCATTATATTCAAGCAAGATCACGTGTAATTATTTAATATCTTTTTTTATCAAAATTTATTTCTTCAAAATTGCAGCTTTGTAATTACAAAAAAAAATTTGTTAACTCTTTACAGTAAAAATATAATATTTATAATTTAAATTTTTAAATTTAATATTTTAATATTTTAAAAAATAAATATTATTAGGCAAGATTTGGTTATTATAATTAATATTCTTTATACGTGCTCTGCTTGAAAAAACTATTCTTTTTACATTGTCCGTAATAATTATTTAATTATTTTTTATAGGTACTCCTTTTATTTTTTGCTTTCAACGTAGAACTCAGAAGAGTGACTAAGAGTACGAGTCTTTCATCCTGGTCCATAAATTTTGATTACTAATATCAAAGTCATCAGTAAGTTTTGTTTTAATTCTCACGGTTATAAAATAATTACGTTTTCATTTATTATAAACAATATTATTAATTATTTTATTTTAATTATAGGTGGAAAATGTGTGGTTTTGCTGTTGAACTTCAGCCAGAAACTGTAGAAGATAGCTGAATAGAGACAAGTCTACATCATTCATTTTTGAGCCCGCAGATTATAATTTATATTATTTTTTAAATGTAATTTTTATTATTACATAACATAATATGTAATATTTATTATAATTAATAAATAAATCTTTATTTAAAATAAATTATTAATTGTATATGTAATTTCCCGATTCACCAAAATATATACACCATATCTGTAGCACGCGTGCCGCGCATTTTGACACGCATTCGAGCGCAATGCTCGGCACATGCTCGCCATATGACGGTCATAAGCCAGAGCAGTTGGGCGTCTCGTGTGTGCGTTGCTCGACACGCTTTGCAATCGGGGAATCAGCATTTTGTAATACTACAGATATTTATATAATTAAATATCAAATCAAACAAGAATTAATCATTTTATTTATACTAAAAATTAAAAAAAAAACCTATTAGAGTAACTATTATTTATATATTAAGTATTCCTCACTAACAAGTGAACAAATTGCATCATAATTCATATTTTTATAAAGTGCTTATTACTTTTAAAAAGCTTGAGTATGATTGTTTACAAACTGTCTTATAGTTACATTACAATTACAATTTTATAAATATATCATAATTTATATAAATCATTTTAATAAGTTCTATAATAAGGCAAGTAAATAAAATATTAAAGTTTATATATATATATATATATATATATTTAGTATAAACTTACTTTTTACAGTCATGGATAAGAATGCTATATCATTTCTACAAGAATATATGCAGTCAAAGAAACAAGATATGCCTATTTATACTTGTATTTCGGAAAAAAAAAATGATAATTCGAGTTTATTTACTGTAAGAGTACAGTGTAATAATATTTTTTTGGAAGCAAATGGTAATAGTAAGAAAGAAGCCAAATATAATGCTGCTTTAAAAATGTTAATTTCATTAAATATAAATAGTACAAATGATAATAATGTTTATGATGTAAATAGTTATTGTAATCAAAATTCAACATCTTCAAAGGAAAACTATATAGGAAAATTACAGGTTAAATTTAAATAAAAATATTTATTTTAGAATTTCTGAGAAGAATAATAAATTAAAGAATGAAAATTCTTTTCTGCATTTGCACCATGTTGAAAAAATCCAGCTGGTTATACTGACAATTTAGCAATAACCAGATCACTTTTTCAACAGAATAAATTATTTAAAAAAAATCAAATCTAATTATAATATAACAAAAATTTTCATGTATTCCCTAGTAGAAAAAAATTAATTTATTTAATAGTTAATATCTGAAAATAACTGAAAAAAACTGAAAAACTGAAGAAAAAAAATACGAATTAACGCTGCAGAAAATTGGAAAAAAATTAAACATGAAATCTGTTGAAAACTGAAGATAAAAATTATATTTGAAAAATGTTTTGCAGAAATCAGTCATTAACAGCTAATATATATTATATTTATTTTTATCATTTTTATACATTTTTTAGAAAATGAACTATATTGAAAAAAAGAAAAAAAAATAATATACTAGAAAGAAATTAAAATTAAACTTTATAAACATTTTTACAATTTAAAAGTTGAATAAAACAGTTAATAACTAAATAAAACTAAAATAAATAACAGAAAACAGTTAATAATTAACAAAAAATTGAAGAAAATTATAAAAACTTATTATGAAATTTTTTTTTCCAATTTAGTAACTGAACATATCATTTAATAACTGAAGAAAACTAATATTAACTGACTTATACAGCCTCAATTTATGCCTTTTTCTTCAATTTATAATTCAATTAATAATAACTTGTTTTCTTCAGTTCTGTGCATTTATTTTTTCTGCTAGAGTATGAATACATAAATGACTAATTTACTTCAATATTTGTCTATAATTATAATATAAATAATTAATGCATTGTGAACAAAAATCATACTTCTCATTAAATTCTAATAGTATTTTCAAAGTAATCAGCAAAATTTTATATGTAAAATTATAATTTGCAGGAACTTGTTGTATCTCGTAATCCTTATAATCTTCCACAATATAAATTTGGACCTCAATGTGGATCTGGACATAAGCCTGTTTTTACAGTTACTTGTACATATGAAAATTTCAAGGAAGAAGCTTCTGGAAATTGTAAAAAAAGTGCCAAAATGATAGTTGCAAAGAAAATGTTTGAACGGTTGTCTGAAATTAAAAATTCAACTAGAGATATTACGTCACGATTAAAACTTTATGAAACTAATCAAAGATTAAAGCAAAATTCTATTAATACAGTTTTGGAAATATATAAACAATTAAATAAGACTGCAAATACTGTAACTGTGTTAGATAGTAATGTAGTAAATCATTTATCTAAAAATGAAGGAAGAATGATATTTTTAAAAAAAATCTGTCCTATTGATAAATATGAATCCATTATAACAACTTTGGATAAGGCAATAAAAATCTGTGATAATTCTATTGAATTTGGTAATGAAAATCCAATGCTACTACTCAAGGCAGTCTTAAATATTCTTAACATTAAAATGATTCAATTTACCTGTAATTCAAAGACAGATTTTAAAATTACTGGTTTAAAATTAAAAACAAATCCAATTATAAGTGAAATAGGTTATGCAAAAAATCAAAGCGATGCTGAGAAATTAGCTGTAATACAAATGGTCAAAACTGTGCGCTTAATGTTAATATAAATCTCTTAATGAATTATTCAGGAATTGGCAAATGTTAATTTTACTTATATTTAATGCATGTCTTATATCTTCTATTAAATAATTTTTTAATAATCATTGTTAAAAAGATTAAAATATAATTATGATATGTATATGATATATATGTTGATGTATATGTATATGATAATACATGTTGATGTATATGTTATGATATATATGTATATGATAATATGTTTGTGTAAGATGATATATTTGATGAAAATATGTATGTGTATTTATGAAATGTGTATTTAAATATTTCATATGTTATATTCAATAATCTTTACTCTAGTAAAAATTTTTGCGTATTTTTATATTTATTTATGTACGTATTGTATTATGAATGATTATACGTATTTGAATACATATTACATTAGGTATTATAGTACATATAAAAAAGCGTAATTCCCCCCCCCCTCCAACAGCATGGCTCGCGAAATGACATTGTTGGAGCATATATGCAAGGCAGTGGCCACACCTCGAAATTCATGAACGTACCGGTGTGCGCACGGGTTTTTGCAAACAACCCAAAAAATAGTTGTTAATGTTAATATGTATTGAAAATTGCAAAAAACTATAACATATATATATATATATACATATATATAGATTAATTTTGAAATTTTTTTTTTTTAAACTTTGAATTTTGAATTGATTTTGAAAAACATTTGAAAATACTCGTACTTATTGGAAATTTCTTGCAGTTTTTTTTTTATTTTAAAAATAAATAATATTTACACGAGTTTTTTTATCAAAATAAAACTTTATAAGCTATTTCATCATGCAACTGCTTTTGTTGTCATTCATAAAAATTAGAAAAATAATTTGCAATTAATTAACCATCAGAAATAAACAATATAACAATTTATAGAAAATTTTAACAAACAGTAAGGGAAATTTTAATAAAAATAATAATAATAAATATCTATATTTATAAGACAAATATATACACTATATTAAGCCATCATGATTTTTTGGGTTATGTTTGCAAAAATCAGTGCGTTCACGAACGAACGTTCGTTCGAGGTGTCGCCACTACCTTGCGTGCGATGAGCCATAGCGACTTCCGTACTTCTACCACATGGGCTGAAAAGTCCCGGGATTTTTAATGAAAACAAGCATTTTTTGGGCGATTTTGTATTTATTCCCCAACATAGTTGCCTTCGAGGATGATATACTTAGTATAGCGATTTTTCAACATTTCGATGCCCTTTCTGCAGTACGAAACATCCAAGCCTTCGAAATACATCTCGGTTTCCGCGATGACTTCCTCATTCACGCGTCTTCGGTGCTTGTATGACCCATTTTAAATTCACTAAATCACCGATAAACTATTGTTCTCGAAGGAGCAGATGTGGGATAACATTTCTTCAACCATTTCATTGATTGTTCAGGAGTTTTTCCCATCAAAAAATAATGTTTGATCAAGATGCGATATTTCTGTTCTTCCATTTTCTTCACGAAAGCGAAGGTAGCAAAACTTAAACGACTGTAGCTTGTAAACAAATGAACGAAATGTCATGAAACTTCACACATAAACTAGTGATAGATGAACCTCTCGAAATGAATTATTTATTATAGTAGTTTTTTATTGGCATTTCAATAGAGATTACATAGCCATGACACAGAGATGATCTCGAAATGAATCATGTTCATTTTCTAGTGGCGTCACCTATTAAAAAATCTCGGAACTTTTCAGCCCATGTAGTATACTTCTCTCGGCACACGGAGATTCTGTGTATAGTTCGGCAGCTGCTCCGTAAGAGGCCAGCACCTCTTTGCGCGCAGGACTTGCCACACTTTATTTCCATGCCACTAGAGATCTCCCTTTTCATCTCTGGTTAAACATAGAATATATAGACATAACTGCGTCAGTGATTTATGGCCGGTAGCCAATGGCGTCGTAATATTTATATTTGTCATTTTTAATGTATATAGATATATTCTACATTTATACTTTCTGTTTGAAAAAATAAAAAAAGTGTATTTTTTTCATTCTTGTAGATAGCAATATCTTTCAATAGCGAAACTTGATTTTGACTACTTTTTATACTAAAGTCACTCGTTAGATAAACATAATTTATAAGAACTAATTTATTTATTTTTGCAAAACGAATTGACAAGCAAACCTACAAGGAAAATGACATAACTCAAAACGAAGGTCTCGTGCTAAAAGTCAAAATGTCAGCTGGTGGAATTTGCTGATTATAAAGGTAACAAACATTTTGACCTCAATAAACTCTTTAAATTTTAAAATACAATGAATTATATTGCACTACAATATAATAAATGACAATTCAGTGATTCTTTTTTAATATTACAAATTGCCATATTTAAATTTTTTATTTGTTCATAATGCTAGGTTATATGAAAGTACATATAATTATCGGATTCATAATAAAATTTAATGTTAGCTAATTTCAAATAATTGGATTAATTTTTTTATACATATAATTATACTTCTTATTTATAATTATAATTTTGCAGAAATCAAATTTTTGTATTAAGAATATTATAAAGTATTCTAAAGAAAATGAGTTCTCATCATCGTTTAAATCCTTCGTCTGGAGAAATAGAACACACTAGTTTTTTATCAGAAGATATCGGAGCACTGTACCTCTCAGATGATTATTCAGATGTCACATTAATAGTTAATGGCCAACGATTTAATGGCCATAAAGTTATTCTTGCTGCAAGAAGTCAATACTTTCGTGCATTACTTTTTGGTGGCTTAAAAGAATCTTCACAAAGTGAAATTGAATTAAAAGAACCTACATTACCAGCTTTTAAAGGATTATATAAATATATATATACTGGTCATATGTCTTTAGCTAACCAACGAGAAGAAGTAACAAGAAATTCTTAAATTATCTATATTATTTCATTAATTGTCTTAAGTATAATTTTTAAATTTTTACATGTAATTATTATAGGTGATATTAGATATCTTAGGTTTAGCTCATCAATATGGATTTGTTGAATTAGAAGCAGCTATTTCTGATTATTTAAAGGAAATTCTTAACATAAAAAATGTTTGTGTTATATTTGATGCTTCTCGTTTATATCGACTAGAATTTTTATTGAAGGTATGCAAATTTAATACTGAACTAAATATTAAATTAAAATAATAATTTATTTATCTCGATAGGTGTGTTATGAATTTATGGATAGACATGCTTTGGAAATTGTACAGCATGAAAGTTTTTTACAACTTAGTTCTGGTGCACTGAATGATCTTTTAGCTAGAGATTCTTTTTATGTATCAGAAATAGAAATTTTTTCAGCAGTACAGTCGTGGGTTAAAGTAAATCCTGATGTTGAAATTAATGAAGTTTTAAGTAAGTCTTTTTATTGACTTTGTATAATATCTCAATTTTGTTAAATTTTAAAATAATAATAATTCAATTTTTATTTATAATTTCTTTAAATATTTTACTTAATAAAAGAATGAAAAAATAATTTAAAAAATTGTAATTTTTCGTTAAAGAAAATTGCTTCAAATAATAAATAAGTAAAAAAATTGAAACTAGAAAAAACTTTTTGAATGTAAAAAATTAAAATGATATAAGTATAATAAGACAATGAAAATAATACAAAAATTTTATTAATTTAAAACTATTGTTGCTAAATCAATTATAATTAATGAAAATTAAACCTTTTATTATATTGCAGAAGAAATAAGGCTAAGTCTAATATCAGTATCAGATTTACTAAATATTGTTAGACCAACTGGATTGGTATCACCAGAAGCTATATTAGATGCTATTGCAGTTAGTACACAAACAAAAAATTCACATTTAAATCATCGAGGTTTGTTCCTCGTTGATGAAAATGTAGCTCATCCTCGTTGTGGTGCTCAAGTTATGCAAGGAGAAATGCGAAATTATCTATTAGATGGTGATACTGAAAATTATGATATGGAACGAGGGTAGAACAACATTTGATAATGAAAAATTCTATAAATTAATCATAATTTAAAATTTTTAAAATAATAATTGTAGATACACAAGGCATTCAATAACTGATTCTGCAGACAACTGCATTCTTATCAAACTTGGAACTCAGTGCATAATAAATCATATGAAAATGTTATTGTGGGATCGTGATGGTCGTTCATATTCATATTACATTGAAGTGAGTTTTTTTGCAGTTATCTTATTAACTTGAAATTAATATGATAATTATATGATGTATCGAAAAAATTATGTATTTCTTATATTTATAAAAATAATGCATATATTTATTTAAATAGGTATCTATGGATGAAAAAGATTGGGTAAAAGTTATAGATCATACTCAATACTTCTGCAGAAGTTGGCAATATTTATATTTCGAACCTCGAGTAATTTTATATATTCGCATTATTGGAACAAATAATACAGTTAACAAAGTATGTATAGAATAAAATTTTAAGCAAAAAAACTTATAAAATACTTAATTAATTATTATTAATAGGTATTCCATGTAGTAAGTTTTGAAGCTTATTACACACACCACAATGAAAAGATACTAAATGGCATAATTGTACCTACTCAAAATATTGCAACAATGGAACGTAGTGCTTGTGTAACTGAAGGTGTTAGTCGGTAATTATTTAATTTAAATAAATTGTGTATAAAAATTAAATATTTACGTTATTTGCTAATAATGTTAATATTCATATTTTATAAATTATAAAATCTATATTTGTATTTAGATCCCGAAATACTTTATTAAATGGAGATTCAGAAAATTATGATTGGGATCATGGTTATACATGTCACCAACTTAATTCTGGATGTATTCAAATACAACTTGGACAACCCTATATGATTGATTCTATGCGGTAAATAATTAATATCAATTCTACCATGAGTAAAAATAGTTTGTAATGTTTCGGCTATTATTTTTCTTTACTTAATTTTTGTTTCATAATTAATTATCAATACTTTTATTGCTGTTATTTTATACATTTGTATGATGCTTTAATGCATGAAAATTTAATTTTTTTCAGATTATTATTATGGGATTGTGATGACAGATCTTATTGTTATTATATACAAATTTCTGGAAATTTGAAAAATTGGGAGCTAATTGTTGATAAAACAAGAGAATCATGTCGTTCTTGGCAGACTATACGTTTTAGTCCACCAAGACCTGTCGTATTCATACGAATAGTTGGAACACATAATACTGCGAACGAGGTAATATTTTATTTTATTTCAATAATTTGATTTTGTTATATTTGATTTTTTCGTAAATTTGATACATGGTAGCTCATTTTATATTATACAAGATTTCATATATAATATTTTATATAACTTTTATAATAGGTCTTTCATTGTGTTCACTTTGAATGTCCTGCTCAAGTAAGTAATAAATCACCAAACACTCAACGACTCAAAGAATTACCAAGTAATGAAAATTGTGTACTATCTCCGCCCCCACCACCACCTCTACCTCCACCTCCACCAGAAACTGCTACTGAAGCAGTTAACATTGATCATGAAGACAGTGCATCTATAGATGGTTATTTGTAGAAGGTTTACCTTGAAATTTTAGAAACTACATCTATATTTTCAAACAGGTTTTAGTATAGAAAATCTCTATTGAAATATCTTGATGCACCCTACAGTCTTAAATTAATTATATCATCATGAGACTTTGAGATTATTTTTTTTATTCAAATTTTAAATTTGATTCAAGTGAATTTAAATCCACTGTATAAATAATAATTTATAAAAATCATTTTAAAATGATTTAGTTAAAAATGAAATTTTTTTTGTAAAATAAAATGAAAATTTTTACTTTTTATACTTTTCATTTTCATTATTATTTTTTTTAATAATTTATCATATATTATATCTTAAAATAATTTTATATTATTTTAATAATTTATTCTAATAATTTTATATTATTAGATTATTTGAAATTAAAAATTTATAAATTAAATTTATTTTCTTAAATAACTTTAATTATTAAAACAATTAAGGCTTTTTTTCTCTTATAAGAGAAGAAGAAGAAACAAAAGACTGCAATATAAATTTTATTTTTGTTTGAGTAAAATAACCTTCATACATAAAATAATTTTTTTAACAAAACAAAATATTTTAATAGAAAATTGTTTAAATTTCATTTCTATTAGATATTAATGAGTCACATTTGTAATATTAGTACTTCTTATATTACTTAGGGTAGCTACTAAATTTACAGAAAGTTGTTTATTATAACTTCCCAATAAAATTTCAAAATCAAATTAAATAAAACTATTAAAAAATATTTGTTTAAAAAAATTTACAATGAAATATTTTTATTATAATAAATAAAAAATATCTAAATTGTAATTTGTGTAAGTAATAATTTTTTTTATTTGGTACTTATTTACATTAGTAAAACTTTATATTCCAAATTGTACATAACTCTGATAAAATAATTTTTTTTGTTAATTATGTACAATAAAAAAAAATTAAGTTTTCAATTAGGTTTGAATTGAAATATTTTATTAAATTTTTCAATAAAAATAAAGTTTATATTAAAAATATTTCATTTACATTTAGCTTTTAATAGGCCAGAATTCTTCCTTCAAAATTCATGATTTTTTGAGTAAAAAATGTACACATAAATGTATATGTATATTCAACGCACTATTGCATAGTTTTTAAGTTTATTGCTAACCACATAGTTATAAATATAAAAATATTTATATATTTGGATACTAATCTAAGTTTTTATATGCAAGCAATGAATTTATTATTTGTTAATTTATGCAGATTCTGGCCTTTTAAAATTTAATAGCTAGTAAATTATAAAATAAATGATTTTGACATTATATTACCTTTTTCATTTATTTGATATGTATAATTTTATATATAAAAATTCTAAATGGAATAACTATTAAAACTGTAATATATTAAAATAATATAAATTTTTATTAAAATTAAAATATTTTATATATATTTTTAATAAAATTGTAAATAATATTTATTTCTTTACAAATAGTTATTTCAAATAGAATAAAATAAAAAAAGTATTAATATTTTTTAGTGATAGTAATTTTACTTTATAATTCTAACACTCAGAATATAAAAATAATAAAAATTAGTTATCACTTTTGTTAAAAATAAAGTAAACATCACTATAATTTAAAAAAATATCAAAATTTAAACTAATTTTTAAAATATCTATTGTAATAAACTCAATGAATTACGTAATCACAATTTTATAAAGCAACAAATCTATATTTTTGTTGCCTATTATTAGTGACTTTGAATATATCTTTATGTACTGCATAAAATACAATATAAAAATATGAAAAGCAATTTTCTAATAAGCAGAACTTATAACATTGAACTATTAGTAAAACTATTTTGAAAGATAGCAAGATTTATAGTAAATGAAAAAATTCCGAAATTAGTGATGAAATAAAATTTTGTATTATGACATATTCATACATATATGAATTTATATTTAATGTTTATTTTTCTAGTCTCATTTTGCTACACTTATACAATATTAAACTTATGTATTTTAAAGTTAATGTAGTTGTAAATGTTTAAAACGAATTTTTCTATAGAATAAATAAAACTTTTATAAAATACTAAAATTGTTTTTATTTGATATTAACAGATTTTTATCTGATGAAGGAATTCCGTGCAAAACTTGTACTGTAAATATATATATATATATAAAATGTTATAGTGGCGACATCCTCAAAAATCACGTCAATTGCAAAGGTCATTTTAGTGATATTGCTGTAGTAACAGAATATCTGTAAACTGTGATAAATGTTATTTATCATTTCTTAGAAATATATTTATTTAAATAGCGAATATAAACAATTTAAAGAAAAAAAGTGTATTTTTTAAATATTCGCTTTGATAATACCATTTTTGCTGAAAAAAATGATGTATAATTATATTGATTCCTTATGTTCTTCAGTTTTTTACTTTTTTGACTATTTCAATGCATAGCATTGGAAGTATTTTATTAAATTATTTGTAAAAAAATTTTATAAATAACAAAAGTATTATATTTGACTGAAATGACGTATGGATTCTAAAAAAAAGTAAGTTTGTATAAATCTGAACCTAATACATTTATAGGTTAGAAATTGGTTCATAAATCAAATTATGAAAAAATAACATTTTATTATATTTAACATTATACTATTGGAATAATCAATATGTTAAATTGCTTTATTTGTAGTTTATACATTTAAATGGTTTTTAATTATTTTTCGATTTATAATTTTAATAATAAATTTAAAAAATAAATTATTGATTTCATTTTTATATTATTTTATCAGATTTATCAAAAACAGATATTGGAAAAGAAGAAAATATCATCCACAATCATGTATAAACAAAAAAGCTTTAGAATCAAAAAATGAAAAATCTAATCAATCAACAGATGAATCTGACAATGAATTTGTATTAAAACAACCCATACCTAAAGAAGGATGGTTTCCAGAGTATGACACATCATCTTCAAGTGATTCTGAAGATCTGAAATCATTAATAAATGTTAAAAATTTTGTCCCATCAACAAATTCATCAAATGATTTGGGTAATGATAAAATACTTGATAAAAACTGGTTTGAGAAAGAATTAGATGTAAGTTATTTTTATTTATTTGAAACTATTTAAAAATTAATTGTTTTAATGAGATTTTAATTTATAGAACATTCAATATAGTGCAGAAAGTTTAGCAATAAAAGAAACTAATATTAAAGATGAGAAAGAAAACTTCACTTCTAAAGAAACTGTAAAACAAGCAGCTCAAATTTCTGATTTTAAAATTCAAAATAACGCTGTAAAAAAAAGTATAGAAAAAAATTCTAACAATAGTATTGACAACGATAAAGAATTAGACATTTTGTTATCTTTAAAAGGACCTACTCATACAGGCCCTATAATTGGGAAAAATTGCATTGAAAATGGTTAATATTCTATTTATAACTTAAGAATCACAATTTACAAGTTCATTTTTATAAATAAATTGAATTTTTATAATTATAGATAGAAGACTTACTACTTCTAGTAATAGTTATCTAGAACAAAAACCAATAAAAACAATCGATTTAGAAAAGTGGTTGGATTCTGTACTGGACAGTTGATGAAGTTTTTAATAACAATAATATGGAATATTCTTTTTTAATTGTGAGTAACTATTATAATTATCATTTTATAAAATCCTCATAGTTATTATATTTAGTTTAAAAATAAAACCAATCTCACTACTGCTTAATTATTTTATAAATAATGTTTTGATAATTTAATAACTCAAATTTTACTAAAGTGAATTTAAAATTAATTAAAATATTTTAGAATTAACTTTTTTCTTTAATTTTTGTTGAATTTTCATGAAAAGTATCAAAATTTTTAAATGACAAAACTAAATTTAATATTATATAATTTGTAAATTATATTAGAAATATCTATGTTTTCGAATACATATGAGAATAATTCTTATCAGTTTAATACTGATACAAGATATTCGTGCATGTAGTCATAAACTACAAGCATAATGGCACCTCCTGGACCTAGTCTTACTATTTTTGGTAGAAGTCCCTTATACAAAGCTTTAAATCTGCAAAATATTAATATATATAAGTGGAATTAGAATTATAAAAATTTTTATTAAGATTTTATCTAAATATCTTTATGTACCCTTCTGTTTTATAAACAATTTTTATAGTATTTAATGTCCCTTTGTACTTATGGCCTTGTGGTCCTTGAATCCTACTTTTGGCAACATCAAAAGGTATATTCAAACAAGATGCAAAACTTCCAGAGAAAAATCCTATTGCAACCTAATACATGTTCAAATTTTATTCATATTTTTTATAATCAATTAAAGGTACAGGGTCATCCCATAAATAATGCAATATTTTGACGTGTTTATCACATTAAAAAAACTGCATCGCTTATGAAATGACCTAATAGATTATGAACTTATTGTTTTATAAACTTTATTGGTGAATAATTTATTGATGAAACCATAACTTGTAAATAAAAAACAAAATAACTTCCTAACTAAAGTTAATATTTTATAATTACCTTGGTTAAAAATTCTGTCATTGAATCTTTACTTTGTGGGATGTAAATTTTGACGGAATGATAAAATCCAAAGTAAAAACCATTAAAAATACCATTTCTCATAAGGGTTGCAGTAAGACCTTTATTTAAACCATTCAGGCCAAAACCACGCTTCTGGATTATTTCTTTTGTAATAGCTAAGGTAGATGGACTATCTTTCATATGTTTACGATCTGATTGAAGTCGAACTTTTATTACTTCAAAAGGATTCACCAGAAATCCCTCTGTGAATCCCGCACACAATCCAGCGCATGAAAATGTCTACAACGACGTTGCATAAAGTCAGCATTTTCCAAATCTATCGATCAGTTTCCACTGAGAATAATAAAAGTTAGGTGTAAGTCTTCTTTGTTTTAATTAAGACTTACCAATGGTGTTGGTGCACATGCACCAAAAAGAAAAAATTGTTTATACTGTTCAAATGTAAAAAACTAAAATTTAAAAAAAATAATTTGCATAGACACATGCACAATATTTATTATCAACAATGAATTGAGAAAACTCACTTTTACAGCTCGTTTAGGTGTTTCTACTAAAATTGGGGGTACAATACCTTTCCAATAAGCAAAAAAGCCTTCATTTTGATGCATCTTCTTCAGACAATCCCAAATACCTGATAAATAATTTTAAAATTTATAATATAACCAATGATAAACCAACTATGTACAGTAGAAAATAAAAAAAAATAAATAAATTTATCATAATAAAAGATCATCTTTTAAGAAATACTAAATAAATATAATGCTATTTTTATTTTGTGCAGAAGAGATGAAAATATTTAAAAACATATAAAATAAGTTTTAATATTTTTGAAAACTTTTTCTATAATTTTGAAAGTGAAAAACATATTAAATTGTTCATTGATAAAAAATTCATATCAATTATTTAAGTTAAATATTAAAATATAAAATTAATTTACAGATTTAAATAAATTGATTGTATAAATCAAACCTGTATAATACATAGGATCCAATTCTCTTGTTTTCACCTGCAGTTGTAAACGTGTCTTGACTAAATCCATTGGATGCATTATACAAACTTCAACAAAACCAGCGGATCCACCAGATCCAATTTGTATAGCAGCTTCTTTCATCCAACTTTTTGTTTTATGTGGTTGTTTTTCTTGATGAGCCATAATAACTTTTAAATATTTATTTTTAATAATGTGTAAAAATGTTCAAATTTTGAAGATTAAATCTTAAAAAAAGATATTTTTAGTAAATTAAAAAAAATTAACAATGAATTCTAATGATCTCTGAATACCTTAGCAAGTATGTTTCTTTTATTTCTATGAAATAAAATAAAGTTGAAATAATAAACAACTAAAAAATGTTTATGCTTCTTTTATAAACTTTCTATAAATTGGAGAATCTGAAAAAAATATTACAATTATTAAATAAAAATACTATAATATATAATAACTTTTCAAATACTGTTTACTATTAGTAACACTAATCATATATTTATTTTTCTTTTTTAATTTAAAAATTTGAATCTAAATGATATTTTTTTCATATAGTACAATAAGATACATCTGCTACAAAATTAATTTTCAGTTATTATGAAATTAAATTAAAGTTAATTACAGTTCAGAAAAAATTCTAGTATACTTAAAATTTACAGTTAAATATGGCACTTTATGTGTAAATTTGAGTAATTAATAAACTTTCTGGTAATTTATTCAAACGAATTCAGAATGATAAATCAAATAAAATTAAATTTAGATAATCTCGTAACGAAGCCGTTTTAATAATTTGACGGCACACGCTTTTATGATTTACTTATCGTGACACGATTGATAATATGACTTTGCAACTACACCAAGTCTATTCTTTGAGATTACCGGGAATGGAAGAACGAACGATCATTATATTTGTCAAAGTTGAGAGAATGTACGTAATATATGGTCGGATACTAACTGAGGGATAAGAATAAATTTTATTGATTATAAAAAGATTTTTGACATAATTTTGTAATGTACTTAATTAAAAAAATTAAAAATGTTTAATTGTTTAGATAATATATTTTTCTAAATTTGTTCATAAACCCATAGTAAATATTCTTTCTTTATCTTAAATTGAATATAGAAATCAATATGTAGCGTAATGAATTATTAAATTACTTATCAAGTTAATTAAATGAATAAAATTTATGCAACAATAACTTGCTTTAAATAAACAGGATTTTATTTTTTTTTTTTTTTTTTTTTAATTTATTATTTAAATTTAAATATGCATTTTGATTAAAAATATATGAAGTACATTTTCAAATACATTTTATGTATTTCTATGTGTACATCTTATGTATCTGTAGTGCATTAATCAATAAAATATTTTTAAGAATTTTGATTTTTTCTAAAAAAAAAAAAAAAATAAATAAATAATAATATTAATAATAAATTTAAATTTAATATTTATTTTATTATTGATTTGAATAAGTAATATCTTTATTTATTTAACATTTTATCAAAATAAAAAATTTTAAAAATTTTGTAAATTTTTTTCTTGCATTCTAAATTTGTTAATTATTATTTTATGTTAATTGTGCTTTTTTTTTTCTTTTAAAATTTGAATATTCGACAATTTCTTTTGCATACATACATTTAGATAAAAACTGTTGCGATAATTTTATAAAAACTTAAGAGTGAATAATGTATCAATTTTTTGAATGCGTAAATTGTAAAGAAAAAACAAAGAAAGAAAAAAAATTATTTTAAATAAACTGTATTAAACTAACGAAAATTCGCGATAAGCGTGATATATTGATCGAAAGCAAAATAGATAACATACAAGTACAATAAATAATCCATTGATTAAACACCATTCGCAAAGCACGTGCGCGTATGCGAGCGATCATTTTCTGTGCGTATTTATGAGAATAGCATACATGATGTGGCAGAGACGTAATGCCTGTTGCTGCGGTATCGTTAAGCCTTGAAAGGCCTTTATACACTCAATGGCATAAGGCTGCTTATCTATTGACTCGTCAAAATGACGCGGAAAAAACTTTACTCTGTTTTAAGCCACGTTCATACAAAAAAGTCGTATGGCTTAAAATAATAGGAATGAACTTGTTGCTTTAATGAAAGATTTTAAAAATTTGTTTTACAAATGAGCATACGATATACGATGTAAAAATTTGTTTTACAAATAAGCATAAAATATGCACGCTTGTATACGATTAATTTTACAGCGAATGCTCATTAAATATTAGTATATTACTTAACGCTCGTTACACATGTTAATTTTATCTTGCACTCAATTTTTTAATTTTAAATGTTTGAATAACAAAATTAATTTTAGTCACATTTATTTTTTATCAATTTATTAAAAAAAAATGTCTAAATTTTAGTAAATTTTATGCCGCCTTTAATTTTAAATTAAATTTTATTTTACATTAATAAATAATTTTTTTTAATAAATATTTTCTTAACGAGTTTGAAAGTAACATTTACTATAGAATGTGGAAAAACTTTTCTTTTTTTCTTTTTTTAGTTTCGTCTTATTATTCGAATGACATTACATTATACGTAGAAAAATCTATTTTTCTTAGATTGAAATATTTAAAAAAGCCTTTCTTATATAACAATAATTAATTAGCACTATTCTTTTTATGTCTCTAATCCTTGTATATATAAAAGAATTTTTTAAATTTACCAATACTATAGCAGATATTATTCATATATCGATGAATAACGATGTCATTAAAAAAAAAAAAAAAAAAAAAAACTAAAATAATCGTGGCATTGTACAATCGAGTCTTGTTTGGCCGTTAGAGGGAATACTGAATCTAAAAAGACCGAGAAGGGGAAAAATAAACGAGAACATTGTTACGCTCGACTTATAAACATCTCTAGACCGAACACTCATCTTTCAAGTCATCTTTCGTACTAAGTTCATCAAATTCATAAAATGGAATATTTCCTCAAACGTGAAGCCATCGGATGTTGAGAAAAAAAAACGCGTGAACACGTATTTACAAAATTCGTACGCGCTTCTGTCGGCGCGTGTGCGACAAAGTCGCAAAGTTTCTCCAAATAAGTTTAAAATCCAATGAATGAATAAATGGGCAAATAGAGAGAGAGAGAGAGAGACAAAAGTTATTACGCGATATTGTCATCTTTATTTATAAGGAAAAGAGTCTTGCAGAAGTAAGTTGCATTTATCGCCGCTCCGGCGGTGTGCGTGTATGGATAGTAAAGGTACGTACAGTGTATAGAGTAAGAGCCGTAGCGAGAGGAATAGACGAAAAAAAAGTAAACATGGTCGCAAGACAGAGGCAGGTGAGCAAAGTTTATCGTTGCAATAAAAAGAGAGAGAGAGAGAGAGAGTAAGAGAGGTAGAGGTTTCTTTTTTCGACGCTTTTTTATACCGCTTTTTATACCGCACAAGCGCAACACGTGACACTGTTTGTTTGAATCTAATATCTTGGTTACTATGGCGGATATCAAATTTTATACTGATATTTAAGGGATAAATCGTAATCGATTTTGTGCCGTTTCAGTTTTATTCGATAGTATTAACGTGCACTAGCATTATCGATTAAAAAAAATATTATTGATTCTTTTTTGTGTTTACGATTGAGTGAGTCAGCATTTTTTTTTTTTTTTTTTTTTTTTTTTTCCATTTTCATTTTCATCTTTTTGTGCAACTTATTTTTCAAGGTCACGATCGTCGGAATTATAAAAAAAAAAAAAAAAAAATAGAAAAATTTTTTTATCTATTATTTTAAAAAATTAAAGTGATTAAAATATTCGGGTATATTAGAAAACTAAAAATTTAGCGTAGGGAAAGACCGGGCAAAGCGGGCATGTACTATTTTGGCATATAGACACTACCGAAAATTTCTCCACTACATAGATAATTTTTTTTATCTTTCCATAATGTAACTTTCAGTATTTGAGCAACGCTTGAATTTACAATATTAATAGAAATTGCTAAAATCAATATTGGAAGCTATTCTTAAGATTTAAGAAAAGTAAAAAAGTAGTCCAAGTTTTTAATTAAATTATCATATTTTTTCAAAAACACGTAAAGAGTGTCGTATATACGCGCATATTTTGACAACACAATTTATTGTCTAAATACAAAATAAATTTAATTTTTTATATTTATTCAAACAAATAATTCATTACAGGCAAAACGAACATCATATGTCCAAATTATTACTTTTATTGTTGTGATTAAATTTTATTATTTAGTTTGTTCTGAAGAATGCAAGGATTGAAAACTTGAGAACCAATCGAGAACTGGATACAATGCAACGGCTGCATAAATTGATCTTATGATAATTACACATCGTATAAAGTTATTTGACTTTTATTTTTGTAAATATCTTAATAATTAAAAATGTTTTTCGTTACATGTTGTTTTTTATTGCCCGGCTATTTTTTTGAGCCTCAAAATTTCAATGGTTTTGTTTATTGTTAATATTATTTGTGTAAACGATTATTGATTGTTGCAATTTTTTTTTTTTCTTTTTTTATATCTTACTTGGACACTCAACTTTCCATTGTTATTAAAATTGGACATTTTTTTTTTTTTTTTTTTTATTATGTAACCTATTTTTAATTTTTTTTTTCCAATTAGCATGTCCATTTTATCCGCCCTTCCCCTATATCCCAGTTATTCTTCAAGTTTGTTCAGTAGTTTAAAATTACCGAATTCTCTTTACCAGGTTCGAGCATAAATTATAATTAGAAACATTTAAATTTAGTGGAAAAGCTTGCTAATTGATCGCGACGGTATCCATCGCAAAGCTTTTTTCTCACCATGTGTACCAACTTGGTTTTAAATTTGTAAAAATTTGGAAATCAGGCGGTTTAAGAATAAAGGCTTATTCATGTTTGAGAAAAGATCAATTCATTATTAATTCATTGATAATAAATTACTATTACTTCGTAAAATGATTTTTCATAAAAGAAAAACCAAAGTATTATACTTATACCGAAACATATCATCTTTCAACAGAAAAATGTCGAAGGAATTATTTTATCTATTTAAAATTAAAAACTATTAAATTTTAATAATGTTTTAAGAGTTTCATACTTATAAATTATAATTAATAAATAAAATATTGTAATATAAAATTATTACTTTTTAATTTAAAGAATGTATCGTTAAATGTCCAAGAATTGCAAATCAGTTTAAAATGATATGCTCTTTGTTTAAAAATTCAAATTATAATGTGTTTTACAAACGTTCAATAATACTTCTTTGCTTAAGAAACATTTTTTAATATTTACATATAAGATCATTTGAAATTTTTAATAGCTAAAAAAAAAAAGAAATTAATAAAAAAAAAGAGTATTGACTGCATTTCAATTTTTAGAGTTAAATTTTTTAATGTTTAAAGTTTATTTATATTTAAAGTTAGTACAATTAATATTAAACCAAAAAACAACTGCATTGAAAATTTATACGGAAAGTTATTAATTTCATAATGTTGTATTTGAAACAATTACATAATCGATTACGCAATGATAATTAATTGTTTATGAAAATGAAAATGTCATTATTTTAATAATTTTTCTGTGAATCATGTAAAATAAATTTAGAGTCAACTTATTAATTAATCATTATTGAAAAAATTATATTTCTATTTTATTTATTTGAGTTATTTCTACGTTAAAATAATGAAGATTCAGTTATGTCACTGCTTCAAATTTTTCAAATAACCTACTTTACATTTTTTTTTTCTTCGTAATAGTTTTGTCCAATCCTATATTCTTCAAAACTGCAAGAAATAAATAAGAATGAATAGAATTCTTTACAAACGAATTTTATGTTCAAAAATAAAAATTTCAGTTTAGAAATTTTAAAATGAATATGTTTATTTAAAAAAAAATATTGAATTAAAAGGTCTTGAAATTAAATAAATAAATAAATAAATAAATAAATAAATAAATAATAATTTTTATTGCATTACGATAAAATTTTATCAAAAAAATATAATTAACTTATTGTTTCTACTCAAAAATAAAAATATTATTTACAGGTAAGAAACCAGGGGACGAAAGATGATTCAGGTGCTGATTTAAAAAGCACAACTTCCGAAAGATCATCTCGAATGTTGAGACGACAGCGTTGGTCGAAAAAAAATTGCTTCGTAACATTTATTGTAATAGCTGTGCTGCTGTTGATTTACATAGGTCTTGCAAACGATGCGAAACCTCTGCGCCTCGGTAGCAAAGCCATCGACAACTTGGCCATTTCCCTCAACCTACACAAGCCGTTTCACGTTGTCATTATCGACGCAGGCTCGACCGCTAGTCGAGTAATAGCCTTCACGTTTCACGTGTCCGTCGTGAACGGCCAGTTCATCCTGGACGACGAGCTCTTTTACGAAACGAAGCCCGGTCTAAGTTATTACGCGAAAAATCCAAAGGAAGTTGAGAAGTCTCTGAAGATTTTGCTAGATACAGCCAAGTCGAGGATCCCTGAATCGGAATGGCATCGCACGCCGTTGAGCATGAGAGCCACGGCTGGCTTGAGACTACTTCCTGGCAAAGAGGCACAAAGCATTCTCGAAGAATGCAGGCGAGTCTTCAATTCGTCGGGATTCCGCGTCACCGACGATTCCGTAGCTATAATGGAAGGCTCCGATGAAGGTATATTTTCCTGGTTCACTGCCAATTTTTTACTCGAACGATTTTCGAAAATGGGTAGCAGCGCGGATTATTCAACCAACACCGTTGCTGCTTTCGATCTCGGCGGTGGCTCGACTCAAGTCACTTTTGCCGTAACCCCGAGCATCATGGAGAAACAATCCATAGAGCTGGCGGCTCATGAGAAAAATTTGTACAACATAAACGCCTTCAACAGGAACATAAGCATATACACGCAAAGCTTTTTGGGAATGGGCCTGATGGCGGCGAGAAAAGCCATACTCACTCATCCGGACAATTATAAAAATCAAACGAAAAAACCGGACTCGACTCAACACACCGCTACTGGGCTCAACGAAATACGCGCCGAATGCATAAACCCCATTATATCCGGTGCAGAATGGAGTTATGGAGGATTAAATTACTTGGTAAAAGGACCGATAAACGGTGCGCACAAAATAATCAAAACGCAAAACTTTGCCGGCACCGACGAAAACAGACCCATTGTTCGATTTTCAACTTGTCTTGAGATAATAAAAAAAATTGTCGATGCCGCTATACCGCACGATCTTCCAAGTCTTGTGGAACATGAAATATATGCGTTTTCGTATTACTTCGATCGAGCAACAGAAGTGAGTTAAGAATTCGATTTATTTATGAATTGAATTTATCAACAATTAGCTTATGTTTGTATTATATTTCTTTGTTGTTTTTTTTTTTTTTTTTGTAGGTGGGACTGATAGAACCATTTACAGGAGGAATAATAACCGTCGAAGCTTTGTACAAATCTGCGCTGGAGACGTGCGAGTATCCTAACACAGATCAACCGTTCATGTGTTTGGACTTATCATTTATATATACCTTACTTCATGATGGGTTTGGTATTGATAATAAATCAAAAATCTTTGTAAGTATCGAAACGACATATCAACTAAATAACTTGACTGGACAGTTTTTGTGAAAATCGTTTGCTTTCAGCTGCGTAAAAAAATCAATGGTCACGAATTGAGTTGGGCTTTGGGTGCTGCTTTCAATGTTCTGCAAAATGATTCGTGATATTCAAATAAACATATTATAGTATTTAAAATTCAATAACGATACAGCTTCGGTGTGTGTGCTGTATCGAATTTTATTTTAATCGTACGCACACCTTTGTGATATTTCTCACTTTAAAATGCGATTGAAGTTTGCAAAATTTTAATTTAACGGTTAACGAACTCAATTATAATATTTTAAATAAATCAGTAGTGATTTTTTTTTTTTTTTTGTTTTTTTTTTTTTGTTTTTTTTTAATAAAAATATCTAAATTCAAGCTTAATTATAATGGAGGTCGAATTGTAAAAAAATGCGGAAAATCAATAATAATTTTTAAATTTTAATATTGTACTCATAGTAAATTAAATTTTGTAAAAATGTGAAATGAAAAAGAAAGCTTCTATTAAATTTTCATTTTTTACTGTAATTTAATAATAGCATACATCTTAAAAAAATTTTTTAAGATGCAATGCTGTTATTATTTATAAGCTTTTAGATAAATAGATATATCGTTTTTAAAAATGTGTCATTCACCTCTGCAGTGCCTTTGAATTTGATTAAAGTCAAATTACGATAAATTTTTTATTCTAATAAAAAATGTACACATTATTTAATGTCCGAAAACTTGTACAAACAAGCGTTGCATAAATGTCGTAAAAATCTGAGTACTAATATGTATAATTGAAGATTTAACGTCAATATTGACGAAGAAATATTTTTTTTAATAAGAAAAATAAAATTAGGTCACTTATGTAAATGTAGGTCGTAAAATTTTACTTATAGTTTTAAGTATTATCTTTTAATAAAATGTTGTTAGAATATACTATATTATAAATATTTAATATTCAAACGTAAAAACAAGTAGATTTTTTTCATTTGCTTTATTAATGTGTAACATTAATAAAAGCATAAAAGATATACATTGTATTCAAAAAAATAAAATAATCATTGAAATTCTAATGATTATAATCTTTGGCATAAAATTAAAATTGTTAACAATTACAGTGCAAATTGTAAAGTAATTAATGTAAAAATCATTTATATTTAATAAATATTCTAAAAGTATTAATTGAGTATGTTATAAATTGTATAAAAGAACAATAATTAAATGTTGGTATTATTCATAATAAAGAACTTAATTGTATTTGAGTATTAATAGTTAATTAAAATACATACAATTTTCTGTAATTTATTTAAATGTATACTATTTTTACAATTGTAAACTTTCATTACAAAATATTTGAAACTTTATATTTTGTACTTAAAAAATTTATACTATATTTCATGATAAACATTATTCACAGAAATAAATATAATAAAATAAGTATTACTTAGATTTGATAACTGTATATAAATATGCAAACGGTTGCTTTGCAATTTGAAAAAAATTGTCGTAAATTTATTAAAGAATAATTTTATTTAAAGTGTAAATCGAATGTTAATTACTTTAAAATTAATCTATATGATTATAGTTCAACATAATTTTTTCATTAAATATTAAATAATTTATTAAAATCAATTTTGTATTGCATTATTATAGTAATTTAGCACAGTTATGAAAATAGCTGATTTTTAACATTCTTGTTCGATTTTGATAACACAATATTATCTGATCTTAAAAACGAAAGAATTATAAAATTTTCAATTAACTATAAGCGTATCTTATATTGTTTTAAAACTGAAAGCTTTGAGTAAATAAAAAAAAAAAAGTCATCTATCACGCACGCTTTAAAATTGTATGTTAATGTCATCTAAAAAAGATAAGATTATGCATGTGCACAAATTAACTGCCTTAGTTGCATTTTCTCCAGAAAATGCTGATCATTCCAACTACTTCGTGTTCGCAATTTATTATTAATTAAGGTAAAAAGATACGAAAAGAAAAATAATTTTAACGATATTAATCGATTAATATTATTGAAAATCACCCTTTAATATTTATATCAAATTGAAAAAAAAATATTTTTAAACTTGTTTTTAATATTATGAAAAAAAAAAAATTAACGCGAAAAAATGAGTAATTTTTATAAAATAATGCAAATCGATAATAAGGTAATATTTTGAATGATTAAGAAATCTTAAATTATTTATTGCACAAATATACTACTGTGATTTATATTAATTAATGACAGTTTAATTCCTAATCATTAGATATATATTTTATAAATTTATTAATTAAATATACTAACAGAAAAAATTGATATACTTGCTACGTCAGTAACTAATTCACTTTTTTCGTTTTTATTGTTTAGAAATTACTCGTTTGGTTACGGTTTGTGGTACTTTGAGAACATCAAAATAATTTTATAAATTCATTATATTTATTATTAATTGTTTCAAAAATAACTATACTTATAAGTAATACTAAGTGTTAAAAGATCACTACATTTCTTCAGGCGTTAAATTATGTAACATGTTTATGCAAATAAACTAATACAAGTTTCTGTGAGTTAATAAAAAGTTTATATTACTTAAAATTCAATGTTTGTAAAATAAATTATTTTATTGCCATATTTACAATATAAAATTATGTTATTTTTTGAATTATATAATTATTTTGAAAACATAAAAAATGCAATTTAATGTATTCTAAAGAATGATAATAAACACTGAATTTACCAATAGATTTATAAAAAATGTTACTTATTGCAAACAATATATAATAATATGTCAAATTTTAAAAGTAAATTTTTTAATTTACGATACTTTATAACTTCGATGTCTGATAATTTAATAATTTTTTATAATAATATAAAATGCTAATTTCAACATGCTTAAAGTTATATCATTTTATTTTAAATCAGAAAAATTTAAAAATAAAAATTTCTCATGCTTAGATATTTTTAGCGGGAAATTTAAAGAACCGGCTCATTATCGACCGAGTGAATATTTTAACTACATCTTTTTTATCGATAAACGTTTGGCATTTTATAGTACATTGATAGGCTGATCATCTATGAATTTACGTGTACAGGTATAAATTATTTTACGGGATTCCGGAAAAAAGATATTCAATGTATATGTGCTTATGACAATACCTAAAACGCACTTAAAGATGTTTTTACTTAGCAAATTACAATCATAGTTAATGGTGTCGGTGAGTATGCTAAACTAAAAAGCACATTAATTTAAAAACAGTTGAATCTTGTTTTATTACTTTTTACACATCAGTAGCAAGCACAATAGCTACCATCGCGTGTGTATAATTTTTTGCTTAAAAGACAACATAGGCAATAACGTGATTGCAAATATATATGTGAATATACATAACATGTTACAGTGTAGAACCATCGGAAGTTCAACGGCGGTCATTCTGCCAAAATTTTGCCTACCTTGTTTGCTTTTAATCAAGAGCTCAGACTGTGTGATGTGCTAATTTGGATTTCATCAGTTCCTTATTTGTTTCATCCTTAATTAGGCCAATTTCGTATTAAAACAAAGACCGTCAGTTTCAAATGTGGAACCAAGGTTATTATGTCAGGACAGATATTCCTGCCCTCATGCTTATTACACTTCTCTATTTTACTGTGAGTGTACTTCAGTGTAGAGAAGCAAGACAGAAAGAAAGAGAGGAATAAAAAAAATCTAATAAAAAAAGATATAATTAAGAAACTCTTTATAAAAACTTAAAAACAAGTACTTTTCCAGTATACGAGAACGGGTTTGAATAAATGAACTGGACTACCAGGTTTTTGGCGCCAGCCTCTCTAGCAATAAGTGTTTATTGTCCAAAGGTCCATTTGCAGACCATACTTCATCGCCAACTTAATGTAGGCTTGGTCTTTCTCTTTTTCTTTCTTTATTATTATTTTAATAAAATAGTTTTATCAATGATAAATCCAATAAGATTTGACAGAATTTTGTTGGGACAAAAAATTTGTGTTTGACATAAAAAATACTTTACAGGCAGTTACCAAAGCAACATTTTTATCACCTAAGACTTCTCTAGAAATTTGCCAAAAACCTTCTTATATGGAAAAATCAGATTGCAAATTATCAACTGAAGAAAATTTAGATATTACTTCAATGTCAGATAAAGAAGATTTAAGTACTGCACTAAAAAATATGCATGTTACTGATACTTTTGATGGAAGTGTAAATAGTTTAGATATTAATCTTAATGATGGTTATAAAGAGTCAGTAAAAAAGAAATATACAATTGACAGAAGCAAATACAAAGAATTACGAAAATGGAAAAAAATTGGAAACGGTAATGTTATATAGTTATAATTATTTCTCTCTTTTAATATTTTTTTTTTAAAAACTGAATTAATAGATGAAATTTATTTATTTATCATTGAAGTTATATTTTAATCAAGTATTGAAGAAAAAATTATTTAATATTTTTTAAATTGTACAACTATTGATTGCATATAATGAATATAGTAAACATAAAATAACATCTATAAAATAAAAAAAAATGTTCAAAATAAACTAGTGACATATTAATTCTATTTAGACTTAGAGTAAACAAAGAGATTTTTAAATTTATTTATTTACATAAAAATGTATGTTTTGCAAAAATAATTATTTACTAACACTTTCCATTCCCAAAAATTTTACATTACATAAATATGAATAAAACAATTTTATGTATATTTTAATTTTTTTTTTAGAAACAAACGCTATCAATCCTGAGGAGTTATTTATTTTTAAACTACTTTCTTTTAATATATTAGCACAAGACTTATTAGAAACTCATGCTTATTTATATACACGCCATGATAGACAAGCATTACCATGGGAAAAAAGAAAACCACTTATAATTCAAGAAATATTAGAAGCAGATGCTCATGTATGAAGAAAAGCTTTTTTAAAGAAGCAATAAAATTAAAGTGTTTGCATACATTTCATCGATTTCTATTTTGTAGGTAATTTGTTTACAAGAAATGCAAGAAGAGCATTTGAAAGATTTTTTGATACCTTTTCAAGAGAATGGATTTACATATTTATATAAAAAACGCACTAATGATAAAAAAGATGGTTTACTCCTTTTATATAAAGAAGCTTTATTTAATTTATTAGAATTTTCTAAAGTTGAATTATATCAAACAGACGTTGAATTGTTGAATAGAGATAATGTTGGTTTAATTGCTAAATTTTCTCTAAAAGAAAGTCCAGACACAAAGTTTGTAATAGCAACAACACACTTACTTTTTAACCCGAGGCGCAACGACGTTAGATTAGGACAAGTACAACTTTTATTTGCAGAAATTGAAAGAATTGCCTTTTTGAAAAATACTCCGTAAGTATAATTGATTAGAATCTTTATATTGAATCAGTATGTCATCAGGAATTATTAATATCAGAATCAAACACTAATAATTTAACAGAATAGGTCCGCAATACCTTCCCATTGTGTTATCCGGTGATTTTAATCTGGAACCATACAGTGGAGTTTACAAATTTATTGTTGAAGGTTCAATAGAATTTGAAGGCAAAGGCCGTAATTTGGAAAAATGCGACTACCGTTGTTTATCAAATTCTTTAATTCCTCCTCATTTGTATGTAACTGATGAATGTCAACATTTTCATGTATTATCACAAAGATTGTCTGGTAAAGGCAGCGGCAAAGTAATGGTAAGATAATAAATAATTTCTTTATCGATAATAAATTGCTTTAATTCAAATGTAATCTAAAAATTATGTTTTACTAATGATTGTAGTTGAGAAATTCAGAAAATGATAATTTAGGTAAAGATGAAAATTTAGATTCATCAGATGCAGAAACAAGAAATTCAGTCAATTTAAAAACAACTACATACCAAAAAGTTGAAATAGCAGGTGGACATTATGCTACATTTTCATCTGGTCTTTTAACACATCCTTTTCAGATGCAAAGTATATACAATCACAAAAATAAAAAAGGAAACAGCGAAGCAACAACATTTCAAAATAAGTGGATTACAGTAGATTATATATTTTACAACAGTATGAAGCCATTGGAGAGGTACACATTACCAACAGCAGATGAATGTTCAAAATATCTTCCAACAATACCTAATTCAGTTACGGGAAGTGACCATTTATGTCTTGGAGCAACTTTTGCTTTAAAAAAAAGATAAAATATTGTTCACATGAGTATCTCATTGTTCTAATGTATATACATATAAACTATGTTAAAATTATTACTGTCATATAATTTTATTATTATAAACATATTTTTTCAATAAAGTACAAAATATATAAAACATTTTTATATTAATTTGATAATTAGTTATAAAATATGTAATTATACTATTAAATTGGAGACTATTTTTTCTACTTTAACACTTCCTACACCAATGTTAAAATTTTGATAATCTAAAATACATGTATTCTTAAGAAGTTTTTCTTTTGGACGGGGTATACACTTTTTTCCATAACAATTTTTACTAAATTTTTGAAAATTTAATAACAAATTCGAATTTCCACCATCAGGACCAACAATAAAATCACATTTGTATATTGGTGAATTTTCTTCGTTTTTTAAACAACATTCCAAAAATCTATAATCTGATGTGAAAAATTCTTTGATATTTATAAAATTCTTTATTCCAGCCTCTTCTCTTAAAATACCTGTGATAAAAAGATCATCTATCCAAAAATAATTTTTGTGCCTTTTACTTTGATATATTAACTTCAATGCTGTTAACATATCTGTGATATAGAACCATCCAGATAAAAATGTAGGATATATTTTTTTGGAAAATTCTTCATTTGCTATGTACCACTTATTAGCTTTATTTCTTATTGGAGTCATATGTTCTAAAACATATCCCATCAAAAAGTCCTCATTAATATTTGTTTTTGATTTATTTTGTAAAAGAGCCACTGCTTCATATAAGTTCACAATAATGTCATCATCCATTTTCATAATATAAGAGTAATTTTGACTACATTTATCTATAGCCCATTGTAATCCCATTAAATGTTTATAAGTCAAGTTTTTGTAGGCCTCAATAAAATTACCTTGAACAATGTCTTGAAATCTTTGAGCTTCATCTTCAATTGCAGGTTGAGTCACTCCTATATCTTTTTGTGCTTTTTCATTCAAAGTACCAAGTAAAAAAATTCTTTTTATCCCAAGTTGTTTTAATTCTTCGGCTTTATAAGCATGTCTTATTGTACTTCGCTTTAAAACATCACCTGCATAAGAAGTAATTATCCATACTATTTTTGTGCTTTTGTTATCATCCTCTAAAACTTCAAAATCTTCAGATGAATAATTACATTTTGTATCAATTATGTATTGGAATGTTTCCAGATTCAGTATACTTATGTGATTATTATTGAACATTAGTCTCTCATTTTCAATTTTCACAGGATTGTCAACAAAATTATCAGATGCAAAATATCGCGTTTCATTTTTATTATTGTTTAAAGTGATAAGGATTATTATTATTAACACCACACAACACGTTAATAGTAAGGCGGTCAACATGCACTTCGTTGTCATGATAAGTGATTAACAGATGAATTTAATATTAAATTAAATTTTATGAGATGAAAAATATTTTTTTTCATATTATATAGTGAAAATTTTTTATTTAAAATCCGCTTAAATAAATCGCAAAGAATCGTGAACATTAAATATATGAAAACAAAATAAAGGTAATTAAAGGCTTTTACCAATGAAAACACACCTTCAGCATCAGATGTATCTTTCGTAGAAATTAGTTTTCAGCATATAAGATATATAAAAAGGATGAAACTGTATAGTTAACTAAACCACTCTTTCTTTTTCGTTTTTTGCTTCTTTTCTGCCCTCAGTCTCGAAACAACCGTCAAAAAAACAACTCCGTGCTCACTGACTCGTAAAGGAACGAACGTATTTGTTCCAAAACAAAAAAAAGTCTATTGCACACGCCGCCACGACGCCAACAAGTGTAAACATCTCATTGTTATTCAATTCTTTATTCACGCCGGCTATACAAATCTTCAATTCTTATTTAAGTGGGATACAATTCGCGTGCGCGCGCCTCTCTCGCACGTGTGTAATAACGCACATGCGAGAGAAAGAGACAGAGAATTTTGTACATTTTGCATTTGGATATTGTGCGTGTGAGTGACGAAAAGAAGGACCACTGTGTCTGTATTTTTTACAAGTGCTTTTACGCCTATAACGGGCTGAAAATGCAAGATATTTGTGAAAATCTGCGCAGAGCGATTGAACACGGAAGAACGGACATTGTTAGGTCAATTCTTGATGCATGTAAGTTCTGCATTCTTTATTTTATAAACTTATACTTTTTAATTGTTCAGAAGTATAATTTTTTATCAGAAATCACTGCAATCTTGTGTGTTTCAATTTCACGTTGACGTATTTTATGAGTTTGCATACTCAACGATACATTTTGTATACGAACATGATGTATACAAAAGATAAAAATTTTAACCTTTTTTAATTATCCAGATGTATAATTTATCACGAATCACTGCAATCTTATGTGTTTCAATTTTACGTTGACGTATTTTATGAATTTGCATACTCAACGATACATTTTGTATACGAATATGATGTATACAAAAGATAAAAATTTTAACCTTGTTACAATTTTAAATATAATTGTATTGCATAATGAAATTTAATAACTTTAGTAAATTACGCTTTGCACTCCATAATATATTTTATAGACTAATATCAACTCAAGTCGCCTTATTGAGATATAATATTGTTAAAAAATTAATTAATTATTTAATTTCTTGAAATTCATAAAAATTATACTTTTTAATTTAATTTTTAAATTTTTATTTTCAATTAAAATAGTTACATTCTTATATTACGATTCAATATTATTTAATATTTTTTATGAATTTTTTTATATTTTGTTGGTGGTAATCGATTTCATGAATAATGGTTGAGTGTATTTTATTTCAGGTTAGGTTAGTTAATATATTTTATTAGCCGGTAATCGGTAATAGTCAACTGTCAACAGTATTTTCATATTCGTGTTTAGAAATATATTTTCTTTTTTATTGTCTTAATATAATTTAAACATTTGTAAATATAAAATTTGTAAATATAAAATTTTATATTTGTGAAATATAAAATTTTAACATCTTTTATTTGTTAATTATTTCTTATTTTTATTTTTCATATTGCATCATTTTATTTTTAGGTGAAGATAATGAAATAAATGATGGAATTACAAAAGATAAAATATTAAATGGTTCAATCTTTGAAGAAGGGACACCATTATTATATGCATCTGTAGTAAGTTGTTTATATTTTGTAATAGATTTAATTAAGTTTCCAATACTTATCGATTCAAATAAAAATTTTATAGCACAATCAAATTGACTTAATAAGAACATTGTTAAATTGTGGTGCAAATCCAGCAGCGACTGATATTCAAGGAAGAAATGCTTTGGAAGTGGCTACAAATGATAGCGTTAGACAAATTTTTATTGAAGAGTTATTAAGAGCAACAGCAGCATCTGAGTAAGATTTAAATCTTTTGAAAATTCAAAATTCAATATATTAATTTTGTCTAAAATATGTCTATATAAACTGTAATTTAGAATTGAAAGAGTAGAACAATTATTATCTACCGGTTTAAATGTGAATTCGTGGGACTCAGATGCAAGTAGAAATACTCCTTTGCATTGGGCTGCTTGTTATGGCAATAAAGATATGGTACAATATTTAACAGGTATAAAGTTTATGCATAAATCTTTAATTCCTAAAGTTTTCATAAAATTATATATTTACTTACTATATTTTCTAGAAAATGGAGCTAATGTAAATGCAGAAAATGGTTGTAGTGCAACACCTTTACATGAAGCAGTAAATCGTGGTGAAATCGAGATTTGTCAAATTTTATTAAGACATGGAGCTAATCCACTTATTCGGGCAATAAAAGGGTAATATAATTATAAAAATGTATGATATATTATTTAATTTTTCAATAGAAAATGAAATTGTATGATGTTTTTATTACAGTACATTTGCTGGAAAAACAGCTTATGATTTATCTAGAAACAATAGTTTAATACAGTGTTTGATAGAAAAATATCTCAGAGAAATGCCATCTAAAGAAAGAGAAAATTCTCATAATTCTTTAGAACCTGTAGAAGATTTAAGTTTTTCTCAAAAAAATGTTCTAGTCGATACACATCAGATTCTTTCTACTGATTCTATAAAGTCTTTAGAAAATAGTATCGATGTGTCTGCGTCTGTAGGTGATTTAAGAGAATCAGGTAGTGATAGTCCACTAAGAACGCGTCGTTCTATTACAAATTCTGGTATTTACGATCTCCTTTGGCCTGCACCAAAATGTATTATTGAACTTGGACATATTTCACCACCATTTGTTGTTGGTAAAGAACTTTTAATTTCTATAATCCAAGTAAGTTTTATCATAATATTAGTATAATTTATATATTTCTTATATATTTCACAATTTTAAATACATTATAGTTGCAAATTCTGTAAACAAGTTAGCTAAAAATATACAATTACTAATTTATTTATTTATTTTTTTTTTTTATTCAAGAGCAGTGAATCCATTCATAAAATCTTGGACGTTTGGGAAATCAGTAGATCTCACTTACTAGAGTTAGGTTGCGACGTAAAAATAGGCGAAGTTCAGCCAGGATCTGGAAGAATTTCCTGTGATAAAAGAATTGAATGCATAGTTAACCGAAAATTATTTAATGTTATTGAAGGTTATCAATTACATATTTCACAAAATTCAATTAAAGTTAGTGCTGGATGTCTAGCTGGGTTGCATTATGCTGTTTGCACTTTTGTACAGATATTAAGATTAAGTAAAAATCGTTCAAGCAATGTAGACATTTGCGAAGTAGAAGCAGTATTGATTAAAGATGAACCCCGATTTGGTCATAGAGGTATACTTTTAGATATTTCTTTACGAGGACGTGCGCCTACGTTGGATTATTTGTTGCATGCTATTGATGTGTGGTCTTCTTTTAAATTATCGCATTTGCACCTTTATTCTCGACTGACACCAAGCTGTGATTGGCAACTTTGTTACTCCAGATCAGAAATGGTAACACTTGATAGATATTGCAGGTAAATTTATTATTCTTATAATGAAAAATAAAAATAAATATAATCGTTTTATAATTATTAAAATAAATATTATTTTTATCCAGAGATCGGCATTTAGAATTAGTACCAGCATTAGATGTAGATTCCAACGTAAGTCTACGTCATTTATCGCAAATGTGGCCACTTTTTCAAGAATTATTAGCAACATTTCCAAGTCTTAATTATGTGCATATAGGCCCTAGATTAGCTAGTTTATTAGTACAACCAAGTAATCTTGATTGCTCATTATCAGTAGATGAGACTATAGAAACAGATATGTCTGAAGTGCTTGAATCTTATTCTTGTCTTCAGCAACTTTGGCATATTCTTAATTTAAATTTTGATACTACAGTATTATTGTGTTCTAACGGTTTACACATTAAATCAGAATTTCGTAGCATTCCTAATAATGTTATACTAGTTGAATATGGCTTTCAGGTCAGTTATATACAAAAATTTTTTTTTATAACTAGTGATCATACATATATTAAATGTATATGCTTTTTCAGGCGGATTATGAATTTTCTGGTTGGACAGAAGCTTTTAGAGTTGCAGGTGCAAATGTTTTACCTAGTTCAGGAACAGCGAGCTATAATAGTTTAGCGGGTTGTCCCGCTTCAACTTATGCCAATACAAAAAATGCTGTGAAAACGGCACAAGAACAAGATTCAATTGGTATTGTAGTAGCTCATTGGTCTGGCAGTCATCATTTAACATCTCATACATTTGCATGGGTTGGATATCTAATTGCTGCAGGTTTATCGTGGAATCCAAATATAAATATTGATGTAGAGCCATCAATCGATTTTTATGATATTCGTGAATCATCGGGAATTACTAATAAAAAGTAAATACACTGTTAATTATTAAAATAAAATAATAATATTTTTCATTAAATATACACGAAATATTTTTAATTGATTGCAGATCTGTAGCTAGATTATTAGATACACATGTATTTCGTGATTTAGAATATAAAATTGGTAGTGCAATTCTTGAACTTGGATGCGTCGATACCTTGGTTTTAACGTTAAGTAAAAATCAAGGAATTAGTGATCTTCAACAAATACCTGACAATCGTGGTTCAACTTTATATAGGTTATTAACTGATCCAGATAATGTAAATCTTGAGTATCTTTCAACTGATCTGTTCATGGTAAAAGTTAATACTATTATTATATTACTTAATAAATATATATAATTTAATAATTAATTTGTTTTTTAGAAAGCAACTAAACAAATAAAACGAGTATCTCATGCTTTATTTGAAGCAAATCCAACATCAAAGTTTGCTTCTATGGAAATTCAAGAATTACAACTGACTGCAGATTTAATGTTAACGGCGTGTAAAATTGGAAGAACTCTTATCGGTGTTGGTATCAATCCTAACAGTAACATGGGATTGGCTGTTATAAATTTAGGTGTCAGCAATTTGCCTCCAACTTTTCGAACCGATATAGCTAACAAAATGTTGGCTCACATCGAGCAGTATAAAGGCGCGTGGCTTCAGAGACACCTGCCTCAAGGACTTCAAAGTTCCTTATTAATTTTGACCAGTGCTTTGCACAGATTTGTGCCTGAATCTTAAATCTGCCATGTGATCATTACAGCTGCTTTTTATACTAATCAAAAATAACCAAGCTTTACGGAGCGCATTGCTGCAATAAAAAGTCATCTCTTGTTACATTTATTGTCAGTGGCGTAAAACGCTTAGACAAATGTTGTTGAGTAATTGAAGTTGCGAAAATAAAATGTTGAAGTTTCTTGACAAATAAACGTCGTTATATATAAATATCACTTTAAACTATGACACTATTTATACACGGTAATTGCGTTAAGCACAAGTTTTATATGACGTTACGCTTTTAACGCGTACAGCGAGTGCTATAATTAAATATGTACATATAATAAACTGTACATATCTAAAAGACTAATATTATTGTGAATTGTATAATGCATATGATAAAAATTTACTTAAAATGTGTACTATTTGATAAAATATTCTACTATTAGAATAATAAAAATTATTAAAAAAATTAAGAACATTAAGTAGATTATAAACAAAATTTTGAGCTTTTACATACACTTTCATACGGTTATATTGTACTTTTTAATAAAATATATAATGTAATAAATGATTATCATTTTTCCATTACTGATTGTTTATTTTTTAAATAAGATTGCATTGCTATAATTATAGATTTATGTTAAATTTAAATATAAATTAATTTTAGAGCAAATGCTTTATTAGTTTTCAAAGTATTATATTACAAAACTATTTTGGTACAATGACTTTCCTAAACTATAAAAATATTTAACAATCTTTATGCTCTAGGTTGTACAGCTTTAAACACTTTTGTTGTAATCTATTTATTTAAAACATGAATTTTTAAAATGTCACTTAATTTTAATACAAACCATAAATATCAAATATTAAATTTTAAGTTTAAATATGTATAGATGAATTTAAATATTTTTGTTTTTATGTATAATTTTAAAACACAAAAAATAATATGTCATAGAGCAAATTATAAAGAAAGTGGATAAAGAAAGGTGTAATAAAATTTTTTTAAACAGTATTAATTTTCAAAAATTTTTTAACTTATAAAAATAATTTATATATATTTTTATTGAGATATGTATCAAACGAATTTAATAAACAAACGATAGATATCGTTATTTTTTAATCAATAATTGTCGTATTTTCTTTAATTCCTTAATATTTTGTTATACTAATAAATTATAATGAAAAAATCTTTCAAGCGTCAACCAACGTTTATTATACACTACAAATATTTTAACTTGTGAGATTTGACGTCACATGCTTTTTATACAATATTATTGTCGCGTAGTTATTTTGTTTGTAAATTAATAACTTAACATCATTAATTACTCACATTTAATAATTTTAATGTGCGTTTATTGTAAATAAGTGATATTTTTCTGAGAAAATTTTGCAAAGTATTGCATAATCATTTGTTTTTTAATAACTTATATTTTATAAAAATAGATTACCTTAATTGCGTTTGTTTACACGCTTGTAAATGTATATGTAAACACACTTGCAAAACTTCTTTAAAATTAGAGATTAAAAAAAATTTAATATGATCTTGAACGTATACATTTTTTCAACGCCTTTTATTCTTTTTATTCTAATTAAATGTTGGTAAATAATATATATATATATAAAAAATGAATTCAGTTAATATAATTTATTAATAATAAATGTTATTCTTGAATATTTTATTTATTTTAAAAAATCTGCATGTATAATAATGACTTAAGTGAATTAATTAATGGCCTTATGGGTGTATGAACAAATATAAATAAAGTTTTGTTCTTTATTCACTTTTATGATAAAAGAAAAAAAAAAGAATAAAAACAATATATAATTATATCTGATAAAAGTTATATATTTAATAACTATTTAGATTTACATTTTACTGATATTTTTGCAACTGTATACAAAAAATAATCAAATACACTATATACCTTTTAAAGCTTTTTTATTAAGATTAAATTTTTATTTACGCACATTTTATAAAATTATTTCATACTTTCAACAAATGAATGATTACGAATGTTTGCATAGAAATAATTTTAAATTTAAGTATTGGAGTTTTTATAAAATACGTAATACATTAATAATAATCTAGCTTTAATATTAATTACTCATAAGTTTTTTTTTTTAATAACCATTATTTTTAGAATAAAAACAAAAGTTATTAATTAACTCTAAGTCTATGGCATCTTTGCAAGCTCATTTTCCGAAGTCATATAAATTATTTTTATTACTTAATTTACCTATTCTTAAGCAGTTATTATTGGATAAGTTAGCTAAATTACACCGTTTAACATTATAAATGAAAATGTAATGACGAATAAAATAGAATGTTTGTAATTCTGTTGACTATAGCCATGTAAGTAAAATGCAATAATATAAGTTTGCGATACTGAAATAAAAGCATGCAGACAATTTTTTTAATTATAAATTTAATAATTGTTAAAGTTAATATTAAATTAAAAATTTTTTACAATTTTTACTGTAAAAATAAAATTTTCATTGTATATTTGCAAATCTTACTAAATTTTTTATATTTACAATGTATAGTATTTGTAAGTTTATTATATTTTAATTTGATTTTTGTTCTTATCAAATTATAAAATAACTGCTGTGATGCATGTTCTTTTAGTATCTTAAATCTTTGGCTGATTGTCAAATAAGGCACTGACTTAGTTATAAATTATTTGAAAATATAAAGTTAATTATATAAAATACAATATCAAAATTGTTAAACAATCTTACGAAAAAAGTGGCCGAGCTATGTCTTTTACCGATATGTAATTCATACAAAAACGTTGATTCTACCTTGAAGGATTATATATATATATATATATATATATATTAAATTTTATATTTTATATGTAGCAGATTTTTAAATTAATATTTTAAAAATTAGTTAATCAAACGTCAATTAAAAAAAGAAATTAATCGGTAGTTAATTTTTATAAAATTAAATTTATAGTCTAATCGCAAATTATAAAATTATTGCAGCTTCCATATTTAAACTTAAAATTGTTTATGATTATTAATATATTATTACATATATATATATATATATATATATCTTTTTTTATTTTATTGATTTATTTAAATATCGAAAGAAAGTTAATTGAGAGATAAAAACATTACCAATTATAGATATTAATTTTAAAAATAATTTTTATAGTTGAAATAATTAATCAATTTTCACGTAAAAAATGATTAATAAAATATTTCTTTTTTTTCTTCTTTTTTTATATAAATATTTAAGTATTAGCCTTCAAGATGGAAAAAATTTTTTCAATTAAATTTGTCTCTATCAAAACTAATTTTGTTTTTTAATATTCATTTTTTAAACTAAAAAAATCTTATTTATGTTTTTTACACGTACCAAAGTATCACTGAAAAAATAATGTCTTAATTATCAGTTTTGTTGCCGTCCCGTATAAAGCTATTATTATATAAAAATGCTTCGACATTTTTATCTGCTTTCAAACTGATATTATTATCGGTTTTGATCAACAAACTTTTATAAACTTTTTAAATTTTCTTGCAATTAAAATGTTTGCAGATCAATCGTGAATTAACTTTAAACTCGAATCAATAACGTCCAAGAGAAAATGCAACTTACAGTTTTAAAAGCGTTAGTGAGCATAATCTCGATGTCACTTTACATCAAAGGATTATGATTAGGATACATATAGCACGTACGTCAAAAGGCACTTGAAAATGCCACGTCGTTCATGTACGCTCTATTTATTATAAAGAATTATCTAAAGAGCCGCTCATTTTCGAGGAATATTTAGCGTAATTACATAATATACGTCACATAACGCAAGGGTTAACCGTCGAATCTGCAGCACACGCGTGCACGTAATCAAGCGCGTAAAAACAGTCGTCTGCATTACTCACATCGCAACTGCATCTATAAGATACATCGTTCATCGAGAATCGTAAAAAAGCGTCGTTAAAAAGAAGGATGAGAAGAGACCGAGGCATTCGAGGATTACGTCGAGTCGAAGGTTAGTTTGTCCAGCCGATGTTCCTTCGTCCGATTGAATTTCTAATGCTTGGTTATTGATTTTCGGTACGATATCCGGATTCGAATTGGCATCTTTCGCGATATTGTGCAAAACTAGCCGATCGGATAGTGGTTGGACCGGACGGAAATTGTGCGTCAGTTTGTGGCCCTCCGAGCTGCTGATATCGCGGAATGCGGCGATCTGCGATCAAAAATTAAGGAATAAACGTTTTATCGAGTTTGTTTTTTTTTTTTTTTTTTGAAAATTACTTTTCGATACTAAACAGTATTAAATTTTGATAATCAATAAAGAATCTGTATTAAAATTTTTTTATATCATTTATTTGTAAAAAAGATAAGAAATAAATTATCGGAAAAAGTATCAAATAAACTCTAGCCAATATTATTTTTATTAAAAAAAAAAAAAGTATATAGTTTATGATATTTATATTCGATACGTAAAATTATCGAATTGCTTTTTAAAATATGATCAGTATTAGTTGGAAACTTTAAAAACTAATTAAAGCATTTTTTAATAGCCTTTTTTTTTACATCTTTAAAGAAACTAATAATTATTCTGAAAATGTATTTACACACAAGTAATAAGATTTAAAAAAAAAAAATGTGATTTTAGACTGAAATAAAAAATGGAAAGTCGCAATTTGTTATCGTATCTTAAATTATTTTCAAGCTTAATAATGCATCACGAATCCTATAATTTGTTAAACTTTCTAAAACTTTTACAAAACTGATAATTATCGAACTACTTATAAACATAAAAAGTTCTACTTCCATCGTGTTTTTATTAAGAATCAATAAATTTAAAATTCTTTCATTTAAATAACTTTTTCGTTATGTTAAAATTTCATTGCTTGCTCGAAAACTTAAAAAAAAAAAAAAAAAAATAAAGATACTTCGTAATTTTGAAATTTAATAGTATATACTTAAATTTTCTTGAAAATTTGGACTTACCTGCGAATGAGAGAGATAGAGCGGATCTTTGAAGTCGATCCACGTGACTACCTCGGAACAGGGCGGTGTCGTTAAAGAACCGTTATAGGTGAAATAATTCTGCGTCCTGTCCTCGGGTGGGCCAACCGGATCCAACAAATGATCGAGTCTCAAACTGTCGGGCAACGGAATTTCCGCGCCGACTTCTTCGATCTTCGGCAGAGCCCCGACGATCGCGTCGAACATCGGATTTGAGCGATCGTTTGCGTCAGCCTGTTAACGAGAGATTTCGTCGTGAAAATTACAAGACTTAGATTTTATAAATTTCATTAGATACGGAGTTATTTTATAGGGAAAGTGTATTTAAATCATAATTTAATTTTTCGTAAATGATTTAATTAACGATTTCTCGTGTAGCGCTCTTATCTTAATAGCACATTATTTATTTTAATTTTGCCGTTAAATTCTTTCTTATTCTTATGAATAATTAATTGGAAAAAGGACGAAACTTACCATTATATTATAAAATAAGTTTATTTAAAAAAAAAAAAAAAAAAAAATTATAAATTTTATATTCTAACAAAATTTACTATTTTTAACTATTATAGTTCGATTAGCTTTATTTATTTGTTTTTCATGCTAAGTTAAGCTAATAAATTAAATAATTATTTGAATAATTTAAATAATTTTATCTGTAATTTTAAATTTAAATTACAATTTTAATAAAATTCAGATATCATTAAGCAATAATTTAAACAAAATAATTAAATCAATAATTAAAGTTTAAACTATTAACATCAATTTATGATTAAGCAGACGATACGTCGGATTAAAAAAAAAAAAAAAAAAGGGTGGGGGAGACTAAATTTAGTTCTTACAGCAGTTCTATTGCTTATACGTAAGAGTTTACCTTACACGATGTTAAAACATTGGATTAATAAAGCAAAGGCGTCGATGCGAACTCCTCTCGGCTCACATCAAAGATAAAGAGTCGGTAAAAATACCGTGCAATAGAAACATAACGTTGAAAAGCCAGCACTGGCAAGTATAAACTTTGAAAAGTTCCATTCCACCGATTAAACGTTTTCTTGTACTGGAGAGTTGCGCGTCGTTGAAAAAATAAAAAGGAAATCGGCAGTTCTTTCAGTAAAGTTTATCTTTTTCGTTGGGATTGTTAAAGGAAGTTGTAACTTGTCTTTCTTAATAGACAAGCCTAGCGATACGACGATTTAACGAGCCAACGTTTCCGATCTGTCTTTGCTCTCGCGTTTTTACTCAACGATTGCTATATATACAACGACGATGCTTTATTATCTTTCATCATTTTATGGGAAAGCTGTAAACTTCCCGAGGGAATACCGAGACCTAGCAAATTAATCTTATTTTCTTCTTTTTTATATAGTTTTGCCGTACGTTATATTTTATTTAATTAAATTTTTTATTTTTTTAAAATAAATAAACTTTTTTTTTATTATTATTTTAATGAGAAAGTGATTTACAAGCACATTAAATGGTATTGATTGAAAAATTTAAAGTTGAACAGTAGTAGTTGATCAGTAGTGCATCTTATCACTTTTGAGAAAAACATTCGAATCGTATTTTTATAATAATATAAAACTTACGTAAAAATGTATTATTGTTCTCGAGAATTATTAAAATTTCTGTACACAAATGCATCATACTACGTTAAAAATAATAATTAAATTATCACGCGCGTAAAATTTTATATTTACTCAATTAAATAATACGAGTATGTATTTGCAGCTCGACGTTAATTTTTGCGCATTTTTTTTTTTTTTTTTTTTTTTTTTTTTTTTTAACGCATAAACGTGCAAGGATGTATAAGTCTGGTGATCACGAGAACTCTTATCACTCTCGCGTTTATCCAATTACGATTCCAATGACGCGTTTTGCAGAATACGCTAATAACAGAATACATAAGAAAAATTTGTACCATAAGCAAAACAAAAGTAGTCGTCACTAATCATTTGAATAAATTTATAAGCTCATTTAATACTTTGTATGATTTGTGCATTATGTCGATGCGTTCAAAGGCAAAAGTATATACTTCTTAAATACATTGGGATTTTCATTTCAACATTGTTTTTCTTAAAGCTCTTGAAATTTTCGATTATCAAAATTATTTTTATTGAAAAATTTTTTTTTTAATCACTTTAATTAGTTGATGGTTGATTACTTGATATAATTAAAATTATCTTTTAATAATTTGTAGAGTTTTATGACCAATGAATAATTTTACGACTATAATAATAATATGACTTAATTACGCAGTTCAATTATGGATATTAATATTGTTTTAAAAATGAAGTTTATAATGAAAAATATCCGACATTAATTTAAAATTAATTATATGGCCTTTTTGTTTTTTAAATTGTTGCTCACGGCTTTTGTTTTATTTTTAATAAAGTTAAAATTTATTTTTCCACGTATATGTTGTAGGTATACTTCATAACTTTGTCATAAAATTTCATCGAAATTCAATTTTTTTTTTTTTTTAATAATTAATAAGTACGTGAATTACTTTCATAAATATATAAAAGTCTTTCGAAATCAAGAAGTTGTTTTAATATAAAGAAAAATTTCATATAAAAAAGAATAGGAAATTTAATCGTTCGTTTTTAAAGCTACCTTTTTTTATGAAAAAAAAAAAAAAAAAAAGAAACTAATCGTTGTAGATTATTAGAAAAAAACAGAAAAAGAAAAACTAACAAAAAACATACCTCAAAGAAGTAAGCTATCACCGCCAATCCGTCAGAATATCCTACAGCGTTGTCCATGGAATCGTATTGTTCTTTATAGAACACTGCGTGCAATTCCATGGCGTACGAGTGATTATTTATAAGATCTTCGGAACCCTCACGGTCATTTTCGCCCCAGTGAAAGTGCAACTGTTCGAATACGTACGGGCCGCTCAATGGACCGCCCGACATGTATGCTTGCTCGTCACCTTTTGCCGAGTGAATTAAAGCTGAAAATATTGAAATAAAATGTCACTTTTTTTTTTTTTTTTTTTAATAAATTTTTTAGTTTATAAATGGTTAGCGTAGACGTAGCTTTTCTAGCTCTTTCTGAGTAATTCGCCCTTGAGTGCTTTTGCTTTTAAACATATACGAAAACACAATGATCGTGCGATGTGACATTTTTTAATAATGTTGATTACATATACAATTTTAGTTACTTATCTTCAAAAATTAACGATCGATAGCTTATACATTTTAAAGTAAATAATACGTATTCAGTTTTAATTAGTGAATCACTGTTTCATCATGAATGAATTTCAATATTTACGATTCAAGCGATTACAAAATTTTTATTTATTTTTTAATTATTTCTTTTAAATTCCTTAAGTATAATATTCTTTCCCCGATCTATACGTAATATAAAAATTTTGTCAAACTGAATTTTATTTATAAACTGTTCCAAACCTGTATGTCCATTGTTGATGATTAAAAATTTTCTCGGCGAATTTAATTTCGAAAACTTTAAGGGTGGAAAGTTAACATTGTGCACATTGTGCTCTTCGATATTTATGGGCGACTGATGCTTTCCAAAACAAGTGTCATAGTTTTCCGCCCAATGAGCTGGACCTACATTGAATCATAGATCAAAATTTCATAAATTATTTTTTATATATTTAATATGTGATCGCTTAACGAATATTTATTTAATTAAAAAAGGTTATTTAACTTTTTTATCTAAAAATTGACGGGAGTTGTTTTTTTTTTTTTTTTCGTTTACGTTTTGCTTAGTTAGTTGTGAACTTCATTTTTAACAATCTATAAATTTCGAGCAGTTCAGCAAACAAACTAAGTGAGCATAAAGTTAAAAATAAAAGCTCGTCAATTGTGTAAAAAAAAAAAAAAAAAAAAAATATAGCTATTTGTGTGTTGCAACTTAACTCAACAATTGCCAAAATTTTATATTCGTCACATTGGCTCGATTTCAAATTTTTTAATTTACAACCACAAACTCGTTATTTTATAATTCTCGAAATCCTTAGATTGCATATCGATTTTCAATTAAATCGAATCACGATTGGCATAATTTCTACGTCGTATTTGTATTGTCATTTTGAATTTCTAAATTTAAAAAAAAAAAAAATTCGTCACTTATGGCCTTAAAAATTTCCGGATATCGATTTTCAATCAAACCAAGTCAAAAATGATTATTTATTCGCCGTTTTATAATCGTCGTTTAATATTTTAAAGAAAATAAAATATCGAGTTTCATTATCAAGTGCACCATGTAAATTTTCGTAATTAAGTTGGTCGGTTAGGAGAAAGAAATAAAAAATTGACTTGCAAGATTAATATTTGTTACCGCAATTGGAATATAAACAAAAGCTATTCATATTTTTTCTTATTATTTTCAAATAATCTTTATAATCAAATTAAAAAAGCAATAAAGATTTTTTTTTTATCAAAACATAATATAATATACATTTAATTATGTCTGTGCAATAAATTAAAATAAATCGTCAAATTCTAATTCTCATAATTAAAGAAAGTTTTAAATAATTAAATAACTCAATCGTATAAGCGTGTGTAACGTTTTTTTTTTTTTCAAATATGACAGTTTGCGAAAGACAATTTAAAAATACGGAAGATTATTTTACGTATTAAAAGATTAATTCTTTGTTTATAAATAAATATTTTTATGGAAACAAGAGGAAAAGTTAGTTACGTAATTAACACTCATCGGAAGATTTAAAAAACATTTTGTCTGTCATATTTTCATCTACGTTTTAAGAGTGTTCATATTTTAAACAAACTTTACAATTCCATAATTCGTAACTTAACAAAAAATAGATTTGTATTGATATTGTAAAAAAATTTTACAACTTCATAATTCGTAAGTTAACAAAAAATATATTTCCGAATTTATATTGTCTCTTTTTGTTTTATATTGATAAGAAATAAATACAGTTGAACATTTGTAATGAAGTTTATATTTTATGAAACTAACATTATATAAATTGCATATAATCTGAGATAAGGTTTAATTATACCTTGCATAACGTTATCATTGAATAAATCGAATTCAAAATTTCAATACTTTTGTGAGTAACGAAAATTCCGGAAAATACATAAGCAATTAAATCACGCAACAAATTTTTTAAGAAATTCAAGATCACATATGTTAAGTTTTGTTTTTTAATTATCATAAATATTAAAGTATGAATTATTGACAAAAATAATGATTATAAAAAAAAAAAAAATAAAATAATTGTTATTTATCATTCATGTTATTAATTTTTTATCATATTTTTATCATAAAATAAATGTTCATTTATAATTATAAAGTTTAATAACTCGGAAACGAAAGCTTTGCCGCAAAATTATCAATCATTGAATCTTAACACATAATCTCTTTTATATAAAAGTACAGCAAGTCAACTACAATAGCTCTCGTACAATTATATCGAAGGACACTTTGGGGATCCTTGAAGCTATTGACAAAGCAAACGGTACGTTAAACTTACCATGTGGCCCACTGTATCCAAAATCGATGTGTCCTCTAGCTAACGCGCCAACTGCACCTGAGAACAAAAAAAAAAAAAGAAGACAAGAACATTTAGTAATCATGTATAGGTCAATGTCGGTTACGGTAGCGAGGAGATAGAAAAAAAAAGAAAAAAAAAAAAAAAAAGAAAAAAACCAAATGGAAAAAAAAAAAATAAAAATGCGCGCAAATTAGCCGGTTCTGTATCAAATCTGGAATCTCTCGAAGCTATTTTACTCAATCTTGTAATGTTTATTGCGCTTAACGTTCGCGTAATACATTCATGCAGTACAGAGAACGTCGGCTTTTCCAAATTTTTACATATGACCAGATACGTCATACATATCTAGATATGTATATGTCCATGAATTCGATGCAATTTTAAAATTTAAATGCCTCGTTAATTTTAAGCGACGTTCTTATTTTTTATTAATAAAATCATGCAAATTTTAAATCCTGCATTTTTATATCATCAAATGTTTTGATGCGAAAAAAAATTGTGTCAAGGAATACAGATGTACTAAAGTTAGACGATCGCGATTGCAATATTTATCTTTGCGACATTTTATTTGACTTGAATAAAAAAAAGTAGTATAAACGTTACAAAATTTTTTCTTGAAAATAATAATTTAATATAATTGCACTGTACACTTGCAATGTAATAATAACGCAACTTTGGCAATGAGAGATACACTTTCCCTCGTTACTGTTTCCTGTTACAATTGTTATAAATATTGCTGAATAATTATTATAATTGTAGTGAATATTGTATAGTTGTTGCTTTTGATGTTTCAAAAATAAAATTAATTTTTTTTTCTACTTTACAGTTTGCTAAATATTATTCTTTTTCAGATAAGATTTAATTATGTTTCTTTAACATAATTTGTGCTGTTTAGCGAACAATTTTAAATTATTAAATTTTTGTTTAATATATCTATCATTAACAGCAGTAACATTTAAATTGTCAATATACAGATGTGTGTGTGTGTGTATGTGTATCCATTACTTTACGAATTATTCAAATCGTGATCATTATAAATAGAAAAAAAAAAACATTCAATTATTTTTTATGAATGTTATAATTTAAAAAATAAATAAAGTAAAAAAAAATGTAATAATTTGAAAATGTAGTAATTAATTGTTTGAAAAAAAAATAGTGAAAATAAACTTTTATATATTATTTAATTTTTTTTACAAATTTCTTCCATAATAATTAATATTGCTCTACATAAGTATTTATTATAATGAATACGTAGTTCCTGAAAATTTTCAAACAATATTTTTTATTAAATCTTTTATGATCAAATGCATTGCAGATATTATTTAAAATTAACTAGACCGTTTGGCAGATGCATGTACGAGTATGAAATTGAGAGGTTGTACGAAGCAACAAAAATTCGTATATTTAAGTTAACAAGAAAGAAAAGGGAAAATTTATCCGAAATTATCAAATTCCTCAACATGCACGATTAAATAAGCGAAGTAACGGCTTCTTATTTTCGTACGTAATTCAACGGGTCGTAATGCACATACTTATCCATTCCGTTAATGTTAAACAATGCGTTGACGAGCACATTAACTGCTATTCGTGAATCAGAGCCGATACACGGCGTAATATTGTAGTTTACATACGCATAAGTCAGTTCCTGGCTTCCCGCCCAAACATCAGTGATGAAAACGAAAGATAGGACTTTTCTTCATTGCCGAATAATTGTCGTTAGTGTACACGATTCTGCGACTTAGAATTATGCGACTCGAGCTCTTCTCACTTCCGACCTTATGTAGCCGACAATGAGATAGAAAATCATGCGCGCGGGTATGGTTACGTCATCGGTACCGCGGCTAATCGATTTCGAGAAAGTTTCTAATCTCATTTGCAAATGCGTTCTTTAAATATTTTTAACGATAATCGCCGATTGTTGACAGGTGTACGTTTAATTTTTTGCTCAAGCGAATCTATTAGCCTTTTTTTTTTTAATAGAGCTATAAAGAATAAGGTAATTATTAAACATTGGATTTTTCAACGCAATTATTCATAAGCAATCGGCTAAAGAGATAATTATACAGTCGTCATTCGCTATAGAAAGTGTCAAGTCGTACGGTCAAACAACTTTCTTAGCCATTATTGTATGAAAGCAAAATATAAATTATTTGAGATTTTTATATTTCCAAAATTATTTAAACGTAACTAGTAAAAGTGCAGCTAAAAATACAAGAGCATTAAAAATTTATCAAGAATTCAGATTAGAGAAAAATTATTGAACTTTTATTTTTTATAGCGTCGACAATTTTTCAAACTTGTGTTGGAAAAACCTTTTTTCTTTATTAGGTAAGTTTTTTTTTTTTTTATAATGTAATTAATACATTAGTTTTAAAGTTGATAAATTTGTTTGAAACTAAAAACTAACTCTGTCATTTTAATGCTGCATTATAAATAATGATTAAATGAGCTATTCGATTATTAAACACTATTAGATTGTTATTATTTGTAAACATTATATCATATCATATAAATAATATATTTTTGCATAGTTCATCAAAATGTTTTCAATAAAATTTCATATAAATATTATTTATCATTATCGAACAAAATCTAATTCAATTTATTTATTAAAATATTTTTAAAGCAATTTTAAATCGAGGATTCTGTCCTTTCGAAGAATCGACGACTCAATTCGATGCATTTACTTACATACTGTATCTAGTAAATTGTCAGGTATATCGTGAGTTTATTCGTTACGATGCCTTCTGACAACTTTTCTATTTCTAGTTCAATCAAAGAGCAGAAGCGCGCAGTGAATCGCTTTATTGAAAATTGTTGCAATTACATTATGAAACAAATCATTAATTCAGTATATTGACGCAAGAAAAAAATTATCCAAGGAATATTTTAAAAATGATGCCAGTTTTATTTCGTTATCGATGTAAAGACGTATTTGACGAGGTATCTCGATGCGAAGAACACTAGAGCCACAAAGATGTTATAAGAACGAGCATAAAAAAGCGTCGAATGAAATTCCGTCGTCGTATTTGCAAACGTCTGCGCGACGTAATAAACTCGACTCGAGGCAGATATCTCAAGATCGACGGCCAAAATAATCATTTTATTACTTCTTAGTCAACGAGTTAGTCGCGTGCGCGCATCGAGCATGCGAATTCTCTCATAACTCTCTCATAAGTAAAATTATAAAATTTCTCTTATAATATTCTTAACGAAAAGAAAATGCGCCAGTTTGTATTAACGAACAAATATATAGTCGAGCACGGGCGGAAGCATTCGAGATCGCTCGTTCTATCGCAAGTTCTGGGTATATGCGTTTGCCTTATGTAAGGCCCGCCTGCACGAAACGATACAGTACGCGGAGTTTTTATCGCGCGCTTATACGACGCGCAATCGACCATTCGTTCCGAGATCCTCGCTTATATATATATGTATATGTATGCGTGTGTGTGTGCGTGTGTGTGTATGTGTATATATGTACCGCTGACGATCTTTCTATAAGGACGCTTTAAATTACTGTATAGGATACATGTGCGTAATGTTTACGAATTATTATTTCAGCGAGCTGCTATGGGCCTTCGAATTCGTAAACGACGCAGTTCTTGCGCGCTTTGATTCATAATTTATATTCACTTTATGTTCAACTGTGAAATATTTTTATTCTTGAATTTTATGAATTGAATAATTTGATTGCGAAAAAAAAAAGAAGTATTATACAAGGCTTCGTATATTGCTATCGTAAAATTTTGCTATTGATAAAAGATGCAAAAACAATGAATTGTAAGATATAGCTTCATTCGGTAATATTTATTACAAAGAAAAAAATTTTTTAAATTATAATTATTGAAAATTCATTGAAATTTATCGATCAATATTACAAGTTTAAGTTTCAATAATTGTAAAATTTTCATTTTATTAAAACGCAATGTTAAATAATCTCGCGATTTAATATTCGCAGTTTCCTCATTATTAAATTCCTTCAACATCAATTACTTATGACTTTCAACATTATAAACGACGGTGATTAAGTTTAAATTTTTAATGAGAAATGTTTTGCTTAAAAAAATTTTATTCTATTTTAATATAAATATATGAAATTTTATCTCCCAAGTTTTATGCATTAGTTTACACAAAAATTTTTAATTTTTTAACGTAACGAATATATATATATATATATATATATATATATATATATCCTTTTTTAACTACAATGTTCAATTAATTATAAAATTATCTTTCTGAAAACATTAAAAGTGAAGATCTTTTTTTTTTTTTTTTTTTTTTTTTTTAATATAACGATAAAATCTTATCGGTAACTTGCTCATCCTTGACGACAGATATTTAAAAGTCGTCACGTACGAGTGTATGTAAGATTTAATAATAGTTTACTTTATTCAAAAGTAAGAGAAAAAAAAAAAGATAATGAAGTTTATCATTGTAGTAAATTAGGCAAAACAAATAATCCTTTTACGATCAAGTCTATTAAATGTAATTAATTGTTCAAGGATGTAATTATCAGGTAATATAAAATGCTTATTTTTAAAATGCCTAAATAATTTTTAAAAATTTAAATGCATTAAATTAGTTGTATACAGTTTGTAATGCACATTAATAATTATGATAAAATTTCCAGAATTTGTTTAAAATCTAAAATTTTCACAGCGCAGCTAAGCCTTCTAAGCATTCAAAATGAAATAATTAATAATTCTAGTAATCGAAAATAATAACTTGTTTTATTTGTAATATTAATTATAAAAAAAAAAAAAAAAAAAAACATTTTTTATGCTTTACTGTGAGAAAATTATAAATAAATTACAAATCGATCACATTACTCATAAACGCAAAATACTTAAATTTTCTTTACCAAACAATAATAAAGTATAAATTTTGCAATGAAACTAACGATTTCCTGCTTTCTAGAAATACATTGTGCCCTTAAAATGAATTTGGTTTTGGCAAGCCCGCAGTTACATTTTACAGATGACAATTATTAAACGTTTACTTTTAAAGCTTAAAATTCAAAAATTTTAATTTACGTATATTTATTACATCTCGTAAAACTATGAGTTAGATGTACTTTTACAAACTTAAGAATCATTTTTTGCGCTAAGAAATCAAAACGTGGATAAAATTATAAAAAAAATTTTATTGCGTTTATTATGATACATTTTGATACTTTATTAATTTTGCAATATCAATTATTTATAAGTATTAAATATAATTCGTTAATGTTAGATAGGTATTTTCCATCTGTTACTATTATTTAATTTTTTTGTTACATGAATTATATAATTGCTGTATGAATAAAAAACATTTTGTAAAAATCTCTGATCAACAAAGTTGTTTCTTAATGTTTTACACTTTTACGTGATCAAATATATGATAATTTTACTACGATAAATAAATAAATAAATAAATAAATAAATCAAAAAAAAAAAAATACATGCAAAACAATTGTAATGCAAGTTTTTCTCAATTGGAACGAATAATTAATCTAACGTACGTTTTTCATGAAAAATGAAAAAGTTTCATAAAACTGTTCTTACAAAGTTTTGTTTTATAGTATAAAAATCAGACGATAAACATAAAAATATTTACAATTATATATTATTTTTCATGATTTAATTCTTTAGAAACACATTTATTGATTAAATATAGTTTGTTTATTACGAAAAGAAGAAATGATTGTGAATATTTGACTTTCTCAGTTATACTTCTGGTAAGCGGTACGATGAGTTATTTTTTATGTGAAAATATAAAACGAGTATAACTGGTTTTTTTATAACTAATCTATTATTGGTTAAATATCACAACAATATTTAGATTTTTATTGAGAACAAAAGCGCAAACTTGTTTTTAGTACTTAAAAATGTTGTTAAAAGTAAATTTATTTTATAAAAACGATACTATAGACTAATTTACAAAGAAAGTAAAATTAATTTACAATAGAATTAAATTTTAAAATTGCAATTATTTTCATAAACAATATAAGCAAATTCATAAACTATATATTTTAATAATTACTACCAAATTTTAAGTAAATTTATTTTAAGTAAAACTTATTTACTTTGGCTAGCTTGTATAATTTAAATGAATTCTCTTAATTTACATTGAGTTTATTGCATTCTTAAAAACAAGTCGCGAGGCTCATTATATTTTATAATGTACAATAAAAATTTTTTTTCGATGTCAATTCGAAAATTTTATTTTTCGATGATTATATTCCAAAGCAATAAAATGAAAAAAAATTTTTACTTCTTTATGAAATTTATTTAAAATAATGTCAAACTATAGAATGTCTTACACTTGATGACGCATTATTATAAATATTATTTCTATATATGCGTATTATTATAATGTAATTTTGTTTATGATTATTTTCAAAATATTGAACAGTTTTATTTAACTCAAGCAATCGATTTATTACTAATTTAAGCTTTTTTTTTAAATATATTGTTATTATAATTGTAAATAATAATAAATTATAATTTGTTTTATTGTAAAGGAAGTGGTAAAAATAAATTTTAATAATAAGACTTGCTATCATAATTAAAAAATTATGAAATATTTTCTAAATGATAATAAAATAAAATTTTATCTGAAAATAAAAAAAAAAAATCAAAAATAATTTCAAACGTAAAATGAAGTGCGCATAAAGGACATCGCAATTAAATTTACGAAAATACGCAATAAAATTTTGCGCCGCTCGATCGGCGTGTGCGCGGGCGCGCTTTTGTGACGTCAGTAAGTAATGCACGGACGAGAGGAGAGAGATTGCATCTGCCAAAATTATCGTTAAAATTTATAGCGTTGCACGGCCTCATGAATCAACTCGCGTCCGCGCGTCTGGGTATCGTCACGTCGAGCACGAGGCGATCGAAAGACGAGGCTCGTCGATATAAGCGTCGCTTTCGTATATATATATATATATATGTATACATGGTCTTTAAATTATTGCATTATTATTATTATTATTATTATTATTACTCAAATAATTAAGCTCTTCTGCTTTACTTTGAACGCGCTTTGCCGTTCGCTTCGCTGTTATTCCATCGCGACTTCCGACCAAATAGCTTAGTCACGAGACAATTACACGAGCATCGACAAGTTGATCGACCGATGTACTTGTATATAAACTATGCCGCTGATAGTAAACAAATAGTAAAGTGGCGCTAAAATTTAATTACTTTGTGTATTGTATCTGCTTGTCGTAAAAAATATTTTAAATATTTAATTTTGAAAGATTGTGAATCACGAAACCAAGGCAAACATAGATTGGAAAATCTTTTTTAGGTTTTACATTCTTTTAATGAAAATTAATAGTTCTGTTATTTCTTTAATACTTAAATAGATGAGAATAAATAAAAAAAAAAAAAAAAATAATTAGTTCATCTTTAACAATAACATAAGAACGATTTATTTTTGAAAACCATTTCATTTTTATTAGTTTGCGCTTCATTATTAAAGGCGCGCCTTTTTATGACAATTATTGTTAATTTAAAAAGCAAACATTCTCTAATAAACTATCGACTATATTAAAAAAAAAATAAATAAATAAACGACGAAATATAAGTAGGTGAAAGTACTATTATTAATAAATATAATGAGCGTTCTGAAATTAGATTTTAAAAGGTCTAGGCCTAAGCTTTTTGCATCCTTAGGTATGAACAAAAACAAATATGAGATTAATTTATCTTTTACATGATTTTTATTAATTACATCGATGTAAAATATTTATCGAAATAATTAAGAAAACTTAACAAATATAAACGATCAAAATATTTCATAAAAATATGTGTATTATAAATATTGTAAAATAACGACTTTACCGAAAGTTTTAATAAAATGTTAAGGGTAATTAAACGGTGTTTTCTTTTTTACACGTAAGCTGAAATTCTTTTGCTTGATCAAAAGGAAGTTAACAATGAACACGTATCTTATATAAGAGAGAGAGAGAGAGAGAGAGAGAGAACGAAGAAAATAAAAATTTCTAGCAGCTGTACACATAGCTATATTTTTTATAAATCCAATATTACGTTACAATAGATTAGCAGTTTGCGATGAGTATTGCAATAAGTATATTCGCTATCTGATTGTCGCACGAAGAATTGCAATTTTTTTAAATTTGAATCACCTCTCAGCGTAGAATGGAATGGAATGTGGTTATAGAATGGAAGCACGTTTGATTTTTTAACTTTAATAGCCGTATATGCGTGTGTTAGATAAAGATTATCATTGTATAAAATATAATTATTTTTATTTCTTTTTTTTTTTCTTTTAACATATGACCATAACGAGTTAGATTTTAAAATTTACTTCTTTTTTCAAAGCTAACTTTAAAAATTATACGATTACTGATCTACATCTTATTTTCATTATATGCAATAATACGTCCAAGATGATTAAATTGCTGCAATTATTTTATCAAGAGTTGTATAAATTCTTCGAAACTTTGATTTAATGCAATTTTTTGTATGTAAATTAAATGATCGCTGAAGAAAAATGTAACGATAAAAAGGATTCCATTTATGATCAATTTAAAAGTACTGCATAAACTTTTATATCGATACGAATACAAAGCTATCGTTGATTTATTACGTACGGTAAGAATAAAAAATTAATTTTTATTTTACAAATAAATCGCTATCGATAAAAATTTATGATAATATAATAATTGATGTATTTTAAGTAAACATTTATACGTTTGTATCTCGTTTATTTATTGCGTAAAGATTAATTAAGATGTACATATATTGTAATAAGTTTAAGATAACGTTATTAATAATATAATAACAAACGTTAATAATAGACGTTTAAACGGATAATTTATAACAACCTTAAAATAAAATTTTGATTATTCTATACTAATGTAAATAAATTTGAAATATTACTTTTCAATTTAATGTTAATATAATAAATTAAAATCATTAATAATGCTAAATTATTGTTATGTAAATAAAATGGACAATTATGTCGATTTTGTAAAACCTTATTTTATGATAATGTCGATAACGTTGTGCAATATGATATAATGTAATTGTTCACATTTTGTTATTAATTAAAAAAGTGTAAAATTTTCTCCATAAATACACAATAGAGTACAATTATATATTGTTCTAAGCTTGAAAAATAATTATTTGATAGCTTTTATATGTAAAAAATATTTTTAGTTATGGTTGAAAATAATTTAAAAATTCTTCGACAAAGTTATTTTGTTTAAAATATTTGTAAAAATATAAAAAAAATGTTTTTGTTTAATAGATATTTGTACAAAATTTTTGTTACGTAAGATCATAAATAAAATCACCATAAATGATCTAAAGATACAAATATTTATGGTCCCTTATCCCTTAATTTTTTTACACTAATTTTATATTTCTAAAAATAACATTATTAAAAAATGTTTATCATTAATAAGTTCTTCAATTCAGCAATTGTTAGTTGCTCAACTTTCATTGATTTAAAGTTTATACATACAAAGAGCCCATTAGAAATTTTATCGGATTATTCTTATTTCTCAGCCAAGGCGATATTTAAGGGGATGATACGGTTATTATATCGGTATGTAACGTTACGCTTGACTGCTTTTTAACTTTCCCCGACTATGCAACTTGACTATTTCTCAAAGAGAAGTATCTCGCAGAGAATAGTGTCTGAAAATGACTGAACGAAATAAATATTAAATTTATAAAGAATAACATTAAAAATCAAAAAGAAACAAAACAAAAAAATTTTATCGAAATTTTAAATTGAACGCTTTTTTTCAAACTTGTTTTACAACATTATTTTAATGTAATTTAAATGGAAAAAAAAAAAAAAACCGCTTGAAATTTAAGGTTAAATAACAGACTCTTACGACCTTAAAACTCTACATTTTGAGAAATTTAACCAGAGTTTGTTGAAGGTTATCGCAAAATTTATAATTTTATAAATCAACCGGGCATGAGAATAAATGCTATTGAATTTTTTCAAATTGTATTTTATTTTAAGCGATTTGAAATAATGCACAATTCACCAACAAACTGATTTGTCATTTGAGCAAAAATTGTGCGTCTTTCGCTATATATAATTTAAATAAATATGATCCTTTTTTTCTTTTTTTTTTTTTTTTTTTTTTTTTTTTAATAGTAAAAAATCAGTTTTTATAAGACAATTTAAAATAAATTTTAAAATATTTCAAAGAATTATCATTAAATGGAAAAAGCTTTAAAAGTTTTGCGATGAAATTTCAAGTTAGATTTGTAATAATTTGAAAAAAATAACACCGGTATATTTTTACAAAAGAAATCGAGTATCGATTGTTGATTAAAAAAATTATCTGCTAAAAAAAAAAGAAAAAACATTTTTAAATAACAAATAGATTTAAAGTCTTTCATAATTAACGGGATCATTCGAGGTCAATGAACTTTAACCTTTTTACCAAAAACTATGTACATCATTCTCCCTTTCGAGTCAAAAAAATTTTAAAAATGAACTTTGTGGTATCCGGAAACGTTTATCTTAAGTACCTAACGGATTCTCTATACCTAAAAAATTAGAATGCATATCGTCATGGGTACCGCAAAGCTGCATCATAAGGGGCAAACAAAGACACGAGAGAAAAAGGAAATACGTGACTTCGAGCGTTGGCTGTACGCAGAAAAGCACCTTCACAATGGTATAAGTTACTCACCGTAAGAGAAGAGAAGCAATAGGACTCTGGGTATACTGGTACGAGCGCCTCGGCAAGTATCGGTGATCGGATGAATCATTATTAAGCCGATAAGCCGACTGTTGCGAAGGAAACTGCTTCCACTTTCGAATTTCCCACCGAAGTAAATGATCGCGCGTACTTTGGCATTCGTTTCAAAAAAAAAAAAAAAAAAAAAAAGAAAAAAAACTTTCCGAGCCACGTGTAGCTTGCTATATAATCGTTTGAGCGCGGATGGGATTATGAACGAAAGATCGGCGACGAAAAATAATGAGAAATAAAGAAAGAGAATAGGAGGGCGCAAGCCGGTCGAACGACGAGACGAGACTGACGCTGGGTACCGGACGAGTCGACCATTTTAAATACCTAGACGGAATAGAGGGAAGGATGCCGCGCTCGCTCGTTCGCACACAAATACGACGCCTGAGATCGGACACTCACCGACACGGCAAGTTTTGCATTTCTGCTTTACCCTCTCCGCCCCCTCCTCGATCGGCGGGCGCACCAACCAATTAATATTTGGCAACTTCTGCTCTTTTACTCTCTATCTTTATACTCTCAATTGTGCGTAAACGTACAATGCATCGTTATTTATATATGTATATGTAAATGGGAGGGAGAACGAGTGAAAGCTGCCAATTTTTATTGTTTTCAAACAGCGGCGCCGTTGATTAGACAATGCTTTCTTTTATGCTTCGCGCGGTGAGTCAAATATTGTGAACAGGAAGCTTTATCAATGATATACATTATTTTTGTAATTAGTGACATTGACGCTCGATATTTTTTTGTTTGAAAGATAGTTCCTTAATAATTGCGCAAATTATTATCTCAATGTTATATCAAAATTTCAAAATGATCGTTAATGTCCGGTAATCTTTCCTTTATCCGTGTCATATTCAAATTTTGTTTTTAGTTTTAGGCATCTTTTCGTCACATTAATGTACGGCCATGGAAAAATTTTATTTTCAACATAAATATAAGGCTATAAATTTATTACGTATAATATAATAGTAAGTATATTTTAAAATATAATCAAATTTAATTTCCTTCGAATTATTTCAAATTGTAAAAAGTTTGACTTTTGCACGTTTCATATTTTTAAAAAATTTTAAAAGCTGTGTCGTTTTACTTATTTCTATCCTTTAATTAAAGAAAATTCTTTTTACGTTATTCATATGATATAAAGTGAAATTATAGTTTTTTACTTAATATGAAACAAAACATAGGCGCATGAACTATATTACAAGGAACTGTACAAATGTGAGTTTTGTTAACGGATCTTATTGTCATTTTCTTTATCATTTATTTTATAAATAATAACTTTATAAAATCTAAATTTATTCATTGTTAATAAGATTCACGTGGCTTGTAAAACAAGCTACTGCTGTAAAATTTATTCCAATAACGAATATTTCTAAAATCAAGGTAAAATTATAAAAAGATTGCATTATTCTTTAATTATTTTAAATCTATATTGCAAGAGCGTGCACATGCATATAATATAAAAAAAAAAAAAAAAAAAAAAAAAAAAAAAAAAAAAAACAAAGCAACTAATTTTACAATTTATTTTAAAAGGTACATAAATTTCATCGTATGACGTTTCATAGTCTGTATAATCCTTCGAACCAACGTGAGCAACCAGTAAACTCGTGCACAATGCAACTTTTACAGTTTGCACTATCCATTCACGCATACACCTCCGTATGTGCAATAAACTTGCGATTTTCGATTTTTTTTTTTTTTTTTATTTATTTTCATACGAAGCCCGTATGAAAATAAAAAAGTTTTTTTCTTACCTTGATATTAATAGGATTATCGATTGTGTTAATAAGTTTCCTTTGAGTATTTTAGTTAATCTAGAAGTAAGTAACAGGAATTTAAAATTATAATTACAAAATCAGAGTGACAAAATAATGGAAGATGATTAAAATTAAAATCTAATACTGACATTTTATATTTTTTAAATTTTAAGCAAAATAAATGATTAAGTTATTTAATTGACTTGTTTATCTACTGTTTGAGATATTGAAATAATAAATTTTGAAAAATTTTAAACTTATAAAATGAAATATTTTCTTCAATTTTGTATATTGTATATTGGATTGTAATTGTTTTTTTTTTTTTTTTTTACTGTAATTTATTGTTTAATAAAGTATTACATAAAATATAAAAGTATGATAAAAATTGATGAATTTAGTCTTATGCAACATTCGATAACCGAAAATTTGTATTATATCATGTCAAGCTAAGACTTCCGATATTTCATAATTTTTTTAATTTACTTTATATAAATAAAATTAATAAAATGTAAAAAAATGTATTTAAACGCAAAAATATTTTAAAACCTTATCTTCAAGATAATCTTTGAGCCTTGATAAGTCCGTATAAAAATTATCGTGATTCATTTTTAAAAATTATACGACTTCTTATGAATCCTCGTTGAATCATATTAACTTTATCAGTAGTTCCTCAATTGTTTTAATAATTATTTTTTATTCTATAATTATTATTTATTCTACCTTTTCTTTTTTTAACGAAAATAAAAAATCACTTGTTGTTTATACACAATCATATTGCAGAAATTAATGAAGATCAATGAAACAATGTATATAACAACGTTAACCATTCAGATGCTAAATAAAAATTGCAGATAAACTATGTACAGTAAGAGAAAAAAAAAATAATAATATCATTATATAATTCTTCAGTTCAAAAAGGATGATTCTTATGCTACGAATTAAATGGATTATAGAGATCATTGTAAAATAATACCTTACGTAGAGAATAATTTTTAAAACGCAAATACACAATTTAGTTTGTAATATACGATGTAAATATTATATCGTGTATGCGATAGTTATAAATTATTATCAGCTATTTAAGGAGTATAAAATTTTTTTCAAAATACAAACGTGTCTAATTGATTTTTTTTATAATTTAAAGTAAATAAATCTTACGAATATTTCTCTTAACGAGCTAAATTTTTATTTTCATAAGCTTGTATTATTTTAACTTGAAAAATTTAAATAAATAATGTTTGCGCTTTAAAAAAATTGCTCGATTATTGTGAGAAAATATTGCAAACAAAGTAATAATTACTATTATATTATAATTATTTTTTTTTGTTTAATTAAACGAAACATTAAAACACTTGCATTGCACATCTGCTGTACTTTAAATTAACAAGACGTATTTGCGTTTTATTGAAAAAAAAAAAAAAAAAACATATGGAGTGCAACCTACGTTGACATTCAAAATTCAATAAAGAAAATGCATCTATACATCCTTCGATTTGTAGAATGACATTATTAGAAATTTAATGCGTTTATTCAAGATCATTTACAAGCAGATTGTTTATCATGTTATAAATTATACTTCAAGATTAGCTTGAGAGAATCATTTGATTTATTTTTTTCAACCGCGAACAATTTGTTTTCTTTTATTAATTAGAAAAACGCTAAAACATCAAATGTATTAGAGAAATTGTAATTTATTCGAAATTTTATTAAACGCGCGTTTATAATTTTGAATGTGATAAGCTTTAACGTGTATGCCGTTATTAATCAATGATTTACGTTCTTTAGTTAATATGCATTTTTTAATTATAATACATCGTAATTTTATTTTCACACCATTATTATTAAGAATGAGTAAAGATAAATAATATACAAAATAATTACAAAAAAAAAAAATTAATATAATATAAAATAAAGAAATATAAAATGTAATATAAAAATAAATATTTTTACAATTTTGTATGTTGCAACAATAATAAGCTAAGGTACTTTAGTTTATTGTTTAAAGAAGTTAACTTAAGTAGTAAGTTCATTTTGTTCTAAATTGCGCCAAGTTGAATGTTTGCGATGAATTAGAAAATGTTTTTTAAGTAAAATAAAATTTAATTTTATAAAATGATGGTTTTAATTAATTAAATATTCTATAAACATAAAACTATTTTATCTCTGAGAAAATTGCTTATAAAAGTTTATTTAAGAAAAAAAATTCAAAAATTTGAGTATAATTTTTTGAATGTTTAATTAAAATAAATACAAAACAAATAATAAATTATTTAATATAATACTTTTATAAAAATGAAATGCTTTCATTATAATTAGATAAATATTTTGTTAAATGTATTTATCCAAATAGCATGTAAGGTGTTATTTTTCTTTTTTTAAATAAGGAATGCAAATAATATAATTATCAAAGACACATTAAGCTTTGTAAACAATCACTTCTTGATTAAATTTTATGAAATTACAAAAATTTTCTAATAAAAATAATGTACGATTTACGATTATAAGAAAAGTAATTTAATGTATATATGTGTGAGTTATGTTTTCATCATTCATTATAATAATAAAAATTAGAGGATCAAAAAAAAAAAAAAAAAAAAACTTAAGGCAAAGAAACTTATACCGGACGTCAAATACTTATCCGGAATTGCGCATTTCTCAACTGATACATTTCACATTTCTAGGTTTTTAAAAATTTATATGCCGTTAGCAAGCATGAAAGGAATTGACAAGTGCGCGCTGTGTTATTTATTTTTTAATGTGAATTTACAATTTTTCACAATTTATAGTAAAACGTACAAAGTTTATACAAAGTTATACGTCAAACATAAATTAATAAGAAATATTCACTAATGATATTCTTATATCAATTTCAAAGAATTAAATTAAAATTGCGAATTTAAAAAATGTATTTAAACAAATACATAAGTAAATAAACAAATTAAATAACTAATAAAAAAAAAATTGTTTTGACTGAGACTCCATTTTCAAAACATTATCCCAACGCGTCTGCGAGTACAGTAAAAGTACTTATTAAGACTGCGCACGATTATTATGACGAATAACTGTTCACACCACCGTGTATACACCCGTCCTTTTTCCTTCTTCCTTTTGGCGTCATCCGGAATTCTTAAGAAATAAGATTCAAATGGCAACAGAGAGAAAGAAAGAGGGAAAATTTGAATTCGATTCTTTATTTAGTCTTGGGATAATGATATATAATAGCCCTATCAGACCACAGGGATAAAAATACAAAGAATTTAACAATAATTAAATTTAAATAAAATTTAAATATAATAAATATAAATAGTATTATAAACAATATAATATAATATAATATAATATAATATAATAAAGTAAACAATATATAAATAACAACTACATAATTAAATAAATAAAAATAACTAATAAAAAGACAGATACGGGAAGTCATCAGAGAGAGAGAGAGAGAGAGAAGAATCGGAATCGGAAGAAGGTAAAAATAATAAGATGATGAAAACTTCATTTTATCTGATTAACACGAGCTTTATAATCGAAATTTATAGAAAACTTACCCAAAGTTTTAATTTACAATTTTTCTTGCGTCAATCATGCGTTTCCGCATTTACGCGGATTATATATATATATATAGATAAACGCATCTGGTTGCGTTTTGTCTGTTTGTTACTATGACGTTATACGCGTGAATGTACTGTAATTTATAACAAAAGACATTGCTTATTGCATTACTATTGCTCACTGTAAATTGCTGTTTACGATTTATATTACCGTTACGTTTTTAAATCATCCTGCGTCAACTCGGATTAATAGCTCGTTTTCAGAAATTCGCATGAAAGGACCGCGCCGATAATTTTATTTACGCATATCGAAGGTTGAGTCATCGTAGTAGATCACATGACGTTCAAGGCGGATGCGGCCGATAATCAAGAGAATAATTTTATTGTACAAAAATTTTTTTACCTTTTTTATTTTTATGCGTTTATCGCTCATGGAGAGCTGCGGTTAGTTGTTATTTATTTATTATTTTTTTTTTTTTCTGTAATCAGTTACACTTTTTCGGTCAAGATTATTTATTTGTTTGAAGAAATTTGTGCACCGAATTGCAAATAAAAGCGATAAGTTGTTTAGCTTAGAGGTAAAATTTACTTACCTTGTTTTACAGGTTTTTTTTTTTTTTCACAGAAATCTATTATTTTATCATTGTACACTATATTCACAATTTTAAGGATATGTTAACCAACTAAGTATACGAAAATGAATACAAATGTAAAATATGGCAACAATAAAAGAAAAAAAAACTTAAAAAGTATTCGATAATACGGTCGAAGAAATCCTCGGTATTAGTTTTTAAAATCTTTATGAAAATAAAAATTTTTAAAATTCAATCATGTGATCGCTAAAGCTTTACTTAATATATTACCGTTTAATACACTTACAACCAAGATACTACTGCAGTTTTTTATATTAAAATTAATTCAATTAAAATCAAATCATTAAATATTTGTAATTAATCTAAACCATAAAGCAGCATTTAACTAAACTGAATAAAAATTTGATAAATGATTTTTTAAACTTATTTACGTTAAAAATTTGTCTATATTTTAATTTTTCATTAATAAATTATATATAATAAATTAAGAAACGTTAAACTCAAAATAAAAGTAATTTAAAGAATTGCGGATTACTGATTATGAATTCGGTGACAAATTTTCAAAATCAAAGATTCCAAAAATTCAAAATTTGCAAAAATAAAAATTTTTATTATATTCTATGTAAAATATGTCTTCTTTTTTTTTTTTTTTATTGAATTCGTGATTTCTGAGACAAAAATAATTTAGGGTTGTCCGAATGCAAGGGATTGTAATCATTATGTAAATCAATCGTTATCAAAGGCAATCGTTTTTTTTTAAATCGAAACTCGTCCTTTTTTTATCATTTTATGTATTTAAAACACTTTATTTGCACATATTTTCATGCACTCGTGTAAAATTTTTGTTCGTACTCATGTATATAGCAGTTTACTGACTGCACGCAAAAAGTGTGAACATCAATTATTTCATGCGTGGAAAATTAAGAAAATGACGATATCCCTCATGTAATATTTTAGTATATTTTTTGAAATTTTGAAATTTTAATTTATAGTCCCCAGTATTAAATATTAGAAATCTAATTCGTAATCTCCCATTAAAAATCTAAATAGGTATCATCTATTAAAAACCCGATTTGTAATTAGTGATCCAAGAAATTATTTAAATTGCTTCGATTTGGAATTCAGTATTTCTTATTCTTTATACGTACGAAAGAGTTAAAGAAGCAAATAATTTAATGTATAACGATAAAAAAAATTAAGAATAATTATTAATTTTTCTATTAAATACTTTTTAATTTTTTACCATTTAAAAAAAATATTTACTTAACAAAATATTATTAAGGTAAAATATTTAATCATTCAGAATGAAATAAAATAGAAGTTATGGGCAAAATTTGATGTTTTTATTACATTATTTTATAAATAAAATATGTAGTAATCTTGATTTAGTTTTAATTTAATAATATAATTTCTACAAAATGAACATATAATTTTATAGTATAAAATTTTTTAAAAATATTTTTTCCGTTTTTAATATTTATTACTAATTGGATAATCGTTGTAGATCTTTAATAATTTTGCTGATTAATCATTTTTTTAAATGATAAAGAAAAATATATTTTAATGTAACTAATCTATATATTTTTATTTTCAATAAGTATTACTCTATTACATTTGAGCACAGATCAATAAAAGACACTGCCTCTTATTTTCTATAAAATAATTACCAGTTGCATTTAGATCAAACGTTATTGACTAAGTCTACTAAGAAGAAAAATTTTAAATAATTACTATAATTATTGTACATGAAGTAGTTAAAAGTATATTTTTAAAATTACTCATTTTTAAAGGAGTATATTAAAAAAAAAAAAGAAAAAAAAATTATTTTAATATAAAATAAAGACAATATATTGAACCATAAAGAATATATTGAATACATAAAGAATATAGTGTAAAAGAATAAAATATGCAATTACGAATTTAAAAAAAAAAAAAAAAAAAAAAAAAAAAAAAAAATCTTTTCCTACAGCGTTGCAGTTTATAACATCATATGAAATAAATACAAAGTTAAAAGTTATATATCTTGGAATCGAAAATATTGATACCAAGTTTATATTTTTTAGTAATAAAGTATAATTAAAAAATTTACGAGAACGTCTGTTTGTGTTCATAAAATTTTATATCTGACAAAGCATTTCATATATTTTGACTATGCACATATACATCGATAAATTTTTTAATTAAGGATCTTTTCATTTTATTTTTTCATTAATAATACCATGGTGAAATCTCTAACTATAGATTATATTTCAACAAGTTCATTCATTTGACAATATTACTTATTTTACTTAATTAATTAATTATTTATTTCATTACTCATACATGCTCATTTGTTCGCACACATGCAATCACTCGGATTAAATCCCAGGCATACTTATACGTACACGTAGAATCGCGTGCTGTATTCGGCAATAGCTCTCACGGTCGAAACGGATAACCGGCTTTTTTCATTTAGAATATTCGTCGAACAATGTCTCTCTCTTTGAAATATCAGAAAATATAAAACAAATCACTCGTTTGTTTTGTTTTTTCCCGTCGCGCGACCACTGCCTTTTGCCATCGGGCGCCATGCATATGCAAGTACAGAGCGTATTATTTATAATTGTTAAAAGTATAGTTTTAATTATTTCAATTTATATTTACGAGTTTCAGTCTCTGAAATTTTTTTATATTTACTAATCTTGAAAAAACCGTTAAAAACATACTGATGCTTAGTAACTATTCATCTCAATTAGTCTTACAAAAGCATTATTACACGCCCTTTTATAATTTTCTTTTATATTTGAAATGCAATTAAATGCAAATGAAGAAAGTAATTTTACTTTGTCTTATAAAAATATATTTTATATATATTTATATCTACAGCTTTTTGGCAACAAGAATTGAACCAAGTAATTTAATTATTTATTGTTATTAAGCAAAAAATAAATAATATTCAAAATCTTTTAATTTTTTAATTTTTTTAATTATAGAAACCTGAAAAATTTTAATTGTCATTTATGCAAGAATAATAAAATGAAAATTTTATGGATGTATTATTTTTAATAATCTTTAAATTATATTATGAAATGTGTAAATAATTTTAAAATATTAATTCCGCTAAAAAATAATAACATTGTTGATAATATATAACAATAAAGTATAATAATCAATATTTACTATTAATAGATAAATAAATACTATAACGAAGTTCAAGTACTAAATAAATCAACGTAAATTTATTAGATTTTTTTTTTTACAATATTGATTACACGAATTTACTAAATTTTCTAATTTTACCGTAATAATTATAACTTTCAAATGAAAAAATATTGCATCTTCACTAAATATGAAGTTACATTTAAATACTTTAGACCTGAAATGTACAAATTATCTTACTTTCTAACAATTTCAATTTCACAAAGAAATTTCTCAAACCAAAATTTGATACGTTCTGTACACGCATAGGCGCTCACGAATGAGGTAAATAAATTGAAATAAAAATTTCGTTGCGCGAAAATGCAATAGACGAACGGGAAAGAATTTTGTACTTTTCTAAGATCATCCGCTCGTTACCGTGAAAGAACTTGATATGAGACTCTGCCGAAAATTTATGAGGATCTACTTTTAAAAAAGAAAGAATTTAGACGGCGGGCCTCAGCGAGGGAAAGATAGAAAGAGAGTGAAGTAGCGTTGTGAATGTACGATAATCGCGCAAAAGATTTAATTGCTAGTTCTTAAGACGCAATTGATTACCACAACATTTTCTTTTAATCGTACCTGCTCCCAATAAAATAACAAATAAAAAATTTGTATTTATATATGTGTGAAGAAGGAATAGGATAAAGAAAAAAAAAGAAATGTGACCGAAAATACCTCAAAAGAGGAAACGTCAGAAAGACAAAGATGAATACAAAATTAATGTTTAAATTTTCGAACGTTTAGCCTGACGAGATTTAAGAGCGCGACGAGGCTTTTTCACAGTATCTTCTTCCAGGCAGGATGTGCTTGACTTTCTTTTCGAAGAGATCAAAGGCAAAGAAACTGACGTCGTCGATGGCGGTGGTGCCATAGATTCTGTCGAAGTCGCTCCACTATTACTGCTGCCGCAACTGTTGCTGCTACTACTACTACTACTGCTACTGGACTGTGGTTGTTGCTGTTGCTGTGGCTGTTGAGCTTGACCGCCAAGCATTGTGTCCATTTCTCGTTCTGTGGGACTGTTTACTGTCATATCGGCTATTGGAATGAAATCAAGTCCTTCATTAGCACTTGCTTCAATGTTTGATAAGAGGCCCTGATTCGCCAGAGCTTGTAAATCCTCTGTGGGCACTGGTCCCGGTTGGCCACAACCAAAAATACATACTGGTGTCGCTGGGGATTTTGATCGCCAGTACTGTAGTTCTGTTTTGCATTTATTTAATTCCTATAAAAAAATGACGTTTTTTAAAAAACATTGACGTTATGTTTAAAATATATATATAATGATTATAAATTAAGCCATCAAATAAATATAATTCACAATTTTTTCATACAAATATTAAATAACAACATTATTGTAAAAACTAGTTTTTAACATACTGGAAAATGTAAATAATAATGAAAAGTATGCTCAGTTTTCGAGCGATATATATTATAAATAATAAAATATAATATAAAGTAAAAAATTATCTTTAAAATTTTATCATTCTTTGCAAATACTCAGTTCCTTAAAAAGCAAGGTCTATATTTACATATAACGGATATAAATTTCAGAAAATAAAGTTATAATAATAATTTGAAATCTTTTAATTTTATGAATCAATATTTTTATAAATTTGATAATTAGAAAAGTTATGCATTTAAAAAATTCATAGAATAAAACATAAATAAAACCTTGCAGAATATTCATGCGGGAGTACAGTGTACCTTTGTAAATACCTGTAGCAGAGTGCTGAACTTTCTAGAGGTCTCATCATTCTTTTTGTCATTATCGTCAAACCTTGTTGCATATTCGATAATCTGTTTTTGTTGTTCAGCTATCTTAGCTTTGCAATTCCTCAAATCCCTGCGCATAAGGCTTAGTTGACTGTTGTAACGTTTCATACCTTGTTTTATTTTGCGTATGCGTTTTCGTAGCACCATATTAGATTGAGGTGGCGATGCCGGCGCTGCCATATTTGCGTCAAGAGGAAGATTGCCGCCATTACCACCTGGTTCGTCGTTACCAGAACGCGAGGGTGAACTTTCGCCACCGCTACCGCGTGCCTTACCTTCTGAAACGCTCAGCGGCGCTGTATCCAAATAAAGAAAAAATACAATATTTAATGTTGTCTTAATTTCATATCAGTTTGCACATTATTATTATTCACAATAATAATGTTATTAAAGTTTAAAAGTATCAATATCCTATAATATTTCTATTATTAATTTGTTTTTTAAATTACTCTTTTAAAAAATAGCTAAAAAATTAATAATTACTTATTTAAAAAGAATGAAATATAAATTTGCATACATTTTAAAGAAAATTTTTAATAGAAATAAGAATAATTATTTTTTTGTTTTGCACAACAAATTTAGAAAACTAAAAAATGTAGACTATATTTTGCCCAACTCATTAATTAATAAAACTAGTTATTTTAAAGAATTAAAGTAAATTTTTCGGGATTTTTTACTAATAATAAACTTTAATAAATTATTATGCTATAGAGAATAATCATGAAAGAAAAATTCCAAACTTCCATACTGTATCAAGCCAAAAAATGGATAGTTAAAAATAAAATAAAAGTGGTGAAAAATAAGAGTAGTAAGTGTTTATCTATAAAGAACTAAGTAAAATGTATTCCTATTGTACATTACTAAAAATGTATTGGGAAACAAATTTAAATACATACAAGAAAATGTTCCAGCTAAATCTAGAAATTCGGCGCCAAAATAAGGTATTTCGGGAAGTGTTGGTTCGATGCAGTCCTTAAAGTATTCCATGGCCATTGTGCTTAGATCAAATAGTTCATCTGTTACTTTATAAGGACTAGCAAGTTTAGGCGTTACTTTGATGTAGTGCAAAATACGGTACACCTCATCTAATATCTGAAAATTAAAAAATTATAAATTATTTTTCTAATTAATCTATAATTATTAAAATTTAAAATAATATCAATATTGTTTAGACTGTTTTTAAAAATTATAATTTTACTTCGCCAGGGAAGAAACAACAATGTTTTCGATCGATATGTTTTCCAAAACTCATTTGAAGAAGAGTAAGTCGCATGTGTAAAGTTTCTACGATATCTGATTCACAAGCCAAAGGATGATTACGCCTGGCAGATTCTCTTCTTGGCATTTGTGCTTTTATAGCTTGAAAACGGCTAAGCATCTGTGTTTGAAGACGTTGAAATGTTGTATTCAAAATAGAACCACAAACTTTATCCATTTGGTGACATACCTGTAATCAAACACATTATAATATTTAAAAAACAATAAAAGAATATTAAATTTTTTTTAAAAATAAATACTGACTGGACGTAAATGAGCTATTGTATTATACTCCAAATAGCTCAAAATTTTTTGTAAAATTTCCACTGGTAAACCTAATAAATTTATATATGAATTACTTTCTACTTTAGGCACAAGTGCAGCACTTGTAGATAGACCAGGCTGTTGCTGCTGATTTCTTCGTGATGAACCTGAAGGCCCTGTCTCACAATTTTTTCCAAGCTCTACGAATATCGATACATCAGTATTTGTGCTGCTATTACTTGATTGACGAGTGGAAACCATTTTGATTGTTTTTGTTTGTAATAATGGATTGCCTAGAATAAGAGTTGATTTTTTATTAAACTTATAAGTATTTTAAATAAAAATAAGTATAGAACATAATTTAACATAAAAATTTAAAAAATATACTTCCTATTTCAATTGACTATAAAAAACTTGTTGTTGTAACAAAAATTTGTTGTCTTTTTTGTTTGTAACAAAAATTATAGTAATTTGATACAATCACGTTAATTTTTAAGAAATTTAATTTTTAAAAGAGACTTTTAAATAATTTCTTTTTACTAATTTTTATTAATGAAGTAGAAATTTAAATAGATTCTGAAAATTATAGATATAAAATGGAATAGATTTTTTTATTTAGTATTTGTTATAAAATATAAAGATATATTAGAAAAAATATTAACTAGAAAATGTAAGATTAATATGACAATAAAAGATTATTCATTGCTTTAAAACATTGTTTGAAATTACGTTTTCAAATTAGATATATATTACTGCAACTGGGATTTAAACTAATACTTTGGTTTTTTTTTTGTATATTAAATTAAATTAAATATTATTAGAACAATCTGTTCAAAATTTGTATTTAAAATACTTTGATGATATCATTTAGTATGATGTATTCATTTTTTGAAGATATATATTTTTATACAGAAATATTTTCTGACATAATAGGTTATAATTGATAGTTCCAAGTGCATATATAATTTACTTAACAAAATGAAAATTTCCATTCAAATAATAATTTCAGAACCTTTAATTATATTATTTTAAAGTCTTTTCTAATATTTTTATTTACCATATATTAGATTTTTTCAATGACTTTAATATTAAAAATTAATATTGGATAAAAGATTTTTCTTATTTGTTTATTATACAATTGATAAGTAACAAACATTTTTCTGAATGAAAATAAATTGTTTAATTGAATAATTTTTAAAAAATCATTAAAAAGTAATTACTCAAATAAAAAAAATTATTATGATTTTAAATTGAAAATAAAATTGATTTATCAAGAATGAATTTGTTTAATTAAATTTAAAAATAAATTTCTTAAAATATATTTTTATTATTATATTTATATTTTTAATAAAAATATAAATAAAGATAAAAATGATAGTACATATTTTAAAACATCATTTTAGTAGATATAGTATACAACAACATTGAAATGCATTGTAAACAATAAATAAAACAGTGATTTAGATTTGAATATTTAAGACCATATTGTGTGTAAAATCATTAAATATAGAATTTCTTAAAATGGATAAGTGATGGAAAACTTAAAATTCTTGTGAAAATCAAGAGTTTATATATTTTTAATTAAATTGTTGTTATTTAAATAATTTTCATAAAATATTTTATAATAAAAATCTATATTACCAGCAAATATTTTTACATAAAAATTTTAAGTACTTTTAATACTATTTCTCCTCTTTAAATTATGCAATGATTTAAAATGTAAGTAATTTTAACAATTAACATAACAAAATAAGAAAGTTAATGTTATAAAACTTACCAGTAAAATAATTAAAAAAAATACAGAGAAAAATTGTCTTTTTTCAAAACCTGCTCATTATTGTTTTTTTGCGTATTTTCTCACTTTAAAAAATTAGAAACAGTGAAAAACTGTATACTACATACAGATATTCACGCGCGCATATACACTCTGTACTCCAGAGAGGATATCGTAGAACAGTCTAACAGAGAAGTTCCAGGGCGAGAGGAGGTGTGTAAGGGGGATTTTCCGTGTACAGTGTAGAGAGACAGAGAAAGGCAACGGCATAGAGTGAACAGAAAGAGAAGAAAATATTGGAGAAGTCTGCGTAACAGTAAAAAAGTACTTCGATGAAAATCTGGCTTTCGACAAGTTCTAAGATTTAATAAAAAAAATTATTTTTACACTTTTTGGCTAGGTGAAAATGATCAAAGAACGCTTTTAAATAATAAAAGAGACGTTGCTATTACTACTTTGGCTGTGTTACTGTTACTGCCACGGAGTGAGAGACGTATACATGCATAAAGCAAGAAAGTAAGAGAAAGATGTAGCTGTTTCCCTTGCACCTATGACTGGTTCTTTTTTCACTCGCGCGCAACAGCAACAACTTGAAATGTTGAAATTTTTATAGAAGATGAAAATTAAACGTAAGCCCTTTAAATATTGTTAAATGACAAATTAACTAATAATTTTGAAATCCTTGTTAGAATTATTTGTAAAACTTGGAAGAAAATTTAAGTGAAATAAGAGAAGAAACAGAGCAAGAAGTCACCTACAAGCCTATCGAAGTGTTTAAACGCTTGTATGCACTCTTGCTATAAAAGACAGAACTAGTCTCGCACACAACTATTATACATAAACGACAGGCGCAAGCGCGCGAGCACACATGCTCATCACAGTAAGAAAACGAATGAAGAGGAAAAAAGAAGGAAAACGCTCCGTGCGCGCTGGTGTTACAATGGCGCAAAGGAGAGGGAGAATATTGTTAAAAGCGCTTGAACAGAGAAGAAAGAAGAGAAAGAGAAATTTGGAAGTAATTGCAAGAAAAATAAAGAAAGAGATAATTTGAGAAAACAAAGAAATAAAAAAACAATAGAACATTGATACATATATGCTTCAAAGATTTTTAACATAAAAATGCATACAATGCATTATTTAATAAAAGTTAAACCGTGATTACCGAAACACAGTTGCTGACCAGTCGTTGACTCTCTCGGCAACGGCGGCTACGAGAGAGAGGTAACGAAACGTTTTTCGACCTCACGTTGTTTTTCCTACTCCGTTAGCTATTTGTTTCTTTTCCCATGCAATCGCAACATGTTTGTCTTCGTCGTCGACGTCGACCTCTCTACGTGCTGCTGTAGTTCAACGGCTATGCGCTTGTCTTGCTTTCTGTCCTTTGTTCGCTGTCTCTTTTCCGTGCTCGGCCTCCGCAGCCTCCACTAAGACCACCGCGGATCTCCTGTCTTTTTCCAGCCTATTTGCGTACACACGAAACTGCTGCTGTGAAGTAGCACCGAGGGTTGAAATCCAACTGACAAGGAGAAACCCGAAGAACAGAAACCCGAAACGTGAGAGCAGTGCGCAGCACGCCAAGTTACCATCTCTGGGACTCCTTTAGCTTGACAGCAGATGGCAGCCAATCCTTATATTATGGCAATGATTTGGGAAATTTGAAAATTTTCTAAAAAATCAGTAATTCTATGAAAATAATTTTCCTCCTAAGTTATTAAAATATCACGTAAAACGTATTACATCAATGTGACAATCGAAGTGTAATCTTTGGTTGATAAACTTAAACTTATTTTTTAATGCAGTTTCGTAGCTGTGATGCAATCATGATATATTTGTATTTGTAAATTACATAATAAAATTTGATAATTTCTTTTATTTAATTAATTTTAAGTATTTTTTGCGCCTCATGGCATTTTTGTATTTTATTACATAATTTTATAAAAACTAATATCGAAAACAATTTAAACAGAAAATTTTTTAATGCGCAATTTTTATTTTGAATAAATTTATTCATTTTAATTGAAATTTTTAAATAGTTGTTACTTATTTTTTATCACATTAATTTTTTTTTTACAAAATTTTAAATTTTTGTATAATAAAAATATTTTTCTCTAAAATATACAAGAAACAGTAACTGAAAAGTTTTCTTATTATTTAGAAACAGTTAAACAGTGAAAAAACTTAATTATATTAAAGAAATATTACTGTATATTTCTGGAGAAACTAATGGATTATTTTAACAACTGAGTATTTAGTTTAAATCTATTAGTACAATGTCGGGGATCTTTTTTTATTAATAAATAATGTATTTTAAGATTAAAGTTTACAAAATTATTTAAGACACGTTCTGCTATATTTATTTTTTATATTTATATTTAATAATAATTTTTCATTAGAAAACTTAACAAGCATTATAATTGTATTAACATTTCATTTGAATTTATATATATATATATTGTTAAATACTAATATACATATACATTAGATAATAAAATAAAATATTTAGGATAGAGTGAAGTTCGTCAAGATAGACAAATTTCACTGTATTAATTATAAGTTTGATTATTGAATTTTCATTATGTGTCTAAAAATATTATTTTATTATGTTTAAAAAATAATTAAATATTTTTATATTTTTCAATAATTAAAAATTCTTTTTAAAAAATTCAATAGTAATTTTTTATACACATTTAATTAATGAAACAATTTATTTCAAAAGATTATTATTAATTTTATGAATTTTGGAAATGTTAAAAAAGTAATAATTTCTTAAAATTACTTTTTGAATTTCATAATTTCGCGCTTTGTAACCATACTTTTCTAGGATGTGAATTTAAAATGGCGCATTTACGTTATTAAGTAAACAGATGGTAAAGCAGGAAAATTATTAGTTCTTTAAATTAAATTTACTCATATGAACTTGTATTGAATTTAACTAACTATTATAATGGTACACAGGCTAAGAGTAAGTATAAATTTTGTAATAAGGTGAGAATAAATTACGTCACATGGCGTATTCTTACTTTGTCTCATCGTTCTCTACACAGTGTGTTTATTTTTGTCCAGGACAGCTGGAAAATTATTAAACTTAATTAAGCATAAATAATCGAATAAAGAAAACGGATGTTATCAAATCACTATCAACTTGGGCGCATTTATTTTGCGCCGTTATTGTTAAGAGGTTAACTACGTCAAAAGTGCATCGCTGCTCTATGCAAAAGCCTAATTATTTGAAAATGGGTGATATTTCACAATCAGAAGCATACGAAGCCAGTAAGTAAATCCATTGATGGACTAATTTTAGCAACACATATTTAAAGATGCTCACTATATATTATACATTATTTATAAGATTGCACATGTGTTTTATAGCAAAGTTTATTTTACAGGAATACGTGTTAGTGGTGGATGCAACAATGGTAGTACAGGTTCAGATGGAGATAATAAACTGGAACCATCTAGTCCTGTAGATAGACATACTTTTTCAAGATGTAGTAGTACAGGTTCTGTAAATACTCCATCCTCCTCTGCTCATAATACTGGTAAGTATCTTTACAAAACAATACTAGAACATTGTACATTAATAATATGTTTATAATATACTTAATTTCATCAAATAGTTGTTTTTCATCTTTTTTTTTTAATATTGAAAATAATTGGTAAAGTAAATAACTAAATTGTTTGTTCAATTATTTTCATCATTGTTACGATGAGGATTTTTATTAAACTATATTTTATTTTGTGTTTATGAAACTATATTATATTTTATTTTGTATTATTAAATTCTGAGAATAACAGTTGATGAATTATTTTTTGTATCTCTATTAATAGTTTGAAAAAAAATGTAAATTTTTTTTAGTAATTTATTTATTACCTATTCAAAATAAAATATTTTTATTATAACAAAATTCAAATTAGTGATAAAATTAGTTAATTTATTAAAGATTAAAATTTAATGCATATAAAATAAATATATAAAATACATCAATTATTAAATAAATAATATTTAATAATATATAAATAAATACGTATAAATAAAATTCTTATAGTATTGGGTATGTTAATTTTATATATATTTATAATCAATTCTTTGGCATAAAAATATTTATCAGTATTGTAATTTTTTTTGTTATTATCTTTCAAATTATTTGTTATCTTATCTTAATTACCAGAGGATGAAGACAGTGACAATAAAAATTCAACGATAAGCTATAAGGAACGTCGCAGAGAAGCTCATACACAGGCTGAACAGAAACGTAGAGATGCTATTAAAAGAGGATATGATACACTCCAAGATCTAGTACCTACATGTCAACAAACAGATGCTTCTGGATATAAATTATCAAAAGCTACCGTTCTTCAAAAATCTATTGATTACATTCAATTTTTGTTACAACAAAAGAAAAAACAGGAAGAAGAGAGAAATGCTTTACGTAAAGAAGTGATAGCCTTACGTATTATGAAAACAAATTATGAACAAATAGTGAAAGCACATCAAACACAACCTGGACATTCAGAAACTCGTGTTTCAGATGAAACAAAATTTCAAGTGGTAAGAGTGATCAATTTTTTTACATCTTCAGTTTATTAATAATATATTTATGTAAAAATCTTATATTAGATAATTTATGAATGAATTTCTTTTTGTATTGCATTAATTTACAAAATTAGAATAAACAACATTATTTTAGAAGTAAATTTTGAAAGAATTATAAAATTTTAAAAATAATTGAAATGTTATTATATATTAATATAATCAAAAATATAAATGTCTGTTTCTAGTTCCAAGCAATTATGGATCGCTTATTTCAAACATTTGACAATGTATCAGTAGCAAATTTTGCTGAATTATCAGCCTGTGTATTTAGCTGGCTTGAAGAACATTGTAAACCACAGGTAAATAATTTAATAAATCTATTGAAATTTATAAATATAATTCAAAAAAATATATTTATTATTTGTATTATAGACTCTTCGAGAAGTAGTCCTTTCTGTCTTACAACAACTCAGTAATCAAATTAGCTAGTACACAATTTATTTTTTTAAGTTTGTAAAAAATTATATTTTATTTTACAATTAGATTTCTTTTGGGAATCGATTTTGAAAGTACAAATTAAAATGAATGTTATTTTTTTGTTTTTTAATATATGACCATTTATTGATATAATGGATAATTTGATAGTGCTTAATTATGATTGCAGAAATGTTTTTTTATGATCTATGTTATTAAAAATTTTTAAATTTGCATTCATAATTGCTCTAAATAAAAATGGAGTTAATATTTTTATGTTAAATATAAGTTTTTGCATTATTTTGCATGATGCCATGAATGTATACAATTATGCGATAATTATATGATGTTGATTTTCATCATTTTTAAATATGTAGATATAAATCTTATAATGTTTACAAAAATTTAAAAAACTTTAATAAAGTTACATAGAAACATATAAATAATTTTTATTATGACCTTAATGAATTACACATTTTATTTATAAAATTCAAAATATTTTCATTCTTTTTTTTTTTTTTTTTTTTTTTTTGTATACATAACAAAAAACATTACATTTTACTAATAATATGAAAGATATTGATTAGTAAACAGTATTGTACGGAAATAGTTAAAATCATATCAATTATTTACGTGTGTTAAATATTATTAAAACAATTATAGTACAAAATTACATCACACACAGCAAAATAAGTTTTCTTAATTTTAATTCTTTGAATGATAAAATACAATGTGAATTATTTAGTAAAATATAAAGTTTGATAAAATTAGTGGAAGTTTACTGTGTAATGTTTTCGAAACCCGAATAGCAATAATTTTTTTAGTTTAATACTATTAGATATTTCTTTGTGATGAGATTAAAATTAATTTAAGTACTAGACAATGTATTTTATCGTTTATAATAATATAGAATTAATCATTTTAAAATTCATAAAATATCTAACCATTGATAAAAATTTAACTATTAGGAATTAAAATGATTTTAATTTTTTTTTAATATTAATTTTTAAATTATATTTTATAATTGTAAGTAAATAAAAAAATGTTTCAATTTCGATTTAATTAGAAAGCTCATCTGTTAAGAAAAGCTTAAAAAAATCTTTTTACATTAACGAATTGCCAAAAATTAGTATTTATAATGCAATTACAGATTTTCTGATTCTGTCGGCATACTATCTAACTGCTGAGTAAAATCACAAAGTGTCATTGCGTCAGGGGTTCCATATTTTAAATTACTACTGCAATCACACGGTTCAGAAGTCGTTATTGAAGTTTCTTTATTTATTCTTTTTTTAAAATCGTAAAAATGTTTATTTTTCTTTTGAATTTTTCTTTTTCCGCATTTATTCGCCTTTATTCTTGCCATTGAACTGTGTTTTGTTCGAAAGGGTTGAGAGCGACAACAAAGATCTCTAAATATGCAAACATAACAGGCCAATAAAACCGTCATCATAAAAATACCACCTACCGCCAATATAATCGCTAAAAAAATTGAGGTATCTTGGGTAACCATTTCACATGATTGCGGTTTACAATTTGTTTTTATTAATGAAAATTACTCATTGGTGTTTCTGTAAAAAAAATGTTTTAAAATATTACTAATTTTATGATCGTCTAGATTATATTTTGAATTTATAACAGATTCATTTTTTTTTTTTTTATGCACACTGTAAATAATTATATTTTCAAATTAAGAATAAGTAAATTATGAAAAAGCTTAAAAGTATATTGCAAATTAATAAACAATTAAAAATGTATTTTAACATATAATACAAATAAATTTTTCAAATTATACGATAGAATGTATTAAATTTTAATATTTCGAACGGTTTACATAATAAATTAGTTTTTGCATACAAGTTTCCACTTAAAATTTTAAATATAATACTTTTAACAATATATTTTATTGAATTGAAAAATAAAATTATATTTTAATTTTATTAATTCTTGTTGATAGAATTGCTCGATAAAATATTCTATCATTCTTGACGATATTAAGAAGGATTATTTTAATTTTTGTAAAAAATATTACAATACATAAAGATTTAGAAAAGAATTTTCTTTAAATTGATACACGGTAATTTTATTTACTTAAAAAAAAAAAAAACTCTTAATAAAGTTAAATAATAATATATAATAATATTATATTATTTATACCTTTTATAACGAAATCCATCCGTTTTAAGCTTAAAAATATAACTATAATATGTTTTTCGCTTTTATAAACTGGCAGAGACTCAACAAAAACTTTAATTATACTAAAAGGACAAGTGCGCAACGCTTCCAGTTTCGCGGTCGATGTTTGTGTTGTAATTCACGTGTACGTGATTTGCTCTCGTATTCGCGCATCCAATGTGTAGCTATTAAATCCTAGCGATTACATTAAACGCGCGTACGATAATTTAAAATATCATTTAAAAATGTTTAAAAAACGTAAATATAAGAAAACATTTAATGAATAAAAATTCACAAATTTCATTTTGATTATTATTTCATTCGGATAAGATTTTCAATATTTTATAAGCGAATTTTGGAAAACCAAATGCTATTAAATTTAAGACCTAATGATTTTATTTTAATAATCTTCAAAGAATCTAGTATTCGAAAATTGAAAAATGGAAAACTCGTTAGAAATAAATTTAGAACAATTTTAATGACATTATAAGTAATATTAGAGCTTCGATATGATTCCATATGATTTTCATTTCATTCATTTACGTTTGTAAAAATAACTAGATCAAATTTGCTTGAATTTATTGATAGCCTATCGTTGTCGCAGCCATTTTAAAAGTTTATTTAACGCTGGTTGCACGATATCTAATAATCTAATATAGTGTAACCAGAAATATGATTTCTGAAAATTCAAGCCATCCTCCACTATCAGATTCTAATTAAGGGGAGAAACAATACCTACTTTTCCCATGAGTCCGACGTCTTTTTTGGCCATCTCTAATTGTGTTTAAAAATACTGCATACGAATGCTGTTCTGAATAAATCTAAATATTTAAAGAGAAATATTTTCTTAATATATTGATCGGGAAAACCTTCTTCCTCTATCCTCTTTCTTTCCTTCTTTGTCGTGCCACTTGCTTCCCGTTGTCATTGTTGTTGGACTTATCGATACTGCCGCCGTTTCTGTTGGTATTGCTGCGGTTAAGTTTGCGGTTGAGGCTGGTTCTTTGTCCAAGCTCTTAGTCCGACTGGCGGTCTTGAAGGTGGAATTGGCCATCTGAATTCTCTTTTACGCGCTGATATTAGGTCCATCATCGGCTTTGAAATAAGAACGACGATCTTCACTCTGGCATTAGTTTGCAGTTCGGTCGAGAGCGAGTTTCTGGCGAACTAATCCGGGATGATTATCTTAAAATTCTTTGCAAAGGAAGTTTTTCAACCACGGTATTGGTCTTGTGCGACCTTCGATTGTAGAAAGCCACATTTTCTTCGATGGAACAATCACCGTCACCATATGAACGCTTCTTGAAATTCCAGCCTCAGCATTCTTGTTATTACAAATGTTTTTATTTTCATTTTCAAGATTCAGTTGAATCCTACAAGTGGCAAGAAAAGTATAGTTCCGCCATTGAGAAGTCTTATATACAGAGATGAAACCGATTACTCGGAGTCATTTAGTATTTCGAAAACACACGTTTACGCTACTTCTTACATCTCCGTTATCAAACCTTAAAGTTGCCGATTAATCTAAGCCATTATAGACACATTAAAATCTCATAAAAAAGAGGTAGTTGTATATTTATTATAAATTAATGTAACTATTTTAATAATTGTAATTGTTATCTTTAATAAATATTAATAGTAATATAATACGATTATTAAAGATAAATCTGAATCAAATTATTTTAAAATTAATTAAAATTTCAATGGAGAAGAGAAATATTATATAATATACATAAAAGTGCCGAGAATACACGAGTATAAATACGTTGTGAGGATCAGGACGAATATAAATTTGTAGGTTCGAAAAAAGGTTGGCTATGGACAAAAAAATACACATCGAAAGCTCCACCATAAAAGTCGGGACGTTAAAAACAACGGTTTTATGGCTTAGCAAGCATAAGCGATAGAAACGAATCGTTATCGGATGAAGGAGCGCTTGTTAATGGCGTAACACGGTCCTCGCGAACACTCTGGCAAATTTTCAATTACCACCTCGTCGCTCGGGCAGAAAATCCCGTACGAAATATGTAGCGTTTCGATCGACCCCCTTCGTCGGCCCTCTAAACGATCTTTGTCGCCGAGTTTGCTTTTTCATTCTATTAACTTGTGCTTGAAATATTATCTTTTTTTTTTTTTTTTTTTTTTTTTTTTTTTTTTTTTTTTTTTTATATATATATTTATACTTGCTTGTGCTTAGTTTTTTAGTATTTAATATAATACATTTGAGTATATATTTGAAAACAAGCATTAAAATTATACCATAAATATAATGGATTATATTTTTAATAAATTATTTGTACTTAAAAATAATATTTTGTAACCGATGTTACCAATTGATAATTTTTATTGTGTGTTGATTCTTAGTTATTATCTAAAATTTTAACGTTTTATTATTCACGTTATAAAAAATATTATTGTCATTTTATTACATTTTTAAAATACAAGACCTTGTTTTTACAAAAATGTTGTACGTTAATAATTTGTAAATGTTTTACAAATTAACGCAGCTGTACAAAATTTATTTATTTCAAATAAAAGTTGTTTATTTCTTAACCAACGGGTGTTATTTTATTTTTAAAGCGCCATAAACGAATTTGAATCGACTCGCAATTGTGTAGTTCAATAAAACGTTTTTTTATTAAACTCCAAAGCGGCGTTATTGTAAAATTTTTAAAGCAGGTTTTCAGTTGTAAATATTAAATGACGAATGCAAGTTGATATCAGAAAACGATTAAGGAGACAAGACATCGTTCACGCAGAAACGGGGGAAAAATAAATAGAAAAAAAAAGAAAAAAAAAAAAAAAGAAAAAGAATCAAAACTCTCGCAGGCGTGTCGCTAACGGGCATCCGCACGATAATCCGAGCGAGCTTCTTCTATCGTGTCGGCCCTTATCCAAACTATTTGTATTTTGACGGGGCCAAGGCGCATACATTTTTCTTCCTCTCTTTAATTCTCCGAGTTGTTTTATCTGTCGCGCGCTAAGGCCAGAAGGAATGTTACAAGGTAAGTCGTTTATAGAAGCCGCAACTGGATGGATTATCTAAATTGATATCGATGCGAGAAAGCGAGAAAGCGAGAAAGCGAGAGCGAGAGAAAGGAAGAAATTGAGAGGATGAACTTTTTAACAGTATATATGAATTTGTAAAACTTTGAAAACTTAACCGAGCTCGTGTCAAATTTATGTTTAAATTTATTTATCTTAAATCAAGTGAAATCACTTACACAACTAGTAAATATTTATTGTAATTAATCTTACAGGTATTTTAAAAAAAATTAGGAATTTAATTGCTGCGCATTTAATTAATAGCATACAATTAAATAGGTATTTATCGAATTAAAAAAAAAATTTATTTAATAAATAATTTATATTTTTATTCTAAATAATTATAAAAATTAAATGGTTTTCGTTGTAAAATATGACATTAATTATCCGTTCTTTAATTAACGAAATTGACTTGTTTAAATAATTTTTATGCTTCATTATTTCCTTATGGTTACATTTTGAAACAGTATTATGAATTTTTATAAAATAAACTAAATTTATTTCGTCAAAATTACTTAATGCTTTGTTTTGTGCATATAATTAATAACTTTATTAATTATCCATTTTTTTTTTTTTTTTTTTTTTTTTTCTTTACTCATCAATGCAACAAAATATAAGAGATGAAAAAATAACTTTTTTACTGACTCGACATTAATAAATATGCATTATTTAATAAATATCAATGAAATAATAAAAAAAGGAGGAAAAATTAAAGGCAAGGTATGGTGAAAAATCAATTTATCGAATAATTCACAATGTTTTAAATGTAATTGGTTTAATTGTTGCTAATATATATATATACATAATTTATAAAATCTCTTGTTCTACATACAAATAATACTATCTATAAAAAAAAAAAAAATAATAATTATTATTTATATAGTACCGCGTGCCTGTCCATATGTATATAGCAGATGCGCAAAATTTTTCGTACGTATATACATGCGTACGAGATTGATTTTATTCCCTTGCGTGCATATTCATTGCTACGTAAAAATTACAAGTTATCAAAGGATTTTTCTTTTACGATAAAAAGGAAAATCGAGCTGTAAAAATGTAGAATCGAGAATTAAAGAAGATTTTTATTGCGCGATAAATTTTAGCAAGTTAACGGTTATTATTTTATCTTTATTATAACGATTAGAAAAAATGTTATATATTTTGCGTTCATTGAAAAATTTATAAAAAACGGAATAATTTTGACAACATTGCAGTAAAAAGTAACGTTAAACGTTTGATACTTTCACCGTTGTTTCTCGCAAATATCGTTGCAACGCAATAAATATACAATTATATATTTTCTAAATGAAAAAAAAAAAAAAAAATGACAGTAATGAAAGATGATAGAAGAAAGATATTAAGAGTAGGAAAAGATAAAAATTATTAAAATTAATAACGATCACCGGCAATTATAACAATGAACATTTCATCAACTCCCGGCTCTAGTCGATTGTTTATAAATATGAAATATATATAATATATATATTTATTTATACTATATTCAAACGCGTTTACTATATATAATGCGTATGTACAAATGATACAGTACAATTAATCGTGCGATTCGATCGCGCGACTTCGTTCTGCACATATAGAAAAATTGCCCAATTGAAAGTAAAATGGCGGCAATTTTTATTTTAAAATAATTAGACAAATAAAATAATAATAATAATAATAATAATAATAATAATAATAATAATGATGATGATGATGATGATGATAATAATAATTGTAATAATAATATTAATAATAATAATAAAAATAATGATAATAATATAATAATAATTGATGTTTGCGGCCAGTCAGTATTAAACGTGGACTAATCGTTTAAACACAATTGCGTATACAGTGTATGTATAATGATATATATATATATATATATATATATATATATATATATATATATATATATATATATATAATTAATACGCGCGAAATTGTATAATACATCGTGCATATCATCTACGTTGAGTAAGGCGTTGCCAAAGCTTTCGAATGGGAAATTTTCGCGCTCGGTGGTTACAAACGAAGGAGTAAATGTGCCGGTGCGAATCGCTCGCTATAGAAACTAATTACCCGATGAACTTTTTCATCGTTAAACATTAAAAGCATTATCAAATCGATTAAAAATACATTTTATATAACGTTTTTTTATTCTTAGACCTAGCGAAATTGATTTTTTAATAAAAATAAATAAATTTCTTTTAAGTTAATTAAATATCTTCCAAAGGTTCGTTAAATGAGAGGCTTAAAAAAAACAAAGATAGCATTCTCTTGTTTAGCGATTTTTACAAAGAATAATAAAAATCTGTATCTCTCAAGATGCGCATTTGCTATTAAGTAGACTGTTATTCAATGAAGATACAATATAAACCAATATTGAACCAAATTTACGTAGAGGTATATAGGGATAACTGTTTTTTCATATAGATAATCATTTTTGTTTCTGTGCCCCTCAAATAATCGCTTTTTATTTTTATACATTATTATTAACGCACGAAAATTTTTGCGCAGAATTAAAATTTATAAAAATTGTCGTAATTGAATATGCATTCGATGTCTTGAGAATAAACTACGGCTCAAGCAGAACGAACCACTCGAATTTGATTGCCATACTTATTATATTCTTACGTAAATTGCTAATAATATAGGTGTAAATTATAATTTTTTTCACAGTTATAAAAATTAATTTAATAAGCTAATTGTAATCAGACTCATAATCAAGCTAAAGTGGTTCTTTCAATTCCTGCATAATCTATGTATACTATATTTTCTATTTCAATATTTCATACTCGAAACAATGTCAAACTTGCCTATTGTACAATGCTAACTTGTGGTAAATAAACATTTCAAATGTGTAACAAGTGTACCACTTAACGCTTAAGGGGAAAGGGGGAAATTAATATAAAAAAAAATCTCCTCAATCTGTCACCATCGCAATTCTTTCCATCCACTGTATTGTCTTAAATCTAGAATAAATATCGCACAATAATTACGTCGTCGCCATTTAAAAGCTAAAAAACTAAGAAAATTTCATCGTATGCGCGCCGGTCTAATGTCCGTCTGTCGCTTGATTAAATAAAATATTATGTAAAATATCGAATAGAATATATAAGGCGAGAGTTGCAAAGTAAAAGAAAAAAAAAAAAAGAGAGAGAGAGAAAGAGAAAGAGAGCACTGGCCAGAAATTTGAGTTCCATTCGCATTGAGATAACACGGCGACAAAGATGGAGTCTTCGTTACAATATATACGCTATAGAGCTCGGTCGATGTCTGGTAATGGACGATTACGAGCCGGCGATTCACCCGAGCGCTCGGTGGATCGCGGTACTTCAGTCGTAGAGCATGCTCCTGGGCAGTACGTAGTTCGAGAGGCTATAGAGCATCGAGGCGTACCAGTGGACGCCCTCGCTCGTCTCCTGCTCCGAATGCCTCGTCGTCGTAGCCATCGTCGTTGTGATCGCCGTCGTAGCCGTCGTAGCCGTCGTTGCCGTCGTCGTCGTCGTCGTCGTCGTCTTCGTCGTCGTCTCGAGATAGCCGCTCCCGAGACTCCTCGCGGCCTCGACGAGCTTGCCCAAGCCGGACTCGAGACTCGTCCAGAGCCGAAGGGGCAGGAAAGCGTAGTGGGCGAGGCTCTGGCTGTCGACCACTGCGTAACACGACGCCACGACGTCGTTCACGAGGAGCGTGCCCTCGGAGGTGAGCGGGGCGAAAACGCCCTCTTCGAGGACGAGCTTCATCTCGATTACCTCGTCCCACCTCAGCGAGGTCGTCGGCTTCGTCGTTGGCTTCTCACCGCCGAGCTCGTACCTGACGAGGACTCGGTCGCCCGGGTTAACTCGGGCCGCGAACACCGTCGACTTGCCCTCCACGGGCACAAGATGCGTCGGGGTCAGGGTGAGCGCGTACCCGGACTTGGTCCTAAGCTGGACGAACTGACGCTTCTCCGCGGGCGAGCGGTCGATGAACGCGATCACCTCGCTGTAGACGAGCTCGCCGCTCGATTGGTCCAGCGCGGCGACCTTGTCGCCGAGTCGCACCTCGTTCAGCCGGAGCCTCTGTCCGTTCAGGGTGAGCACTTCGCTCGAGCCTGGGAAACAACCGCCCGACTTGCCTGCCGATGAAGATTCTGAAATCGAACACGAAATATTTTTTATTACTTTTGCTTTATTTATAAATTGTATTTATGTTAGATTTGCTAAATTATAATGAAGTTAAAAATTCGATATCCATGCGAAACTCGACTATGGAAAAATGAATCTAGTCACGGAGGCAATGATCTTAATAATTTAAAAAAACGTTAAATTTATTCTTGATAAAAAAATTTATATAGATAATCTTTATCAAAGTAAACGATCAATAATAATATATTGTAAAATTATCTCAGCCACCGCATCTTGATTTGTTGAAAAATTAAACTCCCAGCAATATAATCTTATCGCGCACAATATACATATTAAAACGAGGTTAAATTCCACAAAAAGGAACGTCGTTCAATTTTAGTGCATAATTTAACGAGGAAAATTTTCTTTATTTATACGACGAGCCACATTATTTTATTTCGATATAAGTTTGACTAATCACACTGTTTAATCGATTCCAAAAAAAAAAAAAAATAATAATAATAATAAACGAGCCTCTCATTCTCTCTTTCGATGGGAATTTAATCAACCACAGATTCTTGCTCGCGCTCGCCAATTTTTTTGAATTATCCGGGCCCGATAAAATCTTCATCGCATTATTGTATATCGATTTTATCAAAGGAAATCAAGGAATTTTTATCTTTAAAATCGCTTAAGCATTGTGTGCGTGTTACCCGCTCAAGAATTTTGATACAACTTTTGATTGAGAAAAATATTATATATATATATAATGTAAGATCTGATAAGGTATAACGTTCGATCAACATCATCGGTTTTCAAGTATGATTTATAGTCCTGAACATTATATTTGCAATTACGCTCTTGGCCATAAACAAAATACTTTAATTAATTTTCTTAATTCGAAAAAAATTAAATTCCAAAGTTGATGGCACGCTTCGCGCAACTAACAGACGCCTCGTAACTTTTCTTAACACTTTTATACTCGGCGTTAACGAATCAACGGATTAATATTTATAAAATAAGAATAAAAAACAAAAAAAAACAACAAAGGGAGGGGGGTACAAAGTTTAACATAAAACGAAAACTGCACTCACCTGACTTAACGGAGCAATGTATGTGGGAGCGTGACTCGTAGTAGACCCAATCGAAGCCCGCCTCGACGGCCAACCGCGCGAGCATCCCGTATTTGGCTCTGTCGCGGTCGCTCGTCGTCACGTCGACGGCTCGGCCCTCGTAGTGCAGCGAGTCCGTCGCGTGTTTGCCCTCCTCGTCCCAGCCCTCGGTCACTCTTAGCTTGACCCCGGGCCACTGGTTCATCACCGATATCGCCAGCGTGTTTAGCTTTTCCTTACACCTCTGTAAACGATAAATTAAAGGAATTTATTAAAATTAAATTTTAATCTTGGATTCAAATTTTTTTTCATTTTTATGTAGGAAAATTGCTTATTGGCTATTGTCATTGAATCTTGTTTAGATTGTTAAATAACGCGTTACATTCCGATATAAATTTCTTTTTCGTAATAATTTGTCGACGCTCGTTTCCTACTCGGAAATCAATGGGTTACAATATTAAAAAAAAAAAAAAAAAAAAAAAAAAAAAAAAAACCCACGATTTTATCGGCTACGATTAAAAAACATCGTGATTGATTTATAAAGAATCCTTGTTAACTTTAATGAAATTAATTATCAAGATCGAGCAAATATGAGTTTTCCAATAAATTACGTTCAAGAATGCAATGTATCCTTATAGACAGTTTATCAAATAAATATAACGTTAAGTCGATTACAAAGCCGTGCTTTTGCACGCGCTCGCGCGAGATAAAATTTATCGAGAAGAGAAGAAAAATATCGCGCTCGCGCGTCTATACATCAAAGCCCGTGACGCGATCTATTATGTATTTCGCACAAGGGACGCGACATAAATCATCGTCAATGTACAGCGCGAGCGCGCAACGTTTATATAACAATAATAAAAGTTAAAAGTTCCCGAGAATATTCATGCGGTCTCATTAGGCGCCACATAGATCACAGGATCGATAGGTCGCGCGATGCGCGATCATTCCGATTCCGTGTATTATTCGGTCGTGCAACCGTGACGTAGCTCGATGCGTCTCGCGAGATGGATTCTCGTTTATCCTTCGTCGTGTGGATTACAAACGCGCTTTCTATACACGAATAAAAAGGAGCTCGAGGCGTTCGGTTAATTTTCGATTTGACAATACCGCGATTCACTCGTGATTCATTTGAGAACACGCCTATTTCATTCATATTCAAATAAAGCCGGAAGCGCCGAATTCCATTATTTATTTTCATTCGTTTGTAGAATTTTTCAATTTTCTTTCGTTTTTCACAATAAAAAACGGCGTTTGATCGTTTCAAAGATTTTTGATTTTCTTTTTATTTTCCTCGGCTTTTCGTTTGTTTCTTGTATTCGTATAAATAGCTTCGTTTGCATGGAACTTGGCACACGGTGTGAGAAACACAAGTTTGTGAACATCGTTTGTTCTTTTTTCATTGTTCGTTGCTTGCTTTCAAAGCTTATTTATCTTTGTACAAAAAATTAGTAAAGGTGTCGATTCTTTTGTACTTAAACGTACAGAATTGTATTATAAAGAGTCGGTATACAATTTTTAAAAGCAATACTTGGAATAATGATTTGAATGTTTCTATAGTT